>OU898278.1:110100716-110517126 GCA_918026665.1 Diabrotica balteata | reverse complement strand
ACTTTTCTCATAAAACCGAACACTGTCATCATTCTTTAACAGAACTTCCGGATCTGATAACTGACAGGCTTTCATGACCTTGAGTTTTTGGTATTTAATTCATTAACAATTGACTTCAACAGAGACAACTGCATAATGTGTTCGTCCTAATATGTGTATTTTAATAATTGTTTGTCCATAAAGGTATGTTAATTAAAAAGTTAATATAATAGATAATTTTGAAATAGCACATTAGATAAACGTACACTTAGATTGTCTGGGTGGTGTATAATTTTGAAAAAAGTTCTACACAGGATCTTTGTCTATTTTTCTCTATTCACTATAATGAACACCTCGAGACTTTTTTTTCACAACTTGTGCTACGACCTCACACAAGTAAGTGTTTTATCTTATTTTGTAAATTATACAATTTGACCATTTTGTAACACTATTGTAGCTTTCGTCTGAAGATTTTAGAGAAATTTAACGAAATATAACGATATTGTTGATAAGAGTACACTTTGGCTTTTAATATTCACTGCTAACCCAATGAAGAATTTGTTCGACATTTATGATTTAGACAGCTGTTATCATCCTATAGTTATATACAGGGTGGTGAATCGTCAAACGAGCCATAGAAAATTCAATGTGAAATTCTGAATTGTTGAATTCCTGCTTCCCTAATTATTTTACATCAAAAGTCATAAGAAACTATTTGTAGAGGACTGAAATATGTATTAAAAACAAATATTAAAATTGTTCTACGAATTAAATGTATTCCAAAATTTTGTAAAAATATAATACATTTTTCAGGCCACCCCTTAAATTCAGGCCACACGAGGTACAAGAATGTGTATGACATGTTGCGTTTGGTCATATTTATGTTTCTGATATTTGACAATATTTGAATTTCCAAAATTTTAATTTTGTGATTTATTGTTTAAAAAACAATATAGTTGATTAAAAAATGTATTCAGTTGAGGAGAAACTAGCAATAATAAAAATGTTTTATTCAGGCAATAGTGCGCGAATTGTCAGTTCTTTATTTAGCGTAAGATATTCCAATAGACCAATTCAAAGTCATTCAACAATTCAAAGGATTTTACAAAATTTTGATAACTAATGGGACAGTGATTTCTAATTGTACCTGTACAAACAATATTTGGTTTTCGGAAAGCACTTGGAA
Source organism: Diabrotica balteata (assembly GCA_918026665.1). Classification (NCBI taxonomy): domain Eukaryota; kingdom Metazoa; phylum Arthropoda; class Insecta; order Coleoptera; family Chrysomelidae; genus Diabrotica; species Diabrotica balteata. The sequence continues at coordinate 110,515,961 of OU898278.1, read as the reverse complement.
CTAGAGTAGCAATTTTCGCTCTCCAGGTGCTTATACAGCGGTGTAGAGACGTTGATAAGGACGTGTATTTGTGCTTTGTAGCTTTTAGAAAAGCATTTGACAATGTCAATCATGAACAATTGATAGATATTCTGCGAAAAGAAGGTATTGACGACAAGGACATTCGAATTGTAGCAAACCTATACTGGGGTACAGCAAGAGCAAAAATTGGCAATGAACTCACTGAAAGTGTGCAGATCAAAAGAGGTGTCCGTCAGAGGTTAATATTATCCCCACTCCTATTCAATATGTATTTCGAGGAAATATTTTACAAATGTATGGAAAATGCAAACGAGGGCATAAAAATAAACGGCAAGTTATCGAACAATATAAGATATGCCGACGACACGGTGATCCTTGCCAGTACCATAGACGAATTACAACAGGTAATGGAAAGAGTTTATTCAGTTAGTAAGGAATACAGCCTGAGCCTCAACTTCAAGAAGACAAAGTGGATGCTGATAAGCAAAAAGCAACAACCTGTTCGACAATTACGGATAAGTAACATACTAATTGACCATGTAGAATCTTATGTGTATCTTGGCACCAACGTAAATGCAAAATTTTTTCATTTCAGAACCCGACCTTTATTTCTTACACCCGTACCATGACAAAAATTTTTTAATGTGTCTGTGAAGTCCAATGTCGGTTTTTTGTATGTTTTTTTAAGAATTTTTAACAACTAAGTAATTAAAAAAAAATCAAAATTTCAACAAATAAGGAAATGAGATCTCTCCATTGTAGTGGTATTTATAAATTGACGTAAGTATAAAATTAAAATCTTCACCAATTAGTTACTTATAAAAACATTTTATTGTAGCATAGCTCCGATGATGGCTTTGTAAAGCCGAAAGCGCTCAGCTAGGAATTATTAAAAAATATACACACTTCAAAAATACTTTTTTGCCTTTTCTTTTGACTTGTTATAAGTGTGTACAAAAAACATATCAGTATTTTGATTGTTAATTTTTTCTTTAAAATCATAATCTGCTGATTACCATGAAAACATGAATGCAGATATGTTTGTTAAATGGCTTGAAGAGAAAGTGTTACCTAGTCTGAGAGAACCATCAGTTATTCGGAGATTTTGAGAGAAACAACCAAAACAGTCGTGGAGCGTAGCGAGCATAAAAATTGATTGGGTAAAAATAATATTAATTTTCCGGAATACGCCCTCAAATTAAATTACTGGAAATTTCGAAACGTAATTACAAACCAACAGTTTATATAGTTGACCAAATTGTATCAAGTTATGGACATCAAGTACTACGGTTACCGCTATATCACTGCCAGTTTAATCTCATCGAACACATCTGGGGTATATGTAAAACGTATTATGATAATCAAGTTGAATGCAGTGGATACACTGACGATGCAGTTAGGGAAATGTGGTAAGAAGCTCTTAAAACTGCAACTCCAGAAATAGGGACAGAAACTGTAAATAAATATGAAAAATTAATAGAAGAGTAGTGGATCCGGGAAAATAAAATTAGTGAAATTAATCTAGAGATTCTAGATTCACATAATAATAGCGGTAGTGAATTTAGTGACGATGACAATGATTTATAAATTTAAATAGTCAGTAAGTACACTATTGTAATGTTGTTTACAAAATAATTGTACAGCAAGTTAACCATTATATTTGTACATTCATTAATAGCCAAATAAACAATAATATTTAAAATTCCATTTGAATGTTTGCTCCTCATTTTATACGAATTAACTCTAACTGATAAAACTGGCAAAAATATTCTAAACAAAGTAAGTAATTAAAAATATTATAGAGAACTCCAGTGCAGTTTACCGTGCCCGTTACTAAAGGAAACGATTTCTGCGAATTCCATTAATCATTTAGAGGTGTAAGTTGGTTGAATGTACTCTAAAAATAAAAATTAGGAAATGATACAGAATGGCGACAGGACATAAATCAACGAAAAGCTCCAGAAAATGATGGTCAGAGAGTTACTACAACGAGGCAGAATCCGAAAGATAAACAAATGTATTATATTTCGCCTTATATTTTAAACTCAATATTGCAATTTGTAAAAGTAAAATAATTTTAAAAATTCAATGAAATCACGAAATTTTATTAAAACGTATTAGTAATTTTTTACTTTTACAAATAAAAATCATTTATGTGACACTAGTCGGTCAAAATGGTTATGTGTAAACAACAGTTATTTAATTATTTAGTATGCGTCAATACATTTTACCACCAGGCAATATTTTATTAAATGACTACACAAACAGTTTATCTACCTGTAGTTAATACAATTTTCACTATTATTCCAAGACCATTGTACATTGATGCGGGCTGAAAGTAACTAATTTATGATAAACACTACAGTGGCCACCAATTCAGCACCTGCTTGTTTGAATTATATGGTAACTGTACTGGTTAAGAGATTTATAAACATTTACCTTTATAGTTTTTATATAATGAAATAAAAAGAAATACACATAATTGGAATGTACACAAAAAGGTGGAAATACGTCTTATAGTACATTTCACAAATTTGCGACTGATTTGGATTAGGGATGAAGGCTTTTATCTAAATGGCCCACTGTACTGAGAAAGTTAATCGAAAATTCTTCCAATATTTAAAGCACTGTCGAAGACAAGCAAAAATACGGTTTTAACTGATTATGTATTTTATATTATACAGGCCAATAATGATATACGCGGCAGAAACAAGACCTGACACAGAGAGGACAAAAAGGATGTTAGAAACAGCAGAGATGAAAACACAGAAAAATTGATGGTAAGACACTATGGGACAGAGCTAGAAGCACAGGTATACGACATAGATACAAGGTGGAGAACATCAAAAACTGGGTAAGAAATAGAAGAGGAGAATAAAACGATTATATAAGCCGAATGACAACAAATAAAGTAGTAAAGACGGCAAGAGACGGTTCCCCAATAGAAAGACGATCAGTAGGAAGACCACGAAAACGATGGAATGACAACTTACTGGAGGCACATTGAAAAACAGACACAGTCATGTCTATATAAAAACAAGAAGAAGAAGAGAAGAAGAAGATAGCAAAAAATTCTGTAGTTGACTGTATACTAGCTTTTGTAGCTTGAGGCACACTAACTTAAAAACTCGTTTAACCACAGCACACTTTGGTAAATAATCTCTATAATAAGTATAATCATAATGTATTGTTATGTGATTTTTTTACTATATTACTTTCTTTAAAATAATTCATTGAGTTAATATTCTGCTCATTATGGAAACTGTCATATATGATTTAGCAAAATTAAGAAAATAAAATTGTAATGCACTTACAAACATATATTTTTATCATCTCAGTTCACATCCTTCCCTCGCTTAACCGTTTCCATCTCTCTCTGTTGTCCCATTCTCCATCGTTTAGGCCTCTTTTACTGATGGCGCCGTCTGCTTCGTTCCTCCAGGACCTTCGGGGCCTCATCTTTTCCTCCTTCCTATGGAGCTCCATTCGGTTATTCTCTTTATCCATCTGCTGTCGCTAGTTCTTCTTACATGTCCATACCACTTAGTCTTTTTTTGTTCTATATATGTTAGTATGTCGTTTCTATTGATGTTCTTTGCTTTATTTCGTCATTACTTCTCCTATCCATTCTTGTTACTTTGCAGCATCTTCCAGGCATTCTATCTCTGTTGCTACTATCTTACTGCTGCTTTTCTTGTTTATAATCCAATTTTCACCCCATATGTCATAATAGTTCGCACTTATGTTTTATAGATCTTTGTCCTATATTTAGGTGTCCATCCAACCATACTGAGTTAAGTTGTCGGATTGCTGTTCTTGTTTGCTGTAATCTTTGTTTAATTTTTTCCTCTGTGGTTGCCTTTTTCGTCATTTTTAAACCCCAAGTATATAAAATTATCCTTTCCTTTGATTGTTACATTGTCGTCAATCTGTAGATCTTCTGTCTTTTTCACTTACAGATAGGTACTCTGTTGTCGCGAGGTTAATATCTAGACTTACGGTATATGCTTCTTGTAGTTTCTTCATCATGTAACTGAGGTCGTTTTGGTCTTGTGCAATCACTACTTGATTGTATATCTGCCAAAAACGAGACTTTGATGCACTAGGTGTCATCACTAAGCAAATTCGCATATTCAGACTGTTCACAAGTAAAAAATGCTAAGAGATCCTCTTTAAGTTCATATAATCTTGAAGTACACGTCCGCGAGATAACCATCTTACTTCTATATGCAAAAATAGCTGCTTGTGCTCAGAATTCATAGCAAACTGTTAAATAATCTCGCTTTTAAAGTCCTATTTTTACAAAAGTTTGCAAAACTTCATTTAGTGAAGTGCTTTTTCGTGTAAAAACAATGTGTAAAAATAATATCTGGAGTTTCCTGTTGGACTAAAGCCAGAAACTCTGTTAAGTTTACTTACTGTTTACTATGAAAAATGTCTATTCCTATTATATTTTCAGGAAAATCTTTACAAAATAAAAACTGTTCAATTACGTTAGATCTGTAGATAAATCTAACGAAAGCAGTAACCTGGGGTTTTTCAGTTATATCTGTGAATTCGTCCACTTTAAACGCAAAAAAGCAGCTATTTTGAGTTTTTCATTTACTTGGGTTTCAATATCATTAGACATGTCCTCGTTACGCCTTTTAATCGTATTATTAGATAACGGTATGTTTTTAACTTCTTTTTCACATTCTTCATCAAACATAATTTTAACAATTTTACAGCATGCTGGAAAAATACTCGTCTCGGTAGTTGTATGGGCTTTCATATTTTTTGCAATCAACTCAGCCACAGCGTAACTAGCTTCTTAACATGTATCCGATACATATGAAAGTTTTTTAAAAGTGAAAGCCTGAGTAGACTGATTTGACAAGAGCCTTTTAAAATATTCAATAGGTTTTTCAGCCGCAAGTGAATGCTTTGTGAGTAGGTGTCTTTTTAACGTACTCGGCACCATGGCTTCGTTGGACAGATGTTTGCCACATATCAAGCATCGAACATTTACACAATGTACACAATCATCATTGTGTTTCGTAGGTATACAGTCCGAAATGATTTCATCATCAGTCAGATGTTCATTGCGTTCACTTGAACTGGTACTCGCATAACACTAGGCATCACCTACACTAGACACAAGCTGCAAAGAAATTCAATCATACGGGACTTGATAGTTTGACGTTTGACCAACGACTGTCTGTGTGAGATGTGAGTAGAGATGAGCATCGTTAGTTTTACGATTTAACAGATCAACAGTGACTGTGTGCAACAAAAGTTGCCCTAACCTGCGATCACAACCTTCTATTATAGAAATTTATAACTAAAGGAATTTTAATAAAGGAATAAATTAAGAAATAAATAAACCATTTTATTTGCTTTTGCGAGGTTAGGTCCAAAAAATTTTGGCGTTGTAAATATAATAATATTTTGACATAATTTTAATTCTGTTATCTGTTGTATCGAGTTCAAGGTCAACAATGGTGTTGGAAAACATCGATGTTAAGGCTCGATATTGTATTGCCATCGATGGTACGGTTTCGATGATTAATCGATGGTAACCATCGATGTTTTTCCAACGATGCTCATTTCTAGATTTGAGTGTCTTCAAACACTATTGCCACAAGCGGTAATATGTTTGCTATCTATACAAACTAAGGTACCTTTGCATACGATACTGCTGCTACTGCATTCTGTTGATCGAGTGTTAAACTACTGAAACAGCAGACAACCGCAGAATAGAATTTTATTCAATAAAAAATAATCGGTAAAAGTTATTATCACGGCGAATTAAAAAAGTAAATACCAGTAAGAAAAAATAAAACTTCGGGGCACACCTACAGGGACTTCAGATCACACCAGTGTGCCTCGGCACACTGGTTTGGAGCCACTGCTTTATACCATGAATCATAAACAGTTTTATTTAAAAAAAACCTTCATAAAAGGTATATTATATTTCGTATAAACATATATATATTCTAAAAAGGATCTTTCGGCTTAGATCACAGTCCATTATCAGTGCAGTTACTAGGTATAAGTGAGCAAAGCCACTAAATATGTAGGTAAAACCCTTTAAAGTTGTTAACTTTGTAAATTGATGATGTTTTAGTTATAATCAGATTTACATTATGTCAATGCAAGACTTCCAGCGGTTGTTACCCAAGAGAAGGTGTCTCTATGGGTGCTAAATAGCGAATCCCATAGCAACAGTTCATATATTTTTGTTATTCTCTTTGCTACCTTTCTTATGAATGAAAATTGATCTTGACCTTTCATCTTGACCTTAGGTAGTTCGTAAATAGGTCTGCTAAAATTTTATTCCAGCTACTTTACCCTTTTCATTTTTGTAATTGTCGATTCTACTTTTTCCCTACTTTTTCCAGAAGGACTTCTGGTACATTACATCTTTACAACTGTTTCATGGGCTTTATATAGGCCGCTGTAAAATTTAGTTATAAGTCATGAGTTGTTTATTATTTCATTTCTGTCTGTCATTCTGGTGTTTTCGTTTTTGTAGAGCAACGAGTTGCTTCTTTCATAGATTGCATAGATTTTTGCATAGATTGCAAAATTGAATTAGTATTTTGAAGTTTTAACAATAAGATTAAATTTTCTGGTTCTTAAGTTCTTTTTTCAAGTTGATAAGAAAGTCTACTTACGATTACAAGATAGTGGTACGTCACGAATGAAAAGAGTTGGCAGATTGAGATCTTGATCTCCAACGGAACTATATCCCCTTTAATAATGGCTTCAAAATAAGTGCCGAAAAGTCGAGTTTTACCTTTTTAACGAGGTTTTTCCCGAGATATTAGTAATTTTCATTTACCTGACTGCGGAAATCTTTCCAAAAAAAAAATTTGAAGCTGTTAAAAATCCACAATTTTTAAACATAACCATCGTTTCTAAAGGTCACGTCATTATTTGAGATAGAAACAATGTTAAAATTATGGTGTGATAATCAAGTAAATGTGAAAAATTGTTCTATCTTTAACAATCGCATAGTCAATAAAGATGCTATTCTTTCAAAGAAAAAAGAGCAAGAAACTTTACATATTCCAATCGTGTCTAATGCAAACCAGAATGTTACAGATAAATTGAAGTTTTGAAGTGATATTTTTTCTATTTACTACCAAAAGATGTCCAGAATTTGGTTATAGAAAAAACACAAAATTATTCATTTGCTTCATCTACTAGCAGTTCATCTTCGTCATCGAACTCTTCGTCAAGTTCTTCAACAAGTAGTAGTGACTCATTAGATTCTTAAAATGAACCGTTTGGATCTGATGACGGTGTTAAGGATCCATACTATATTAAATCGTAATCAGATTCTGATAATATTGGTTCAAGTAGAGAAGTAGAAAAAATTAAGTTGTCAAAAAAAGAAAATTACTTGATCCGTATAAAACAGAAAAAAAAACGATTAAGAAATTAGGGCTTATGGCAAAAATATATAGCAAAACAGTTGAGAAATAGAATAGTGACAAAAGTTATGTTGGCTTAAAATAAATTATACAGAAAATCAAGCCGTATTTACGTTCCCGATCAGTATGCTTGCATTATGAGATCAGCAACAAAAACTGGAAAAACGTACAAAGTAAACGAACTTTGTTTTAAGCACATTATGGATTTAAAAAAAATTAACTTCTGACTTGTTTGTGAATATTGCTAAAAATGTAAAAACTGCGTAATTTAAAGTAATCAAATTAGAAAACAAAATCCAAACAAATTATTTTATAAAAATTCTTTTAAAGATACAGATTTCTGCCAAGCGGAAGTTATGAGATCGAGAAAAATTGATAATATAGAACAAATCCAAATAAAAAACGCATATTCTACGAAACCAGGAATATCAGACGCAAAAAAACACGTTTGATATCATTAGTCGAACAGAAAAAATGCGTTCCGCCATATTATCTTCATTTTTACAATCTTTTGTAATGATTTAATTTAATTCTTTTTATGATTTTAGATATGTATTCAATAATTATCAATTAGATTAATAATGTTACAGATTATAAACATTTACTAATTTTTAATTCAAAACCGATGCATGTATTTTTTTATAACAATAAATAAACAGTTTGAAAAATCACAATTATGTAATTTAATTAAACCCGACTTAGCCTACTTATTTAAATAAAAAGCAAAAAATTCTATTAATTAATGATTAGGAAATAAAAAAAATAACTCCTAAAAAAACTTAAAACCCTTCTCCTGCAAAACTAGTTTTTTCGAGTTGTAACCCTTTTCTTCCGATCGATAGATATATCCTAAGCTTTTAATAAACATTTTTTGTGTAAATTGCTATTTATATATAAAACACTGAGTGTTTTGCTTGTCTTCATTGGAGAACCATCTCTAAATGAAGCCAAATGTTCGTTTAAATTTTGTTTAAATCTTTGTATCTACGAATAGGAATATTATTTTTTGCAATGTTTGTGTGTTCTTTATCTTCTTTAATATACTACATATTGAGTTAAAACTAATGAATCTTTAGAAATATAAAGCGAAACGTTTTCAATAAACTTATGGAGTAGTTGAATTCTTTTTTTTTATTTAGCCAACCTCATGACCGATTAAACCTCTGAATTCACTAGTTGAATACTTTATTAATTTAAATTTATATATATATATATATATATATATATATATATATATATATATATATATATATATATATATATATATATATATATATATAGAAAAGAAATTTAATCTTTGCAGATAAGTTAAATAGTAAACTCTTAAATATTGGGGAAATCTGCAAAAAAAACTCTAATGTGTATCAATTATTTCACCTAACGTTTTCGCCAAAGAGAATTTGGCTTCTTCAGGGCTGAAAGAGAATAAATTATAATTAGCTACCATATATTATCTAATAAAAAACATTTACCTTACCGTGAAATTTTAGAAATGTCGAGTTATGATGTTAAAAAACTTTAGCTAGTAACAACATAGTGGTGTTTTTTTGTTACTATGTGCAAAAAAGTTTATTTGTGAACGTTGGAAATGTATGGTAGCTTTGAACTTAAAACGCAAAGGTTTACCCAAGGACAATCGAAAAACCCAATGTAACTACATTTAAAGGAAGTAATTCTTTGAATTGTCGGCAATAACTAAATTTTTAATTGTTGTAAAGTTTGAATGTGAGCTTCTGTTTTCATAGAACGCAAGCGCCGAAACAATTACAAGTAGTTCTTTTGATATCAATGTCGTTAAGGTTCATTGGTAAAACCGATGAAGTTAGATCCCAGTCTGGGGAGATATTAGTTTAGAATTTCTAATTGAAATTCTTTTTTTTTAATTAGTATATTGTTCATGTATTATTGTAATAATATCTTATTGAGATGTATCTAAGAAAAGCAAGGGAATGTTATCTTTTTTTGTTAATGAAAATTATTATTAAAGTAATAATTTTCATTAACAAAAAAAGATAACATTCCCTTGCTTTTCTTAGATACATCTCAATAAGATATTATTACAATAATACATGAACAATATACTAATTAAAAAAAAAGAATTTCAATTAGAAATTCTAAACTAATATCTCCCCAGACTGGGATCTAACTTCATCGGTTTTACCAATGAACCTTAACGACATTGATATCAAAAGAACTACTTGTAATTGTTTCGGCGCTTGCGTTCTATGAAAACAGAAGCTCACATTCAAACTTTACAACAATTAAAAATTTAGTTATTGCCGACAATTCAAAGAATTACTTCCTTTAAATGTAGTTACATTGGGTTTTTCGATTGTCCTTGGGTAAACCTTTGCGTTTTAAGTTCAAAGCTACCATACATTTCCAACGTTCACAAATAAACTTTTTTGCACATAGTAACAAAAAAACACCACTATGTTGTTACTAGCTAAAGTTTTTTAACATCATAACTCGACATTTCTAAAATTTCACGGTAAGGTAAATGTTTTTTATTAGATAATATATGGTAGCTAATTATAATTTATTCTCTTTCAGCCCTGAAGAAGCCAAATTCTCTTTGGCGAAAACGTTAGGTGAAATAATTGATACACATTAGAGTTTTTTTGCAGATTTCCCCAATATTTAAGAGTTTACTATATATATATATATATATATATATATATATATATATATATAATATATATATATATATATATATTTACTACTAGGTATATGATTATGAAGTAAGAAGGACATGAGATGGACGATATCATTATTATTTTGGGATAAAACAAATTAATGTCCGCGTTTGTGGTTTCAATTCTAAAGTGAAATAAACTTAATTGAAAACAAGCTTGCGATACGATCTGAATTAAATTGTTGTGTAATGAGACCACTCGGCGTGGACTGCATATCAAGAGGTAGAGAACGGAGACAGGATGGGAGAGACAAACATTTGTTTTGGACTGTTTTTATTGTTCTCTGACAAGCTCATAAATATAGAAAAACATATTGTTTAGTCAGAGCTGACCAGAAGCAAATTTAATAAGCTTAATTATATAAAACTTGTAATAAGGATATTTGCACAAAAAAATAAAATATAAAAAATATCATGTCTGTAAATTTTCTCAAACTATATATATATATATATATATATATATATATATATATATAATATAAAATTAATGTTTCTTGGGTTTAGGTTCAATAAAGATATGTTACATGTGGAACTAGATTTTATTTTCCATTGCAATCAATCAACGTTTCGGCAGGAAACCCTTGCCTTTGTCAAGATTCTAAAATGTGTATATATATAAGGACAAACAGATATTGAAAATATGTATATATATATATATATATATATATATATATATATATATATATATATATATATGACTTACCAAAACGTAAAACGTGACACAGACATTAACGAACTGACATATAAAAGTTGATATCTGATATCTCATTGTTTACTGTCATTAGTATATAATTATTTTTATATGGGCGTATCGTTGATGTTTTTGAAAAAGGTAAAGTGGATATATCTATATCGGTCAAACCAGTCAACTGCTTCAATCCAGAATTCGTTCTCACAAATACGATAAGAACAACGTCACTGCGCTCACAAAACATGAAAGCGGGAAGAAGCATAAATTTGACTTTGAAAACATCAAAATTTTAAAAACAGAAAAAAACAAAAAGAAGAGGGAGATATACGAATCAATAGAAATAAAAAGAAACACCAACGCAATAAATGACAAAAAAGATACACAAAACCTAAATAAAATATATTTCAATCTGATTTAAACAATAATAATATAACATCATAAAAAGCTCTTAAAGTCATAACATATCTCCACCTTACCTTTTTCAAAAACATCAACGATACGCCCATATAAAAATAATTATATACTAATGACAGTAAACAATGAGATATCAGATATCAACTTTTATATGTCAGTTCGTTAATGTCTGTGTCACGTTTTACGTTTTGGTAAGTCATATATATATATATATATATATATATATACATATTTTACAATATCTGTTTGTCCTTATATATATACACATTTTAGAATCTTGACAAAGGCAAGGGTTTCCTGCCGAAACGTTGATTGATTGCAATGGAAAATAAAATCTAGTTCCACATGTAACATATCTTTATTGAACCTAAACCCAAGAAACATTAATTTTATATTATATATATATATATATATATATATATATATATATATATATATATATATATGTATATATTAAAGTATTCTAAATTTTTTTTACAGCGTACGGATTCTTGGTAAATCGATTTTTTAGCGTTTTTACTCCCCTACGAAAGGGGTTTTAAAGGAAAGCCCGGAAATAAAAGTGGTAAACTTTTTTATATCTTTTTTGAGGTGCGTGTGCTAAACATAGTAGTAAGAAGCAAACGCAAACAAAATATTAAAGATTACAACAAAAATTCAACTGGAGGATATAAAAAAATAAGAAAGGTTTAAGAAATGAGCTGGCAGGTGAAAGACCGGTCAAATAGAATTGGAGAAATATGAGTACCTAGTATTATTAGAGATCTCTGCCTGTGATTGTACGGAGGAGTAACATATCTATTCAAAACCAGAGTTCAACTAGCCCGACTTATAGTACTCTATGAAGACAACAACGACGATAACTGCAAATAAGGAAAACATTCGAAGCGGCAAATTCGGCGGAAGAAGAAGTTCGGCTTCTAGAAGTAATAGAGTAACTTAGACCAAGTGTCTGCCGGTATAAGTTGTTTGCTCCTACTAGTCAACAACTTCAAAGGGATGAGCTGATAGGAGTTAGAACAAACGATGGATCATTAAAGACGGATAAATCAAGAATGATTATCGCCGTATCATTAAAACAATGATTACGGCAATAAAAATAAAAACGGATTCATCAGTGATCACGGTAATCGTAATCCGACAATCAGCAAGAAAGGCATAAATTAAGAGGATCACAGGGCCTCTCAGGTCGGCAACAAGCTCAACCCCTGTAATATGCTGAAGAAAACACATATACGACCTGCAATTCATATCAAAACACACAAAAGAATTTGTATGTGACATGTACGGACTATTTACCAAAAAGTAAAAGCTCATAACCTGATACAAGGAATGTAACGCTCAAAGATAGAGATATTTGGATGTAATGAAGTTTCATAGCCTAACAATTACAGAAGTGTGACAGGCAACTACATATTTCATTACTCTGGAGATAACGCCCCAGAAAATTGCAAAGAAGTAGCTGTTGATATAAAAAAAGACCAAAAGCTCAGTTCTAGAGTTTATATCGAGAACGGAGAGAATTACAATACTTAAATTAAACACTATGCCGTGCAATATAAACATCATTACAGTAGATGCACCGACATCTGATAGCACATAGGAAGAAATAGACAGCATTTACAATAAATTGAAAGAATCGACTTCTTCTATTGAAAGAAAAAGTTTTAGATAGTATACCAGGGAGGTGAGCTAAATTAACAATGGTACCAAAGGTTTAAAATAAAAAGACGCATTGAGGAAGCGTTTTCTAAAAGCGTTTTTAATAAGATGAAAGGAGTAATATTCAATAAAAAACTAGTAATAGAAATTAGAACTAGCAAGAGTATTGAAATGTTAAATACCTATTCTCTGTCTTTTATATGGAGTTGAAGCCTCGACAATTACGTTTATAACTTAAAAAGGACTTGCTAAATTTGAGGTATAGCTTATACAAATAAAGCTAGCACATAAATTTTAATTTTAATATAAGACTATGTACCATTCGATGTAACATATTTTCAATATTATTATATGAAGCTAAAAGTTGGCCATTAAAAAATACAATTTAAAAATATTCAAGGCTTTCGAACTCTGGTTATACCGCATAATATTAAAAATATTATGGACTAATAGAATTACAAATAACGAAGTACTAGAGAGGGGTGGTAAAGAAACAGAACTAATTACCACTATACAAACAAGAAAACTGAAATACCTAGGCCACGTGATTAGAAAACAAAAATAGGAAACTTTAAAACTCATAATACTCATAAGACGATAAAAAACTAGTCCCTTTTGGCCAGTTCCACTCCTTACAAGTGATGTAGTGCCACAAAATGCTCCCTTTTAAAATAAATATACGTAGACGATTGCGTTTCGATTTCATTTGAGCCTCTTACCATTCTCTAGTAGACCCAGAAACACGTGTTTCTGGGTCTACCCATCATCGGAGAGACTTGTAAGAAGACGCAAACCAAATTAAAATGCACCGCCCAGTATGGCAAGTATAGGAAAAATAATTACCACTAGAGGTCGCTAGTAACATACTCTTTTCTAGTAGAACCTTTTTTATATTATCACAGTGCTGTCTGCTCTAAATAAATACCTTTAATAAATTAACACACATTTTCAAAATATACCTCTTGATTAACTATAAATAACTTTTAAATAATATAACACATCAGATTTAATTTTGAACTAACAATTTACACAATACGTAAATTCCCAGTTTAGTTGTTAATATCTTTTCCCCTTAAGAACTTTCCCTTTATTTGTTAAATAATTGCAATAAAACCGATGATCACCCGTCACCAGTTTACGATAACAGTTTTTAACTACAGTGGGTAATCAAATTATTAGAGCCACCAAAATTTTACTTTTTGTTTGATACTGGTACTGGAGCTGCAACATTGTTCCTTTGACAATATAGAGTTTACCAGTTCCTTGATTGCTTATGATAGACAACACCATACTTCTCAAGGTGTGCTTTACCCATCCTAACAATACAATCCGCTTTACATTTTCCCCCAGATATTCTCCTCATCAATTCAGCTCTATCTATGAGGATCTGCACGGTAGATTCATCCAAAAAACAAATCTGGGATATTATTTTAGAATCGTGTACAAATTGATCATTTGTAAACTACATAAAAGAAAACCAATGTTAAGTAATGTTATTTATCTCATTCCAATCATCAATGGTCCAATCTTTATGATCTTTAGCCCACTAAAGCCTGTTTTTCTTCATGGCTGGTGTAAGGTAGGTTAAAAACCCCAGATCTTTCATTCGCAGATGAGCTGTCATTGGTGAGATATTGATGCCAGACTCCTGCATTATTTTCAATAAACTCCTTCGACGTTTTTTTCTGTTTGCCAAGACTATATCTCAAATTTTTCTTTCATCTCGTGATGGTTTTTTTCGACCACATTTTTGTTTGCACCGTGTGGTCAAATCCAAATATCCGTCAAGTTTTTTCTTTGTACGGTCCACAGTTGCCCTTAACTTTAGAAATTTATGCTATTTTTCTGTTGGAGTGATTAGTGTTCAATAATAAAGTTTTTATTTCTGTTATTTTCCTTGGCGAGAGGTCTTTGGCTTTTCCCATGATGTTCTGGTACCACTGGTGTAACGAACATGCAATATTTGCTAAATTCACAAAAAATAGTATACGACTGTCAGAATATCACTAGAGAGCAATGGAAACTATTTATTATAACTCTAAACATCAAGAATACAAAATAATATGCACACGAGTTGCAAGATAGGCTGGAGAGCACTGATCAAACAATGGCACTGAGTCATATATTGCCACGCCCGCTATGTTGCCACTATTGCCAGACTATTTACTGTACTTTCATAAAGTGCTACAAGATAATTAAATAGAAACAAACACATTAATATATTATACAGTTCGATAATAGACCTTTTTTGTAAAAAAAATGAATTTTACTAGGTGGCTCTAATAATTTGATCACCCACTGTATGTTTTCTTATGATTAAATAATAATCCTTGTATCGACATGTAATATTTGTTAGTTATTTATTTATATAGTTTCAATTTTACTAGATTATTTTTTCACTTAAATTTTACTTTATTTATTTATTCAATTTTAAAGTAATATTTAATAATCACATACATATAATATTGGCATGAATGCTATATATTCTATACCAGACAGTACCCTAATACGGGTCTTTATATTTTTAGCATTTAGTTTACCATGTACTGTTGACCTGAAGATGCATAGGAAATTATAGTATGCGAAACCGGTCCTTGGTGGTAGAATAAATTGATTCTGAGTAAGTCTTATTCTTATTTCTTTTTACCTATTTGAAATAAACTTTCACAGGTAACATATTTAAAATCATTATCTTTATTATCATTATCATTATCGTGCTTAAGTAAAAGTACTGCTAGGACTGTAACATACACTGTGAACCAAAGTACTCGGAAGTAGGCTCAGGACACTGATACACTTTATGTATCTAAGGCACCGTGCGTGTGTTTCGTTGTAGATGATGAGCGGGGTGATTTAAGGAGGTTAGGCACACACGAAAGCTATAAACAAAAAGAACATAAAATGAAGAGAAAAAGAAAAATGGAAGATCTAATAAACAAGATCAGAAAAAAGTGGAAACTAGGGAAATAATAATGCGAACCAGCAATAAAAATGAAGGGATAAAGATCAAAACAAAAATAATAAACGTTGTCGAATGACTATAAAACTAAAATAGGATGGATATAAGAAAAGGTACAAAGATGAACGGATGAAGTATTGGCCGCTGGATAATACACTGCAAAAATGTGAGAAGGTCGACTGTAAATCGGATGGGGATATTATAGTAAGCAGCCTGTAGGTTTAATATGGAACAGGCAAACAGACAGGGACAAATGAATGAGAAGAATATATTCATAATATAAATGCTTAAACCGACTATAGATTTATAGATAGCAGGTCTTATCTCGTTTTTAACCGTCTGTCATAAATATTTAATGTCAATAATTTTAACGTTCTTGCATATTTCCTTGTTTGTTTTTTTTCTTTGCATTCTTTGCATTTTATTTTTATGCTAAAATTAAGTGAAAATTCAATATTTTATCAATTAATCAAAAAATTAATACATTATCCTTGCACAACTTAAGCGCATCCTTTTCAGGTAAAAAACGTGAACATAAACAAGTCCAGTGTATTCTACGATAAAGTGTTACAGTTGACTCATGAACCAATAAATAGGGTTCGGTAACGTACATGGCCTTTCGCCAGCATCGAACGTGTTTGGGTAGATTATTTCATGCAAAAGTTTTCATCTTGATTTACAAAGCTTCGCTGAAATTTATTTGTCATGATTCTATTTAAACAAGGTCATGAGTAAGTAGCCTCATTATCATTACATTAATTTCTTTCAGGATATTGTGTCCCATTGTCGATGTTAAACATGCTTGTTGTTAATGCTGAGATATGCCGGTATGTTGTAAATTTACGCTTGCGAAGACGAAGACATTATCTAAATTAAAATAAACTGCTCTTCAAAGTTTAAGAACTCTGTTAGTTTTTAAATAAAGAAGTTGACATAAAACATTTTAATTATAATTAGATAAGAAAGAACGAAAGCAAACCAGTAAATAATGTGTATTTTCAAGTTGGCCGTTTCTAAATTATTAAGAATATAGAAACAATATTCAGCCCTTTGAAAATTGTCTATCGGCAAATAACTCTACTAAGAATACTATTTGCTTTAAAAACCACTATCGCTATTAGTATGTATAATTAAACCTGAGCTACTATCGTGTATCGTGGGGTCATAGATGACACGAATTTTAAAAACCTCTAAACAAGATATAAAAATAGATTTTTTATCGTTTTTGTATTTTTGACAAATGAATATGTATATAAAAAAGACATTTTTTGTAAACTTAAATTTTATTTCAAGAAAATTAAGATGCTATAATAAAAATTATAGAACTTTTAAAATAAATTTTGATCAAAAACATAACTCATTATTATAACAAAAAAATACAGCTGGAAACAGTTTCCAGCTGTTCTCCGGGCGTAGAGGTTTTCTCCCCGGCTCTGGAACTCAAAACTTTTTGCAATGTATGTTACCTGAAGTCATATCTAATTTAATAATGAACATCACAGTTTTTTAACAACAAGATGTATTATCTTTGATAACTATAAGTAATTTAAAGGGTTTTTACCCATGTATTTTTGGTGGCTCAGGCATTTTAACCTAGCAGATTTTAAACCTGATGATGGACTGTTTAGTCCGAAAACGTTTGTTTTTTTGTTGTAGCCCTTTTAAGGGTTCTTAAATAAATATACCCACTTACAAAGACTAACCTCTTTTTTTGTGATACGTGGTATACAGCCAGCTACAGGAATTGTTTTCCTTGTGGATTTTAAAAAAATATATCTTAAATTGAAATTAACGGTTCATTTTCTGAAAAGTAGTTTATAATAGTAACGTCTTAACCTAATACAAAAGAAAATCATAATAGAGTAACCATATAAAAAAATAACAGTCATGTTTTTTTTCGTAATGTTAGAATCTTGCGACAAAAATATTTGAACAAATTGTAAGTGTTTATCTATTCTTTGCACATAGTACAGGTAACTCTCTGAAGTGAATGTGTTTTGCAGATGGTCCTATGACATTCTGCGCAAAATGTGGAATGTTTGTTATCCTTACCTCTGGGACACAAGTAGCATCTACGTCTTACAACTGGCCTTTCTGGTTTGGTCTGATCTTGATGAGTAATTTTATTTTCTAATGCTTTGGAAATTATCGAGCGTAATTCTCTTGACAAATTTGGCATTGCAAATCTTACTTCTAAATGTTCATTTATAAGACTGATTCCCAGCTCTTGAATAAAATCCGATCGATTTTTTCTAACCCCAGGATTAGCTGCGTGAAAAATAATGTGACTGTTTACTATAGCAATATCCATTATGGAATACCAAATTACTAAAGGCCATCGCTGGCATCTTCGACCTGAACGATAAAGTGCACATTTTTGATCAAGTGCATCAACGCCCCCTTTCGACGAATTGTAGAAAGCTATTATATCAGGTTTTTTGCTTTCCTGGTCAACAGATTTGTCGTGATGCATAGACGACAACATAATTACACTTTTATTTTTTTTAGGGACATATGATACGATTGTATTGTCTCGTGTAAAACCAAATAAACACTTATCAACTTCGTAATTTTTATTTGGTTGAAATTGTGGAGGAATTTCTCTCTTATTTTTACGCATTGTACCTACATAGGTAAGTCGAAGTTTTTTTAGTTCATCAACTAGCTCTATTGAGGTGAACCAATTATCACCAGTGACATTTCGGTTACTATTGGCAATTGGTTCCACTAAAGCAAGTACTGATCTTGTAGGTATGGATAGCTTTTGGGCATTAGGATCATTTGTTTTACCCGTATACACAAAAGCATTTACCAAATAATGTGTTTTTGCGTCACATAAACACATGATCTTGATGCCGTACTTGACTGGTTTGGCTTTCATGTACATTCTGAAAGGGCATCTACCTCTAAACCCAACCAACATCTCGTCCACTGTAACATATTCGGAACAGGTGTAGTTTGCTGTACTGTTAGATACGAAACATTTAAATAAATAGGACACTGCTGCAAGTCGATCTCCATTGGCCTTCTTTTGCTCTCTTATTTCATGATTGTCAAATCTTATTGCTGTGAGAAGAAATAAGAAGCGTTCTTTTGACATTGTAGCACGAAAAATTGGCCTACCTAAAACACTTGTCGAAAATAATGAATCGACATTCTCATGATTAGACTTTAGTACACCTGAAAGGTATAAAAGACCCAAAAAAGCCTTAAGTTCACCTTCGTTTAGATGATCGACAAATGTACATGTATCCCCATAATTTACACTGAGCTCGGTAATTTTTTCATTTGTGTACTCTAGAATAGAGGCCAACATGTCAGGAGTTATAAGAAGTGACCAGGATTCAAGTGGACTGGATGGTTTTGTTTCTAAGGCAGGTCCACGAAGACCAGGAAGGTGTGTAATAATGTTCTGTGCGCGAATTTTTGATGGGGCCGGAGCATTTTTAGCCCACTTATATCTGTTCCGTCCATAGTAAAAATTTGTTTCATTATTAGATGCTGTTTCACATTCGTCGCTTGATAAGTCACTTACGTCAATTTCTGAATCTGTGTCGTGAACCGAATGTTCACTTTCAGTGTCAGTATCACTGTTATTAGAGTCACTATAAGTGTCAATATTTTCGGTTGGTTCCTCCAGAGATTCGAGAAAGTCAAAAACATTTTCACTTGTCACCGTACTTCCGCTAATTCTTAAAGCCATTTTAATGTATTATCTTAAATAATAATAACGTAACTACTATGGTGGGGTCAAATCCGACCGGAACTCAGCAGCACGTGTGCACTATCCCACTGATCGTTTGCTACTAAGCGGCATGCTAAACTACGTACTTAATTGGGAGAATACATAGAATAACAAGGTCGTTCGCCAAACTGTCTACCAGTGGCGCACGAAATTTCAAGTCCTGGGGTCAAATTTGACCCCACGATAGTAGTTTAGGGTTAAGATTGATTAGTAGTATTATAATTGCAACAGACGTAATAAGATAAACACTGCAATTCAAAAATATAATAAGTATCAAAGATATTTTATAGCACTAAATATACTTGGTCCAGTACCGCGGCGACGTGTAATATAACCTTAATATTATAATAGGAAAAAAAGAGAAATGGGGTTACTCTTCTTCTCCTTCTTTTTCTTCTTCCTTCTTATATGTAGGGTTTAAAGCCCGTTTCTTCTTCAATATTAGTCTCCTAGATTGTTTAAATTATCGCACCATCTTTTTCTTTATCTCGTGCTATTCGTACTATCCTATCCTCTGCCATTCTACTAATGTCTTCGTCCACTCCTGTTTCCCTTTTGTCATTTAACCATTTATGTCTTCTATATTGCATGCTCTTCTTATGTTTTCGCTTCTCTCCCTATCCAACAGACTTTCGCCTGATATTCGTCGGAGTATTTTCATCTCTGTTGTTTTTAGTAGTAGTCTCGTTTTAGAAGTGCCAGGTCTTGTCATGGCCGTGTATGATAATATAGTTCTAATTGTTGCTTTATCGTTTTGATTTTACATCGTAGTGGGTATTTAGATGTTGTTATACATTTGGTCTGCCTGGGGCTTATGAGCGCGAGAAATGGGTAGATTGAGTAGCTTAGAAGAGGCGTTCATACTCACAGTCTATCCCAAGCCCAGATAAAAGATAAGGGTTATGAGCCAGGTTAGCATCTGTTACCCGTTGTAAAAGAAAACAAGACTCAAAGAACCGATATTAAGCCTAGGAACCAGGCGGAACCTAAGATGATGATCGATGCAAAAAAAAGAAGAATGAGTAGGAAAAACAAGTGCTCAATCAGATTAGCAACATGAAACATTACTTTCAACAAGAAAGACAAAGAGATAATAGAAGAACTAATATATAAAAACATAGACATTTATGTAATCCAAGAAACCATGAAGAAAGTTAAAGAGCAAAGAGACTATAACCAATATTTGCTAGCATACAGTGGAGTTTTTATGACACCAAATTTTATGACAACATAAATAACTGCCGTTATACCTTCAAAAGGAATAAAAATCACAATGTACTACCAAAAATTAAATGTCATCTATCTATAGCCCCGAGGACTGCAAATCTAAGGAGGAATGAGAGGCGGTCTACGAATAATTGCAAAAATTGCAAAGAATCCTGGATGAAATACCTTATAAAGAACCCTTAATTTGTATGGGTGACTTTAATGCACGAATCGGAAATGAAATAGTTCCAGCAGTAAAACAAAGATTTAATGAAAACCATGTCAACGCAAATGGAGAACTCATGGCTAATCTCTGTGCTTTTAACGAACTGAGAATCAATAATACATTTTTCGACCATAAGCTCCAGTATAAATATAAATTCAGGGGCACAAATTTATGATTGATTTTATAGTCACTAATAGAAAAATCCACCCAAAGCAGATTCTAGATATCCGAACTTTAAACTCAGCAGACGCAGGGAGTGAACACAAACTAGTACTAGCAAAAATAAGAATGAAAATAACACCAAAACATTTTCTACAGGAAATCACCGAGGAAAAATTCAATGTAGAATCACTGTGGAACGACTCTACAAGAGAAATGTACCAAAGGAGGCTAGCACAGAAGATACAGCTGAAACAAATAGACGACATCGAAGATATAAACGCGAGCTGGGAGAAAATTAAAAACAACATTAAAGAAGCAGCAACAGAAGCTCTAGAAAAACGCAAAGTCATACTGAACAAAAGAAACAACAATACACCATGGTTCAGAAAAAAATAAAAGAGAAATTTTAAGAGAAACAAGAGGCCTACACGAAGTACAAAACATCAAATAGTCCAAAATCCCGAGAAACCTATAGAAGAATACGAAATGAAAGTAAGCAGTCGGTAAGAAGAACAAAAAATAAACATTAGGAACAATTTACAAAAGGATGAAAAAAGGATGCCGGAAAATGGCCAAAAAAAAAATAGAAGAATGGACTCCGCCAACTAGAAGAAAACGAGTTAGACCAAGACGATCCTGGAGAGACGATGTCGACGATGCAATGACCGCCAGAGATATAACAACTGAAGATTGCTTGTGGCGGATGTGAGGATGTGAGAAGCGGCGCCAGCTGTAGAAGACTCGCTTGTTATATTTATATAGGATGAAAAAACGATTTCTTCAGTACACAAAAACAGATATGGAGATTAATAAGAAACCAACGGAAAGAAATGGCAGACTTGAAGGAATACATTAACATACCAGCCATCGAATGGGAAAGATACGTGACGGAACTGTTTAAAGATAGTGAAAATAATAGTCAACACGATAACGTACCTGGATTAAAACACGAAATAGAAATTAGTTTTCAGGAAGTAGAAATAGTCATTAATTCACTCGAAAATAGAAAGTCACCAGGACCAAACGGAATATTCAACGAGCTTCTAAAACACGGAGTAGAAAGTATAACCCTAGGGATACTCACTCAAAAATAGTAATATGTCTTAGTTTGTAGGTAATAAAACAGATTTAATTTCAGTTACGCGGAGACAACGACATTACCATGCAGCTTGAAGTAAATCTCGTTACATATTTAATTAGATACTATACAAATCATAATTATAAATTATATATAGTGTGTTAAGAATAAAGATGTAAGAACAGACTATACGTAGATTCTGACTCTGCGCACCCCAAAGATGAGATCCTGAGCTAGCATGAGAATGGTTAATATGGCAGAATTCCTACCCCAGATTTAGTCGACCCACCATATCGGAGTTAGACAAAACAATATTGTTAAATATTTTAAAGTATTGCAAACTGAAGTCTCTTGGTTAGTTATTCCTTGTCATGTAACATCTGAATGGCTAATAATTCGTATGCTAACCTTTGACCATTAGCTTACTTTATCAGTTCTAAGAGAGTCACTCGATACTTATCAATAGGTTTTTAATACGACAAGCTAAACGCAAAATATAAATGCGAATTTGGAATATTATAATTTGCAGGAAAAATAAAAAATATGAAACAGAAAGTTTTATCAACGTATCGTTTGAAAGATCTATTAATAATGGACGAGTAGGTATTTGGGCCAATTCATCATGTATAGAAATTATCGATATTTTCAAAAAATTATCCATTTCAAGGTGACTTACCACTTTAATCCGCTGCGTGTCTCATTGGCCTAAGGTAGTGTTTTTATTTGCTATTAAGAAAAATAATATTAATATTTTATCAGTAAATACTTACCACTATAATTTAGAAATAATAAAATTTGTAATTTTCTTATATTTTTGCATTAATGGCTGTATATTTCTCTAAATTAAAGTATAATACATTATCAGTGAAAACCGTAATTTTCTTGTGTTTGATAGTGCTTAAAATATTGGGGGAACCTGCTTCTACCTTTCTCAACACAGCGGACGTTTACGTCAAAGGTTAAGTACATCCCTAATTTTAAATTGTCAATTTCGTGAAATATACTATATATTCCGCATACCATATTCACTGTCCGTTTTCTTAGATTTTTTTGGTTCCTTATTTTACCCATCCCGGAGATCCACGATTTTCTGTCAGGGTTTCGAATAGGCGTAGCCGAAAAATTCTGCTTTTTTCAGTTGAAAACTCGCTGTTATCTTACGCGAAAGTATAATATATTGCTACATTCTGACAAACTGTGTACATTTTTTTTCAATTTTGTATCAATTGGTTTAGTATCAATTCTATTCAAGGTTTGGGTCGCTTTTCATACCATCGAAGATCCAATAATACCTTATACAGTTAGCCGTCCTATACAAATATTACAAACCTATTCATAGTTTTTAAAGAATTTTAAGTATAATATATAATGACCTTAGAGGACAAGGGGTCTAAGTAACATTTTTGAAAAAAATGAGTTAGGTGCATGAATGAGTTGTGAAAATACTAATCTATTTGGTGGTGAATAGATCCAAGTGATTGTTTTGATAGGTGCTGACATCTAGCGTGGTACCCCTTAACCACTGAGTATTGATAAGTTCAAACTTGGAACGCTAGGGCCCAAAAGCACTTAGATCCCTTTACCACGAATCCACAAACCATCACAGTTTAGTTGTAGTTGACATAAGTGTTATTAAGAACAATTTTGATCATATTTTTTTTGTAAATGGTTACAATATAAGTTATTTTACAAGGACAACAAGAAAAAAAGGCTAAGACACGGGTCAAAAAAGTTACGTGAATATAATCAACGGTGTAGGTTTCATTGCAACGAAAAGATTCCTTACGAACAGAGGGAATCAATATTTTATAAATAGTGGGAGCTAGGTAAGTGGGAGCTTCAGACATCGTTTTTAAATGGTGCCTTAGAATTGCAGCCTGTCATGAGGAAGAAAGATCATGTAACTATAACTTGGCTGGTCATAGAGTGAGTAACTCAAAGATAACTAAACCCAGGCTTGAATGTGTCAATTATGTGAAAACTGTACGAAAAATTTTGTAGAGAAGAAAAAAATGTGGAACTTGAAAAAAAAGCCTTTACAGATTTATATTCAAAACAAAATTCAATCTAAGATTCCACAGACTTCACACCGACACCTGTGTCACTGGTGACAAGTTACAAATGAAAATTAGCCACGGCACGCCTGGTGAGAAGCAAACAGCTGAAGTTGAAAAAGAACTTCATTTAAGGAAGGCAGAGGCAGCTAAAGAAGCTAAAAAGCAAAAGAAAGTGCAAATTATTAAAGAATGACAGTCAAGTTGCGATATGCTTTGATTTGCAAAAGATGATGCCGACACCTTATTTGACAAATTCAAAGGCCTATTATTTGCGCCAACCCTGGACGTACAATTTGAATATTCACAACCTAACAAGTGAAACCGCCCACATGTACATGTGGCACGAAGGACAGGCAGGTAGGGCCTGCCAGGAGATAGACCGACTGTGTAACACATGTCTGCGTTCAGTGACAACTGTGTAGGGCAAAACAAAAGTCACCTAATTGTCAAATTTTTGGCTTTATATTGTTAAGAATACTCAAATTGAAACTGTTAATCACCACTTTTTAGTCGCTGGACATTCTTACAATCAATGTGATCAAGATTTTGGAATCATAGAAATTAAAAAGAAGAAGAACCAACGTCATATCTGTGTACCAGAAGACTGGATAAATCGGGCTGCCTCAGCAAGTAAATGGATGCAGACTTTATTGATCTTCAATTACTAAATCAGTACTTCCAGAAAAATGTGCCAGGGATACGAGGAATGCAGATACTGCATTATGAAAAGGCAAACCCAGACACTCTTTTTTATAAGACAACATTAGCAGAGGGTATTATGCCTTACGAAAAATTGTCAATGAAGAAACAACGAGCAGGTATAATTCCCTATCAGCTTCTCATGTTTCAACCGGTAATTAAGAAGCCCAAGCTTAAATACAAAAAGTATGAAGATCTCATGAAACTCTTGCAATTCTTTTCACCGATATACCATGAATTTTACCCAAGCCTACCTCATGAAACAACGACTGGAAAGCCTTTAGCTACAGGTACTTTTGTAGGCAATGAAAATGATGATAATCACTTTGGTAACAACGTTTATGACAGCAATTAAATAGTTTTCAAGTGCCAACATCTAATATTTTCTGATTTAATACTATCATGTAAAAATAACATACAAAATAGTTTTTTAAATAATAATAAAACCACTTATGTATTTTGTGCACATTGAGCATTTTCATTCTCACAAAATTAATGAGAGGTAAAGGGATCCATGTGCGCACCTTCAATTTTTTTTATACATAAAACAATAACCGAATATTGTAATACTTTCTGCTATTGGCAATAACAACCCAAAGACCTTATTATCCTTCTTACATGGTCAAAATAATGCAATTTTAAATTTCCCTCTTACAATAATCTTCCGACTTTGACTTGAGTTTTCTCAAAATGTTGATTTTGTTACTTAGACCCCTTGACTTCTAGGGGCCTCATATATAATAACACGGTGGTACAAGTATAAAACAAAGATTAACTTTTATATTACTCTTTAGGATGATATTGCTGAATGAGGTTTCACATAAAGTTGCAGAACCAGAATTAATTAATAAACGTCGATATTATTAAACTTAGATATCAGTAATTATCGACGTTATATGTAAAATCATATTGTAATATTAGTGTTGATTAAATTCGTAATTATCAAACATAGCGCAACGTCTGAACGAAATAGGCTTGGCAGTGTCTTCCACCTTCGCAATTGTTTCGATACCATTACACGATTCAGTGGGCGAAACAACAATGGTCAGTTCAGTTGGTGCTCAAGACTAATATATCATATGGATAACAGACAATTTTGCATAAATAAATATATTAACAGTTCTTAAGTCTCGGCTACATATAGACAATGACTTTATTTATTGACATTTTTGCAGGTAAAGTTCAGGAACAAGGCTGGAGAAAGAGGTAGAAAACCTACACTAGATTATACATTCTTGAAGTTTTAATTTAATTAATTATAAAGTAATTGTTATGTCAAATATAATTTTTTTCTACTGGTTTATTTTCATGATTAGTTTTGTTCTGTAATAAATCTACTTTTATCATGTTTCCTTGTAATTTTTTAGTTTTAAAAATTTATTTGCTTTGTTTTTATTAACCGTTTTATTTAATCTTTACATGAACTTAACAAAATTATTTTAATTCTCAATTAAGACATGTTAAATAAGGATCATTATGAAATAGTTCTCACCTAAGAGAGCACTGACAACACAAACAAAAATCAGAGTCGAAGGGCTAAATATGGAATCCACGGAATATTTATATAGAAAAAAATAAGAGAATATTGCTTGCAATGGAACATTAAGAAACATCAAGGAAAGCTCAAAAAAACTAAAAAATAACCTAATTTACGCAGCAACAGAATCACTTGGAGAAAGGAAACTAACATTGTTCTGAAGCTATTTTCTTGTGGCATTGTAAATTAATTATTATTTATAACTGGGAATAAGCCACAATTAAAGATAAAAATACGTTTATTGACGTTTCAATTTCCAATTCGGAAATCGTTCTCAAAATACAAACAGTAAATTAAACAAATTTTGTTTTTTGTTACATAGTGAAAAAATTCTTCTAATAATTTAATTTTATCTGACTCATTTATATTGACAATTCAGACATACATTATGCATTTTAAAGTAGACGACTTTAAAATGATATTGCCAATATTGTTGAGTTGCGCTCCTGGGACGACTTTACTTATAAGATAGTTCATTCGATTACATGAAATCAACTTTAACTTGAGAATATCCGTCAGAAAAAAATAATCACAATAATAATGTAAAAAAGGGAATAATTAAATCCCTATACGATAGAGCCAAAATTACTTGTTCTAACGAAAATTCGTTCTTGGAGGAGAAACATTTGATAAAATCTGTTTTATTAAAAAATGATTATCCTTTATCGTTTATAAATAAGGAATTTTCAACAATCGATCGAATAGAACAGAACAACTTAGGACGAGATCCTACAACATACACAAGGAATAATATGAGGAAAATAACAATACCGTACATAAAAGGATTATCAGAAAAACTTAAAAGGATAGGAAATAAATTCAACATTCAACAACATTCAAAACAACAAACACGTTGAGATCTATTTTGTCCAAAACCAAACCTAACAATGAACAAGAAAGGACAAAGAATTGCATTTATAAAATACCTTGTGAATGCGATCAGTTTTATTTAGGTGAATCATCAAGGCCATTAAATGTTAGAATAAGTGAACATCAATCTTATATTAAAAATAGAGAATTTGATAGATCTCAAATATGTAAACACGCATGGGATAATGAACATAGGGTTCAATGGAATAATTCAAATATAGTCCTAAAAGAAACGGATGGTAAAAAAAGAAAAATCAAAGAAGCGGCTCTAATTATGCTAAATGAGGCCAATTGTGTCGCAAATTCCTCGGCAGAATGTAGTAGGATCTGGTTACCAATATTGAAAGAGGAAGTTATTAATAAGAAAATACCAGTATTAGTAAGTCAGTAACATATAGAGGATACATCATTTATGTTTTTTAAATAACGTAACATATAAAATCAGAATTTTGATGTTTGTTGAAGGTAAACTAAATTCACGAACAAATACTTACAATGTCGGGATAGTATTATGAGGTTTTTTTCCTGGTTTTTCCCTCATAATTTACTATGGAATCACTAACAGGAGAATTTTACTGTCATCATGTCATGTGTTTGTCTTTTTAAAGACGAATTACATGCTATGATTTTTTCTGACGGATATTCTCAAGTTAAAGTTGATTTCATGTAATCGAATGAACTATCTTATAAGTAAAGTCGTCCCAGGAGCGCAACTCAACAATATTGGCAATATCATTTTAAAGTCGTCTACTTTAAAATGCATAATGTATGTCTGAATTGTCAATATAAATGAGTCAGATAAAATTAAATTATTAGAAGAATTTTTTCACTATGTAACAAAAAACAAAATTTGTTTAATTTACTGTTTGTATTTTGAGAACGATTTCTGAATTGGAAATTGAAACGTCAATAAACGTATTTTTATCTTTAATTGTGGCTTATTCCCAGTTATAAATAATAATAAACTAACAAGCACGAACATATAAAAAAACCCCATGGTTTAGAGACGAAGTAAAGACAAAATGTGAATAAAAAAAGAAGCCTTTTTACAATACAGAATAAAACAAACACAAAGGCATAAAACTACTATAAATAGATCAGAAATGAAACAAATAATTTAGTTAGACACATAAAAAGGAAACACTGGTAGAGCTTCTCAAAACAGATGCAACACGACTTCTACGGAACACAAAAAGGTATATGGAAAATGATCAGAGGACAACGAAAAGAGATGAACGAACCAATAAAAACAAAACACATTCAGAAAGAAACATGAACAGACTACTTTCGATCCCTATTTGCTAAAGATGGTGAATGAATCACCAACACCAGAGGTAACGACAAACCAAGAAATAAATACCGAGGAGGAAGAGGTAAAGGAAACATTAAGGAAATTACAAAATAGAAAATCACCAGAAGAGGACAAAGTACCGAACGAACTCCTAAAGTACGGAGGACCAGATCTGACCAAACAACTATTAAAACTAATCCAAAAGATAATAGAACAAAATAGAATTCTTTAAGAATGGTGATCAAACATCCTAATTTTTCTATTCAAAAAGAAAGACAGATCAGACTTAGAAAATTACAGAGGAAAAAATTATATTAATATAATATAATATATCTGGGACTTCTCCAAACAAATCATCTCCCATGTTATCAATACATTCTTGAAAGTATAATTGAGGATGACAACTGGCACCGCACTATGCTCACAGACCAAACAGTGGCACATAATAGACCAGATCTTATACTAGTTAATAAAATTAAGAGACAAACAACACTAATTGATGTGGCGATACTCAACAACAATAATCTTCATTTTAAACCGAATAAAAAGATCTCCAAGTACAGGAATCTAGAAATTCAAATACGAAGACCGCTGAAAATGGAATGTACCCAGAAAATACCTATTATTCTCTTTACTACTGGAGTGATTTCGAAAAACCTCATAGAAAACATAAAAAAGCTAGGTCTGAATGAACATCTCTACAAGACCATGCAGAAAGCTGTACTACTCTCAACGTCCAGATGTATACGAAAATTTCTGGGAGATACTCCAGCGTACCTAGTCACCTAGTGCTGGATAACACGGAAAGAGTTTCACCAGAGCTCAATCCTTTTGATACCGTACATATCTGAGATGAGTGAATTTTCCCCTTAAAACAAGTGTGAGCCGTATGACTAAATCTGGAATGTTTATAGTCAAAGGTTTAAAATATAGTCAGAGAAAAGGTTCAGCCCGGAGGTTTCGATATTTAAGATAGTATAACCATCGAGTTATATCTCGAAATATCTCGAAGTAAAAATTTGTAAAAAATTTGTAAAAATTTATTAAAGGCATTAAATACCCACGCCTGTTCCGCGCTGAGCTACTTATTTGGTAATATAAAGTGGTCAAAAACGAATATAGACGGTCTTCAGCGAGAAGTAAGGCAACACTTCTCACAAAGGCGCAAAAATACCATCCACGCAGTGCAGTAGAGTGAACGGTATCAAGGAGGAAGAGGACTTATGGACATAGGTGAGCAACTTAGTAAACAAGTTGCTAATTTAACTTATTTTCAGGTACAGAATTGGACATACACTTTACATCGAGTAATTTATCCACTAGATGATACAACCCCGCTTAAACTGGGGGAACAAGAAATGCGCATAAACTACGAGATGTTTCCCGAGACTGAAGGTTTCCTAGTTGCCATTCAGGATTAGATCCAATCATATTCTAACTAAAAATTATCCCTAAGTCCAAAATGACAAATGCCGATATGGATGCCAAGCCCAAGAAACCATCCAACATGTTACCGGTGGCTGCCAGGTATTTATCGATACTGATTATAAAGAACGCCATGACTCAGTAGGAAAGATGATCCACCAAATCTAGCTGACAACTTGGGGCTTCTCCAAACCGACAATCTTTTTTATTATCAATACGTCCCTGACAGAATGCTTGAATATGATCCCATACTAGTTAATAAACTTTACCCGATACCCGACACCAATAATTTACATGTTAAATACAAGGAAAAGATCGCCAAGTACAGAGATCTAGAAATACAAATTAGAGGACAATGGAGAATAGAAAGTACCCAGACAGTGTCTATTAAATACCTATAAAAACCTCCTACAAAACATAAAATAGTTGGATCTAAATAAACATCTCTACAAGACCATGCAAAAAGATGTACTCCTCGCGACGTTTAGATGTGTATGAAAATTTTTGGGATATACTCCGGAGCAAGTCACCTAGGACTCGATAACATGGAAAGAGTTCCACCAGAGCTCAATCCTTTTGATACCTGGGTATGTGATACCATTCCACATACCTTTTGGTAGGTGAAATGAGTGAATTTTCCACTTTGAGGTAGTGAGAGCCGTAAGGTTAAATCTGGATATTAATTTCACTGTACAAGAAAGAATTATAATTAGTAGCTTTTTACATACATTTGTCACTCAAAAACCAAAAAAAAATTGACTTATTATCCGTTAAAAGCTATTGGTCGAACACGGGAATAATGTGTGACGATATTTAATTATATTTATGTAGGTGTATAATAATCTACAAACATTGTATAATATGTATATTAAATGTACTTTTTATGAACAAATATAACAAATCAGGCAAAAAAGCAATATTTTTTTTTAATTTTTATCATTATTAATTAGTCAGATCGAAAAATGTATACACAAACACATGATCTAGGGTTAATACATACTTTTCAAATATAGATTTTACCATACTTAGTGAATTAAGGGTATTAATATAATATATTTTGTATTTGCTGGGCATGTTATTAAATATTTTTGAAGCAAGATACATGGCAGATCTTTGTCCTATTGCATTCTTGATATTTCCCAATTGAACCTGTTGATTGGTTTGAGTGCGAATATCGTAGTGATGATGTAATGTACACAAGATATTATGATTGTATGGGTACAGTAGCAGGGAATACACATATAAAGTTGTTTCGTATCCATTAAATTAGTATCACAGAATAATAAATGATAGGAGGATGTCATTTTTTTTAATAATTATTATTTTCAAATTTTTTTTTATAATATATCGACTTTCTTTAAACAAGTTTTTTGTACCCCGTCCCACCCAAGATTTCCATATCTAATTCTAGACTCAACTAGTGCATAATATAATATTTTTAATTATTTTAAATCTATTTTAGATTTGGAAAATTAAAATTTTGGAACTAGAGTTCTCAAACACTTTGATATTTCATCTATATGGACATCCCATCTTAAGTAAGAGTCGTTTTTTATTCCAAGATATTTTATAGAACTATAAGGAGGTAGTGTTACTTTGTAACTGCAAAACGAAATAAAAAACGTTGTTTTTTATAAACGATTGTTCAAACTTTATAATTAAACTATTCTATTAGTTTGAGCATATCTAATTCAATTTTTTTTTTAAATGTCCAAAATTGTTTGCGCTATATAAAATTGGGGTGTCATTGGCAATACTTACTAGCTTCCCCTCGGTATTGAGATTATATAGATCGTTGACATGGATGTTGAATAGAAGTGCTCTATCTGGTCCACCTTTTTAGTGAAGTTTATTACTGTTAATATTATTTATCATATACATTTGTTGTCGGTGGTCCAAGTAAGACTTTATTAAATGAGCAGTGCTGCGTATTCCACTATTTTCTAGTGCGTCTAGTAGTTTTGAATGGCTTAGTATCGAATGCTTTTGGCAGGTCTAGAAACACACACGTAGTAGGTTGGCTATTGTCAATTCGTTTGTATATTTCATTGGTGAGATCTATTCGTCATTTATCGAAAAACCTTCACGGAATTCAAACTGCGGAAGACAATAATATGTGGTATTTATTTTTTAAAGAAATTTATTAATCTGATTAGAAGAAAAATAATAGAAGTAGTAAAAATGGATTTTCTAAGGAGAGCGTGTGGTCTATTCAAAAAAGATCATATCAGGAATGAAGATATTGGAAGGATGACAATTACTGTATATTCCAGTGTAGACAGAATTGAAACGAGACAACTAGTGTGGTATGGTCACGTGAAGCGAATGAATGAAGGTAGATGACCAAAGAAAGCTTTAAATTACATACCACAACAAAGAAGAAGAAGGGGAAGGCCTTCAGTTGCCTGGGAAGAAAATGTACGACACATAACGAGAGATAGAGCCATCAAAGAAGACGAATAGATGGACAGAAAACGATAGCGGTCGAAATGCGAGAGTTATTCTTCCTGATTGTATATAGGAATTACAACTGTTTCCTTAAATTTGTCTGGACATTGACCAGTTTTGAATATTAAGTTACTTATTAGTTTCACTAACTTTTTGATGATTTGTTTATCTATAATACTTATTGTTTTTGCTATAATGTGTTCAATACCGGTTGATTTTTTCTTCTTAAGTATTCTTAAGTATTTTAATAATTCCTTTAATTTCACTTTCAGAGATCGGTCTTAAATACATAGAATGCATCACGCTGTTATTATTGTGGAAAATACGATGTCGGTGGTGTTATATTCTTGGCATAAGTTTCTCCAATTTCTGTAAAATAACAGCAAAAGAATTTGAGATAGTTTCACCATCTGTTACAGTAGTTTCTTCTTGTGTAACTATTTCTACAATATTTCTTTTGGTTTCTTTACCTGTCAAATTTTTAACAATATTTTACAGGTTTTTGGAAACATTCTTGTTTTTAAATCCGTAAACTAATTTTCGAAACCCATTCAGATTTTTGGTTTAATCTGTGCCTTCTAAGTATTGCAAGGCAAACAGACGTTAAAGATGTTATTAGAGACATGGGGAATCGATAAATTGCATTCCACAACAGGTCTCCTCAACTAAGCAAAAATCCTTATCGAATTGGTTTCTAGTACTCGTAAAGAGTATACCGAAATAAAATTTTATTTCGGTATACTCTTCTTCTTATAATAAAAATTTTATTTCGGTATACTCTTTCCGAGTACTAGCAACCAATAAGCTGCATAAATGCATAAATCTGAGTTAAACTAATTACATTGGTTAATAGAAGCATTGACTATTGCATATTTATTTGTACACGTACTGATGTTTATATTTGGTTGTATATTCCTATTGATTTTAGAAAACTTACAACTGACGAATAGACACAGTTTTCTTCTAGACACTCGCGTAGCGTTGTCGGTAGGTTACACTTTTTCCTCTCATTTGAATATGCAGGGCATTCGATTAAGCAATGTTGGACACTTAAACTGTTGAAACACTTACCGCACATTGGATGAACACTTCCAGTAATATGGTATTCATGTGTTAAGCGTGTATGTCCTAATCTCAGTCTGTTTATTATAGTTTGGTCTTTCCTGTTGCTACACATATTCTTCCATCTTGTAACTGTTGTTTTTATGTCTCGTAGTTTTTGTTGAGATTGATTCCATTCTTGAAGCCACCGTTCTTTCAATGTCGAGTTAATCCAGTGATGAAAATCTTTCTTATAGGTAGGTTCTGTCAAGTCTTCGTTGTTAACTGAAGATTTGGCGGCAGCATCTACTCTTTCATTACCATGTATACCTATATGTGACGGAATCCACATAAATTTTACAATCGCATTCTTTTGCTGAAGTTGGTACAAATGGTTCTTTATCAATCGCAACAATGGATGAGTTGGGTAAATGGTGCCTAAGCTACTCATGGAACTTAAGGAATCTGTTATTATTAGGCACCTGTCTAAGTTGGCGTTCAGTGCATATTCTAATGCTTTGTAGATTGCGAATAGTTCTTCTGTATATATACTGTGCTAAAATTTGAGATTTTCTATGAAGCAGTGTAGTCGTTGTGTATGAGGGCACATCCCACTCCTTTTTCTGATTTGGAGGCATCAGTATTAATATATTGGTAATTCTGGTACTCATCAATCTAACTGTAAAATTGTTTAACCATAGAGGAAGCATTAAGTCGATTACTAGTCTTTGTTAAACTCAAGTCTAGGAAGGGTTTTCTGACCATCCAAGGCGGAGCGGTTAAAAGGGTGGTTTGGTATATTTTAGGGAAGACAATATTATTACTGGTCATGTATTTATTAAGTCTTTCCTAAAAAGGGGGTTTAGATCTTTTTTGATAAGATATATTGTGTGGAAACGAGAAGCAAAGACATTGTTTCTGACGGGATTTTCACTATTTGCAGAAACGTTTGCAGCATATGCTAGGCTAAGATATTGTTTTCTTAATTCCAGAGGCATTTCTCCTACTAAACATAGTAAGTTATCTGTAGGTGTGGTACGAAAAGCTACTAAGGCTATTCTTACAGCAGCATTTTGGATTGTTTGCAACTCTTTTAAAAGTGACTGACTGGTAGACCCATACACTATTGAACCGTAATCAACGTTAGATCTAATAAGGCTTTTATGTACTGTCAATAAGATATCTTAATCAAATCCCCAATTTTTAGTAGATAGAACTTTTATTTTGTTCAAATATTGTTGACAAGATGTTTTAAGATGATAAATGTCTTGCTTAAAATTTAAATGTTTGTCAAAATTAATTCCAAGGAATTTGATACAATCAAGATATTCTATTTTTGTATTAAAGATTGTAAGTTCTGGACGACTAACATTACGTTTTCTGGTGAAATGGATACTTTTACTTTTATTGGAACAAAATTTATTTCCTGATTTCATTGACCATTTTTCTAATGCAGAAATAGCATGGTTTATGTTTCTATATTCTATGTTTCTTTCTTTACAATAAATTATGAGATCATCTGTGTATAGCCTACTTTTTTACTGGATAAGAATCGTTTTCCATAATACTGTTAAGAAAAAGAGTAACACTAATCGATGATCCTTGAGTGGTACCATTTTCTTGTATTCTTGTTTTAGAAATGAAATTGTCTATTTTTACTTGGAAGCTTCGATTTTTTAAAAAGTTAGTAATAAAGTTTAGCATATTTCCTTGTATACCTAATTTCTGTAAAGTTTTAATTATTCCATGGCGCCAAACTTCATCAAATGCTCTGGTTATATAAAAAAAATACCGCTAAGCTGCGTAGTTCTGTGAGTTATTTTTTGCAATTTTCTCGAAGGATTTAATATTATTTGACTGATTTTAGATAAACTGATGAAACGTCTGCAATAAAGGAAGAAGTAGTAAGTATCCTTTATTTTTCTTCTCCCAATTTTTGAACGTCAAACCTTCCACAACTATCTTAGCACTATTGATAAATGCGACAAATCTGTAAAATAAAAAAATACAAGCATAATAATATTTTTGTGTGTATATTTAACAAAGATAAATAGAACGTACATCTGATTCTATAGTAATTATTATTGTTTTAGATTTATTTATAATTGATAGAGTTTATTAGAATCTACTAAGTCATTTACTAAAACATTCCGCAACTTACTACTTTAAATTTAATTTCGTTCAATTCAAGACTTTTTACTGCTATATAGTAAAGCAACATTAAATGATAATACTATATTCTGGAGTAATACCCACTACCACTCATACACGTAAGTACATGATTGACCATCAAAACATAAATAATGCAGGAAATTATTTATTAATATCCAATTTGTGCACACCCATCGAACACTTTTACACCTATCCAGTTTATTTGTAACCGTGTTAGACGTGGCGACTTCCACGCCTTTAAATTCATAAAGAATAACAGGATTGAATTTGCTTTGTCACTAAACTTGGTCGCTGTAGGAGACTCTTCATCTTTTCAATTGATTATAACAATACCCGTCGAGATGACCACACCAAATTGGACACAAGAGTATTACTTTGGGCTTGGCCGTCACTCATATTAAAACACAATGTAAAATAGTAAAGTGGATTAAGTATCTTTTTTGAAGTCTAAATATCTATATAAAGTACTAGTCTAGAAAATCCTAATGAACATAAAATATATTATACTGAGAGTCATAACAAACAGTTATTATAAAAAAATATTCTTAAAAAAACAAAGATATGATGACTTCTTCTTTTCCTCTTTTTCTTCTTTTTGTGTAGACATTACAATGGCTGTTCTCTCAATGTGACTCCAGTAAGTACGTTTCATCGTTTCGTAGTCTGGCTGTGGACTGGCAGTTACGGTTAAGGTTGGCAACCATTATGACAATTCGCACTTTCGACGCCGCTGCTCTAAAGAGGTCAGCAGAAGTGCAGTTAAACCAAGCTCTCAAATTATTCAACCAGGAGATGCGTCTTCTTCCGCGACTCCTTCTACCCTGTATTCTTCCTTGCATTATTAATTGCAACAAGTTATAACGCTCGCTTCTCATAACATGTCCCAGATATTGCAGTTTTCTGACTTTAACTGTATTTAAGACCTCTTTATCTTTTCCCATTCTTCTCAACACCTCGACATTCGTGACTCTATCTACCCAACTTATTCTTAATATCCTTCTGTAGGCCCATAACTCGAAGGCTTCCAATCTGTCCGAAACATCTTTCTTTAAAGTCCAAACCTCCAACCCATAAAATAATATGGAGAACACGTAGCATCTCAGAAGTCTTATCTTTAAAGAAATTGAAATGTCCCTGCTGCAGAGTACTTTTTTCAGTTTGTTGAAAGAATTTCTTGCCTCTCCTATTCTTGCCTTAATCTCTTCTGTGTATTCATTATTTTCATTAATTATTGTACACAGATATTTATATTTTTCAACTTTTTTAATTTGTTCTCCATGTATTGTTATGTTTTCTTGGCGCTGTTGGGCTTTTGTAATTACCATAAATTGTGTCTTTTTTGTGTTTAGAGACAGTCCGTTTTCTTCACTGACTTCTACCACTCTGTCAACCATTTGTTGTAAATTAGCAACCTTTCAATCGTAAAAACGAAGTTTAGGACACTTAAATACAGTTAACTATAATTACTTTCTACTTAATAGTTGATTCAAACATGTTTCTTTAAAGATTGGATTCAAACTAAACTAAGGAGTTAAGAGGTTACGATATTTATTTTTACCAAAGTTTATAGATCGTCCAACTATATGTAAAACTATTTAGTAAGAATTCTTAATGATTTTTAATATTCATAATGTGTGTGTTTCAATTAAACAGTGGGACTTACATGTCTGAAAATCCAATCGGTCACACTACCTTGGAGTGGTACCTATAAGATCTCTAATTTATCCTTTTACCCCTTTAGTTCGCAGCACATAACGAAAGGAGAGAATGTACTGATTTTTACTTTGAGGCCCTGGGTATTAGGACATCTTCCGTAGCTTTATGTAGTTAGGCCACCTAACTTTAGGCCCAGCTTGAAGAGCTTTTCTCATTTTGATTGACTAAAGTCTAAAGTGACTTGATTGTACTTGAGATGTATGTCTCCTATGTATATTTTTGATAGTAAACCACCGGCCTAAGTCGGTGTCTCGCTGTCTCTAACACGACTGTGTGTGTATGTTAGATCACATAGTTACTAATAAATTTTGTTTTCCTCGTTGACTGGGTGCCCGAAAGGTCTGGACATCGAGCCCACGTCTGTCGGTAAATATCCTCAATGCTCAGTTTTCGCTGTACATAAGTACATAAGGGCAAGTGTATGATTTTCGCCCGATTGATGGTATGTCAGTATGAGTAGCTTCTGTAATAGTAGGCGGTTAGTGTAGGTTAATGTATATAAGTAACTAGCTTCGGTAACGCGAATATGTATAAGTGATTCCTTTAATTAATCTAGAATAGGAGAGAAAACATAGAATGCTTTCGTGTAAACTCTGAACTGAGACAGGAAGATCCGTTGTCTCTATTGTTGTATCGCCTGGAATTGAATATGACATGCGAAAAATGTATCTGAAAATAAAACCACACATGGCTGTTCGATGAGAAAAGATTGTTTTCGCTTTTGCCGATGACGTAGATGCAGTAGCATAATCGGTATTATAATTTAACGATGGCGAATAAAGCAAAAATACCTTTCTTCTACAGCACTACAGCCCAAATTGAGCCTTGGCCTCCTTTATTTTTTGCCTCCACCCTTGCTTGTCTGTGGCTGATCTTCTCCATACACGGATTCCTAAAAGGGCTTGTGCGTCGCTGTTTACTGTGTCTTCCCAGCGCTTTCTTGGCTTTCCAACCGGTCTCTTTCCCTGCATTCTAGCATTCAGTGCTCTTTTTGGTAGCCTTTCCTCTCCCATTCTTATCACATGTCCGGCCCATTGCAATCTTTGTATTCTAATGAAGTCTGACAGTGGTGCTTCCTTATAAAGTTGATTAAGCTCGTTGTTGATCAGATCCGTTTCCTACAGGTCCTAGTATTCTTCTCAGTACTTTCCTTTCGAATGTGTCGAGTTTGCTTTTGGATGTTTCTTTCAGGACCCATGCTTCACTGCCATAGCATGATATTGGTCGAATTAAGGTTTTATAGATTCTCATCTTTGTATTTCGGTGGATATTTTTAGACCGAAATATATGGGAGAGGCAAAATAAGTTCTGTTTGCCTGCGTTATTCTCTTCCGTATTTCTTTATTTTCTGAACTGTCGACATATATTACTACTCCCAGATATGTAAACTTTCCAACCGTTTCAATGTCATCTTCATGTATAATGTTTTGTGGGACTATATTTCTTCTCGTCTGTATCATTATTTTTGTTTTTTCGTGTAATAATTTCCAGATATAACCTTTTTGTTTGCATTTTTAACTGTGTGTATGTTTCCTGTGCTTCTGTTGATGTCCTACTCATAATTACTGTTACTTACTTACCAATTAAACTGTTCTGTTGGTCAGTAGGTTTCCTCGTCCAGTTTGCATTTGCCTAACCACATACTCCAGTGCCAGCTTAAACAAAGTAGGGGACAGTCCATCTCCCTGCTGTAGTCCCTGCCAAATTTTAAAAAAGTAAAGGCAAAATATAGCGACTAAGATGGACGGGTCACGTGCACAGACTGCATAACGAAAGACTTGTAAAACTGGTATGGCAGGAGATTCCCACAGGCAAAAGACCACTCGGACGTCCAGAGATAACATGGAGAGATAACATCCAAGCAGATCTCCGGAAAATGAACATTTCATTTGACCCTAGGATGATGGAAGACCGAATAAATTGGAAAAAAGTTGTACATTCAGCCAAGACCCACCCAGGGTTGTAGCGCTACGTGATGATGATGAAAGGCAAAATACCTGATCATAAATTTACCATCAACATATCAGAAAATATATCATCAACTATAGAAAATCTAACCTAAAATGAAACTACATACTAGGAAAGTTTGTACCTCATGAATAAATGAAAAGAAAAAATACAATATATAATAACCCATTACTCCACGACAAAGACACTGCGCGATCCATATAAAAATGTCCATTGTTTTACTTATTTTTCTCTATTCTATATTTGAGATATATCTATATTCGAAAAATATCTACTAGAGTACAATTTGTGCAAAATATAGCAAAAAATGTTTCAAAATTGAAGATTGTTTTATTAAATATCAATTCTCTTTTACTAAATTAGTAGAAAGCGACTCGACTAAAAATGTATTTAAAACATAGAATCTACTATCTTAGTATTGTTTTCGACAAATACTGTTTAATTTTAGGCAACGAAAGCCTTTAAATTTTATCTAAAGAGTGTTCGATGCAATATTTTATTAAAATAGTCAGCGGGGATCTAAAAATGTTAAATAATAAACGTAAACGGTACAGGTTCAATAGAATGAGGTAAGTTTATTATGGACGTGTGTTGAGCCTATTCTGCCGTTCTTTGGAAAAACACCGCATGTGCAAAAATTATAAAAATTTAATTGGGCGCGAAAATTAGATTTAAAGAGTTTATATTACATAGTTATTTAAGAAAAGTACAGTATTTACAATCCCAAATATACAGAGTGGCCCAAAAGTCTGGAAACGGCCAATTATCTCGTAAATTGCTAGTTATAATTGTACAAAATTTGAGGTACACCTATTTTGGGATACGGAGATTCCATATTTGATATTTGCAATGTTGCCAGATTTGCCGTTTCTCTTATATTATTAGTAACTTTGGTTTTTCAAATTCATCACCCTGTATATTCAGTCATTATTAGAATCTTCTATTCAATACGAGTTCAACTATATGTAACACTTATGATTTTTTATGGTCTGGAAGGTCTTAAATACATAAAACAGAAGTCTGCCAACGCCTAATTGTTTCAATAAATTTTTTGATACTAATTATTTTCAACTACATTAAATCGTAACAATTGATAGATTAGACCATTTTTTTACAATAGTTACGTTATTAAATATTCAAAATGTGCTCAATTTATGAGTTGACAGTACCCTAATCGATGATAGAATGCGTCTACCACATTTCTCCATGATTGTCTAGAAATTATTTCTAAAAGTTCTGCAATTTAAATTGCTTCTCTAAAATGACGTTCTCTAAACCGTTCTCCTATTCATAAGGCGACGGTACAAAAAACTGTAAAACGATTTGAGAAATCTGAAGAAGGTAAAGATAGATGGAAAGAAAAAAGTTTTGTTTGAAGATCCACATACATCCTCAGGCAGGGTTGCACAAGTACATGATGTAGGTCGTTCTTCAGTCTTACGTATATTACGTAAAAATAAGTTTAAAGATTAATAGTTTAAGATGACTTCGATCCCAGATTAGAGTTTACTGAGGTAATGATGGATAAAATTGAAAATTATTAAAATTTCGTTAACAGAATATGTTTTCCAATGAAGCAATCTTTACACTGTGTGGAAGTATAAATCGACACAACTTAAGGTACTGGAGTGACGCAAATTCACACTGAAAGCGTGAAAACCATACTCATTTGGTGTACTCAACTTCCAGTTTTCTAAGCATGTATCCTACATCACTCTCGTCTTCAGCTAGAATGGCTTGGTCGTCAGCGAAGTGTATCGTGTACAATCTATCATCTCCGATTGGGATGCCCATATTACAGCACTTTCTTCTCCACAGTGAGAGTGCCTCATTTAGATATATCTAAATAATTAGTTTGTTGTTTATTTATATTTTCTTTAACATTATGCTAAGAAAAAACTCCGCATAAGCATAACATCCGTAGATGCTGTAGTTTTACTTAGCAATTCCTAATATTACTTACGATTTTTTCCCAGTATCTGCCATAGTAAGCATAAAATTAGGATAAACTACTGCTACTTTTTTGTAAACATAAGATTATGTTTACAATATTTACAGATTTATTGATATAAAGTAAAATCGTTTCTAACCGCATTGCTGTAACAATTTTCGCCCTTTTTAAAAGTTGCAGATTCTTTGAAGTCCATTTATCATTATAATATGCAGATGCTGTGGTTTTCCTTAGGAGAGCAGTATGGTACAAAAAAATGCCAATTTCTTGAAAAATGTATAGAAATATGTTTATAGTTACATTTTTGTCTGAACGGTTATATCAACAGTTTTCTTTGGATGTACAATTTTTTGATCGAATTATTACTTGTAAATGTTTGTTTTGTTATGTTTTTTCTTTGTTTTTCCTTTACTTTTTCGTTATTTCTGCGTGAATGTATTTTACATGATTCTGTTAGTGTTGCCCTTAGTATTGTCGATTTTTTGTCGCTGTTTCCCTCATTTACTATTTCTTATGTAATATGTATTGAGTTGATTTTTGATTGATTTCTTCTTTTAGTTTATCAAAGGTGTTTTTAGTTTTTTTTTACAGTTGTTTTCGTAATTTTCTTAGATTTCATTTTGAGTTGTGCTGCGTTATATTTGATTGATTAGATGATTAGACTTAAAATATTTTAGAATATGTTTTACTTTATTGATTGTGCTATAAATAATATTATTGTTAATAAATAAATTTCGGCAAATAATGAAAATATTGCTCTTATTTTTTTTTATGTAGACATTACTGTTGTTCAATGTGCCTTTCGAATAGTGTCTTCGTGTCTCAATGTGATTTCGGGATCTTCCTACTGGTCGTCTTCCCATTGGCGAATCGTCTCCTGCCGTCTTTACAACTCTATTTGTATTCTTCCTATTGGTGAACCGTCTCATGCCGTCTTTACTACTCTATTTGTTATCATTTGGCTTATAGGATCATTCCATACTACTCTTCTATTTCTCACCCAGTTCTTGATGTTATCCACCTTGAATTTACGTCCTATATCTGTACTTCTAACCCTGTCTCATAGTATTTTATCCCATCAAGTGTTTTCATCTCTGCTGTTTTTAATAACCTTTTTGTCCTCTCTGTATCATATCGTATTTCTGCTCTGTATGTCTTTTTTGTCAATAATAGTGTTATGACTGTTTTGTAAATTCTGTCTTTTATTCCTTTCCCATTTCTTTTTGCCATTTTTATTTCTTCATATTGTTTTATTCAACCTGCGGTTCTGTGTGATTTATTCAGGTAATCTTTCACTTTTGTTTCGAGCTTTTCTCTTCTTCATCTTCTTGTTATATAGACATAACTCTGTCTATTTTCAATGTGCCTCTAGTAAGTTGTCGTTCCATCGTTTTCGTGGTCTTTCTACTGATCGTCTTCCTATTGGGAACCGTCTCTTGCCGTCTTTACTACTCTATTTGTTGTCATTCGGCTTATATGATCGTTCCATTCTACTCTTCTATTTCTTACCCAGTTCTTGATGTTCTTCACCTTGCATCTACGTCGTATATCTGTACTTCTAACTCTGTTCCATAGTGTCTTACCATTAATTTTTCTGTGTTTTTATCTCTGCTGTTTCTAATATCTTTTTGTCCTCTCTGTGTCAGGTCTTGTTTCTGCCGCGTATGTCATTATTGCTCTGATGACTGTTTTGTAAATTCGGAATTTCATTTTTTCCGATTATTTAATTTCTCCATATTGTTTCATTTAGTCAGCCTGTGGCTCGGTTTGCTCTATTCATTTGATCTTCCACTTCAGTTTCGAGCTTTCCTTAGCTAGATAATGTACAGTATTGTGCGAATTAATGTGAACAAACATAATTAATTTGTAAATATGATTTATTTAGGCCAAAGGTAAATTTAGGTACACTTACATGAGATTTTTTCATTAATTAGTATTTAATATGTCCCCCTTTTACTTTTATGACTTCCTGGAGTCTTCTAGGCATGGAATCCACAAGTTTTTTGCAATTGTTTGTGATTGCTTCATCTCTAAACCACACCTTAATCACTGCTTCCACCATTTTTGTTTTTGTCGTACAGTCAAATTTTTGCAGTTTAGCCTTACATATTGCCCACAAATTTTCAATAGGATTAAGGTCAGGTGAATTCCCAGGCCAATCAAGAAGGGTAATATTATTATCCTTGAAGTATTTCATCATAACCTTCGATACATGGCACGGAGCTGAATCTTGTTGAAAAATTGCAGTCCCTTCGGCCTGTACTTTGTCAAGCTCTATAGCTAAGCGTTGCCCTAGCATGGCTTTGTACTTTTCACTGTTCATCATACCTTCAATA
Organism: Diabrotica balteata; assembly: GCA_918026665.1. Taxonomy (NCBI): domain Eukaryota; kingdom Metazoa; phylum Arthropoda; class Insecta; order Coleoptera; family Chrysomelidae; genus Diabrotica; species Diabrotica balteata. Next base: position 110,472,173 of record OU898278.1, on the reverse strand, counting down.
GGAATAAGAGTGCCAGTTCCTGAGTATGAAAAACAGCCCAGAACATTTTTTTGGTGGGATGTTTAACTGTTTGGTTAATATGGCTAGCTGAAAGTGACTCATTGGCTGCCTTTCGTACGAATTTTGATCGCTGGCCCTGCACTAGGAAGTGGGTCTCATCAGAAAATAACACTTTTCTCCAATCTTCTGCACTCCAATGAGCGTATTTTTTGCCCAATTTAGTCTTTTTTCATCATAGGCGCTGTCAGAAGTTGTTTCTTCTGCGGTCTCACGGCTCTTCTCCTCCTTCTAAGAGACGTCTGCGTACCGTTGAGTCGTGAATTTTTATTCCAGCCTTTTCTAAATCTTGCTGGAGGTCATAACTTGTTTTTCTGGGATGAAGTTTGCTATCGCACAAAAGAAAGGCTTCATCTCTGATGTCGAGAAGTAGTCTTCCGTTTTCTTCCACATTTTCCTTTCCGCTGCACTTCAACTGATCCTGTTTCCTTTTTTTTTTTACTCTGAGTTTCCTCTGAGTTTCTCTGAGTCATTGGTGTATGCTCACTAAGTGTTATTATCCTTTCTCTTTTCCTAGAAGTGATATCCATATTAAAAAGTTAAACCTGATTGCACAGTTAAATCAATGAAAATAACACCAACTTGCACATAACCTGAGATACAACAAAATATAATAATGATATAAAACACAAAGTTTTGACATCGTGTTTTGAACAATATAATAATAAGGTTTTGAGGTTATGTTGTTTTTTTTTACAAAACAGTTGATAGAATGTGCACAGTAGGTGTGCTAACTTATGAAAACTGAATTTCGATCTCTGTTCATATTAATTCGGACAATACTGTAATGCCTAGATATTTAAACTCCATTACTTGTTCTATTATCTGACCTTCCAGCTCCAATTTGCATCTTAGTAAATTTGCTGTTGTAACTATGCATTTTTTCTTTTTTTTTTGGAGAAATCAACATGTTAATTTTCTGGCGGTTATATTAAATTGGTACAACATAGGTTGCAAATCATCTTTACTTTGAGAGAGTAGTATTGCGTCGTCTGCATAGCATATTATTTTAAGTTGTTTTTGTCCCATTTGGTATCGTTTTTTGTTCTTACTATTTTATTATTTATCCATATTGAGGTTGAACAATAGAGGACTCAGGGAATCTCCCTGTCTTAACCCATTGCCAGCTTCAATAGGGTCAGTTGGTTCTTCTTCTACTTTTACTTTTATTGTATTGTTTTGGAAGATATTTTCAATCGTTTTAATTATTCCTAGAGGTATCTCTCTTGCGTACAGGAAGTGGATAATGTCTTTTAATTTGACCCGGCCAAATGATTTCGTGAGGTCCATGAAACATAGATATGCCGGTTTGTTTAATTTTAATGATGCACTTCCCTCATTATAAATATAGCGTCGGTGTATGATCTTCTCGACCTTAAACCTTTCTCTCTAAATCATTGGGTTTTCTTTTTTAATATGTTAGTGTTTGTTACGTTCCTCTCTCTTCAAGTGATTCTCTTGCTGTGTTAGTTATGTTATTTTTAAGTTTTTTTTAGCTTTCCTTGATGTTGTGATTTTCTAATATTTTATTCACAGGAATCTTCTCTGATATTCTTTTTTTTTCCTGTACGAGTATTCCGTGGATTCCATATTTAGTCCTTCGACTCTGATTTTTGTTTGTGTTGGCGCCGCTCTCTTCATCGATTAACATAATTAATTAGAATAAAAAATTATAGATATTATTCGTATGGTCAACAAGTAATGATGTCCAACCTTACAACCATATCATTTGTTTTCTTTGATATGTAAGTTCACGAAATTTGAGCCACATTTTTAATTGCATACAATTGTGGGCTTAATCGGAATTATAAATAAGTAAAGCATCATCAAAGATTTTTTCTAATGCTTGATTAAATTGTGAAGATAATACTGCGTTCTCAGCCATTGTTGATGAAAACAGTATGAACCTATTGAATTGTCGCTGTTTTAGTATGGTGGCCGCGCTTGCGCTCGTCACATGTAAAAAAAGCCTATTGTATTATAATTTAATTGTATTGATTGTATAATATTCTGAATTAAGCGAAAACATTATTATTATTAGAAGGTAGCTGATTTTGCATATAATGCAACCTAAAATCGGTTTAATAAGTTTTGAACATGAAAATCCAAAAATAATTGATGAAAATTATATTTAATTAATAACGCTTTTTATGTCAATGACTTTGTTTAGTAGTTTAGTTATTGTATGACAACACATATAAAAAATACAATATAATATGTGTAACATGTGTTTTAAAGCAGTAAACATGATAAAAATAAAAATCCTCTGTATACTGTTTCAACACAAATTTATAGTTTTCTTTAAAGCAACGAACCAGCCACTGTCCGTCTGCAATCTCCACAATCTACAATAATTTTAACAAGCAGCTACAAGAAATTTCGTTGGTCATAACAACAAACACCTACGCTACCGTCTCAACTGCATGGCTTTTTCTTACTTCTTTTTGTGTAATCGGACTAAATCGACACAGTCGGAAGTCCTCTTAAGTTAAGACCTCGATGACTCCGCCGATAGGGGCGACGCGTGCAAGCACGTCACTGATAAACTTGACATCATCCATGGGAACATCTTAAAGAGTTGGCGTTTGCGGAAACATTGGATCTAATAGAAGTTGTTTATTACTATGGCAAAGATCCCGTAGTACTTATATAACTGTTGTTATTTTTTTTTATAAATGTTTAGTGTATGCTTCGGACTTTTAAGCAGCTAATTATTAATTGTAGATATATCTTGTAACGGCGAAAATGATTAGATTATATACATTGAGTTTGTTTAAAAATAAATCCTAATTATAAAATAATATATACATTTAATAAAACATTTGTAGCTAAAGATTATGTTTATATGGGATTAAGCCACAATATTTGTTAATACCATGGTACAATGAATACCAGGTATGATACATAATGTTCTAAAATCGGTTCGCTTTCGCGCATGACGTAGTCAAGACCGCTTATTCCCGCAACATTTGAATGTAGTTGTATAGTAAAGACGTTTAATTTTAAGTTTTTTTATATAATTTGGCTAATTTAATTATAGATAGTAATTATAAAGACATGCTAAAAATATGTACAGTTATTTTGTTAACATAGATATCCTTTATAAAACAAATTTTAATTATCTTTTATTACACTTAGGTACAGGTTAATCAACTTATACTACAGAGTTCAATATTTCAGATGTTTAAAAAGATACAAAAAAGTGGTAATGAAGGTACACAAAATATGTACGTATATAGGGGAAGGACGGGGAAGATGACGCAGCGTCTAAGATGACGCACCTCTGTATTTTATCAAGTACTTCACTAAATTCAGTTTTTATACCCGTGGCGCCCTCCTTTAGAAACTACTATTACTTTAAAACTTCATCGGTCAGCTTTCGTACTGTTTAGTATCTGTGAGGCAGAGTAACGCGATACACGTTGATTTCTTGTTATTTTTGACACTGCGAATATAAATGGTAAGTTGTTTAAAAATGGTTTCATTGGATTTTCTTCATATTCATGGGAGTAGGTGATATTTATTTTCAGTTAGCGAGGATTTATCTGTTAAATATTTGATGATGGATAATTTTGATAACCATTTTTTGTAGGTTATGCTGAACAGGCTAAGTTGACGCAGACTGCGTCATCTTTGCTGTTATAGTGCGTCATCTTTGCCTTTTCAGTTCATTACCTTAAATAACAATGGAGTATAGAATATTTATTATTTAGTGTCTATTTTGCATTTTGAGGCATCTTTTTCTTTTTTAGAAATGGGAAAATATATACGAAAAACACAGAGAGGATCATTTTCTGCAGCAGCTCTTAATGCAGCATTGAATGCAATTTGTAGAGATGGTCGTAAAATTCGGGAAGTGGCAAGGGCATTTTCAATACCAGAAGCTACTTTGAGGAGAAAACTTATTAGTTAAGAGGATAATATCTATGTTTTATTATGCTGAAGCATTTCCAAACAAGTCCTGTCTAGTCCAGTAATCCTGTGCCGTTAGTATTAGATAATCACTCGAGCCATATTTCACTGGATATTTATAATTACTGCAAAGAGAATGGATTATAATGGTTAGTATTCCACCCCACACATCCCACAAATTACAACCTCTTGATGTGTCATTTTTTTCTGCATTAAAATATGCGTATGGTCGCCATTGCAATTCCTTTCTAAAATCTAAGATCAGCAACTCAGAGTTTGAACATAAAATTACTCCATATGATGTCGCCGAGATTTTTAAGTTAGCATATGATCAGGTGGCAAATATTGATAAGGCCGTTTCTGGTTTCGGAACGTGCGGAATTTTTCCGTTAAACTCTGATAAGTTCACAGAAGATGACTTTTTTCCTGCTGATAATTTAAACAATGATAGCTTGGATAGAGATGTTTCTCCTGAACCTGCACCTCAGGGAACACCTCCACTAATAACAACACCATCTATAAGAGAACCAGAATTACCACGTCCAATAACCAGCCGACAGTCTCCTGAAAGTCGTCACACAACCCCCACAAAACAAAATGAAATAACCAAACGTCCACATATTTCTCTTTCACTTATTTCTCCAGTTCCTTTGCCCAACAAAAAAATTAAAAGAAAATATGGACGACAAAAGCAACATTCTGAAATTCTAACAAGCACCCCTTTAAAAGAATTCTTAGAAGAAAAAGAGAATAAAAAAAAAGAAAAACTGGCGAAGTCGGAAGAAGGAAAGAAAAAAGTAACCAGACAAGTATTGGTTAATGATGCAGGATTAAAACTAAATAAAAATAAAGGGAAAGCCAAAGTACAAAAAATAATCAAACAAAAAATAAACAAAAAAATCTTGGAGGATAGCGATACTGAAGAAAGCGATTTTGATGAAGAAGGTCTTTGCAATGACGATGAGTTGGATGACATAATCAACGAGGGAGGTGAAACTGATATCTGCATATTATGTGGAGACTTCGGCAAAAAGACGGAAACATGGTTCAGATGCACAAGTTGTGGACAATGGGTGCATAAAGAATGCAGTGGAGCCAAAAGTCCCGAAAACTACATTTGTGACTTTTGTTAATATGTTAAAAAAGCTTTGTTTACATTTTCTTACTTTCAGTATTAAAAAATAAATTTTCTTTTCATATCACTTGCGCTTTTAATATAGATACCTACATGCGCCATCTTCACCATCACTGTGCGTCATCTTTCCCTCGGTGGAAGGTAAGATGGCGCAAAAGCGTTTTTTAAAAAAGCCGCATAAAAAATACTTCCTTTTATTGAATTTAAAAATAATCCTAGAAATTGGTTATAGAAATGTCCAAATTACAGGCTCGTAGCATTCAAAGTTAGCTTAAATATTTTTTACCCTTAAATAAAATGTATTTTGCTTAGGTGCGTCATCTTCGACGTCCTTCCCCTACCTACACAAAATCAAAATAAATAACAATAAAGTCAACTTTATTTAGATCGGATGAGCTAGCTGGCCATCGAATATGAGTGTAGTGAGGTCACACAATATTGCACAATATTTTAAATGACATCTTTTGTAATATTCACACATAAAACTATCTTGGTATTGTTTATAATAATGATAACATTGTATATTTTAATAATGATAACATGATTTAACAAAGAAAAATATGTTATTTTAGAAGATGCTAAATTGATTTCCTCCGAAACAGTTCTTATTGCAAATTGCATAGCAGGCTGAGGCTAGTTTCTTACTTAACAAATCAGTATGAAAAAACCATTTAAGATTGCTGTCTAAAAAAATAACAACAATTTTACAGTAATATGTTAAAAAGGCTTTAACCCTTTCAATCCTGATTTGTTTATTTTAAAATTTGATATATTTGTCTGTAGTTTGTTGTTATAGAGCATTTAAAAGAACTAAGAATGTATTTAAAAAAATTTATTTTAAATTTTTTTTTTGGTAAAAAATGCATGGGATTATATATCCCAACAGTATTTTTGTATGGGATATATAATCCCAACAGTATACATGAACAATAAATGTTTATACATGATATGGGGTAAAACAATCGTTACATAACGGAACATCACACATTTTACAAATAAATTTGGTACGTTTATCTTTCTTATGTTGTGTACACCTTATACACCTCAAGCGACTGGATTTTCCTAATATAGGTAAATGGTCGCCAACATTACTCATCACTGTGGCTGACATGCTTCGACGGCCAACATGTTTGGTTTTTTTTCTTCTTTGGAGTCCTTGTCGGCCAGTACTGATAAGAATCTCAGCTAAGTCAACCAGATAATTTAGAAAGGGTATTTTCTTATTTCTGGTATGTAATTCAGTATATAGAATATATGAATTGTATACTGCCATCATTAGAACTTTGTAGTAAACCTTCTTCCACCATTTTTGGGATTTTCTATTGAGATCGTACACAGATGTCATTTGATCGCATCTATCTACACCTCCCATGTAACGGTTATAGAATTCAATCGATACAGGACAACAAATGTTGGCTTTTGTACCATCTTTCAGTTTTCTACACACAGTTGTTTCTTCTGGCTTATGGCAGTTAGTTAGTACAATAAAATCTTTTGTGTCCTGCCATCGTATAGCTAATGTTCCAGTTTCATTACCTTTTACTTGCGATTCTCCTCGATTTAGCTTGCCATGAAATTTCGGTAAATTTTTTCGGGTACTCATGCATGTACCTACAGCAGGAAACATAATGGTATCCATAAGATGAACTGTTGTAAAAAATCTGTCGAAGCAAATTACAACATTTTCATTAGAAATTGTTGAAGATAACTGATTTATGACACGTTCTCCCAAAGTACCTGCCATCTTATTATCATTTTTGCCTGCATACACATTTATATCGTAAACATAGCCAGTTTCCGAATCGCATCTTGTCCATAACTTTATGCCACGTTTTATGGGTTTGAGGGGCATATACTGTTTCAATGTAGATCGCCCTTTGAATTTTGCCATAGACTCATCAATTGCTTGATAGGTAGAATCACTTCTAGCTCTCATAAAACTTGTCTTGAAGCAGGAAATAACATCATCTATATAACAAGTTTTATTTGCTGTGGCAGGTTGATTGGGTTCGGCAAAATACAATTTTGATAATAGTAGTTGGCACCTATCCCTTGATATTGCACTACGAATACAATCGTTTTCAAGCGATTTATTATTAGACCAGTACATTGCGAAAGAAGGAACTCTATTATAATGCATAACTAACGTAACACCAGTAAGTAGCATCATTTCTTTTTGGCACGTTTTGACAAAAGTTTTCTTCTTTTTCTCTTCTAAAATTTCAAGCCTACGGTTTGTACACTGGGCCATATACATAAACAAACTTTTAGGAAATACTTTTAGAAAACAGTCTAATGTAGAACTGCCTCGATTCAATTGATCTGTAATAACTGGGGCTGTTCTGGCTGGTAGATCATATCTCGGAATAAAATTTTCTGCATTGACATCAGTCCAAACAGTGGAAAATTCTGAACTAGTTGGTGGCAAAGGTTGCATTACCTCGTCTGCATCTTGGATATCTTCATCATCGTCAGAGGATTCCTGATCTGAAATTTGAGCTGCATTCTCAGTTTCATTACCTATATTCACTTCACTTTCAAGTGAACTTGCCTCACTTAGTTCATCTGATGACAAAATGAAGTCCTTATCCACCATACTATCATCACTACTATAGTCTATACTTTCAATTTCATCAATGTTATTAGCATAGTAATCAAGTTCATCTTCGGTAAGTTTCTGTTTCTTTCGATCCATACTAAAAAAAGGAAGTTGTTTATACCTGTCGGGATAATATTTCCCAGCGAAAACACGTGTTGGGATATATAATCCCATTCAAGATTTATTGCCCGTTACGATAAATTTCGTACTGAGCGGCAATATTAAATTATGTACTCACCTATCTTAATCTTTTATAATTAACAATCAGCAACCAAAATTTTCCTTACGCCAACAGAAATATGTTATCAACACAGTTTTATATGATCGTACTCACAACGTGTTCATATTACACTAAATTTTAGGTTAAAATTTGATGCTGACGGTGGATACTCGATTTCACGTTATAAGAAATGCCACAGTCTACTGAAATATCCCGTCCCAACGCAGTTTTAAGCCAGTTTAAAACATTCAGAATTTTTCAATCATGTGTTGGGATATATATATATCCCGAAAGGAGTGAAAGGGACTGATATATTCATATGAATTCTGGGTCTTCGTTAATCTACAAAATGAAAAATATTATAATGGAGTTATTTCTAGTTACATAACTATTGTTTCATGCATTGAATTTTTTTATTTTTCATGACTAATAATTAATAAAAAATATTTAGACTTACGTCGTTGACTTAGACGTAGTAAGAAGCTTCTCAACATACTTTTTGGATTCTCTGGGTTCGGCTCTTTATACGCGTTTCTTTTAGTTGGTTGAAAGGGTAGCCGATTTTGATTTAGGCAAATAAAGACTAGGTACTGCCTCAGGTTTGAGTTTTAGATCCTTTTTAGAAACGTAATTTAAAAGTTCCTGTTGTAGATTTCTTTGGTAATCTTCAGTTTTAAAATGTTTAGAACAAATTCTTGCAGCATTACAATTAAAATTATAATTTTTTGCTTATGTCTTTATTATTTTTTACTTATAAAATTATAATGTCTACAACAAGATATTATCCACAGTTTTCTGGTCAAACTATCTTTAGGAGATGTATGAAACCTAAAGATTTTATCTTCATCACTATTGCAACTGCGCAGCGCATTTTGAAATAGGTAAAAAACCAGATATACAATGACAAATAAAAACTTTTAGTTTTACAAAAAAATACTATACAGTATAAATAAATAGTAACTCAACACTCAACACAAGTACACACAAGTCTCAGACACAGGTGCGCCAAATTACTGGTAAGTTTTTAAGTCCTTGTGAAGTGGATATTTGTATAAGAGGACATAAATATGTAAGCATGTATCTAAATTATTTTTCTATTATCAAATAGATGACTAAGTCAGTATTGAGTTACCTATTATAAAATATATTTTTCATAACTTGCAATTTGCATCGTCACCATTGATAACCGTGTAAAGTCATGTAAACGATATTTATTTTGTTTTGCGTTTGAACTAATTTATGTCTTATTTTCATATCATATTATTTGTATATTCACAGTATTTCCTCTGCACAAAATTTTTGAATTTCCACGGATTTGCATACAAAAAGAGTGCTTATGTTTAATAGTATATGTATGAAAACAAAAATAAATATTTCGCATGAATCTCCAGGAAAAGTAAAGGTTTTACGCTACTGAAAATATATTTTTTATTCAATTATAACCAAAACAAAACATTTAAAAAAAATCGATCATTTTTTGACCATAATTTCAAAATTCATGTGTACGTTAAGCTGTAATAATGGCTTCGAGCCATTTCGAGCAGTCTTGACTATTCATGGTATTCATTATACCATGGTTACATACCACGTTTATTAAAAAATTATGTTAAAGTACAATAGTGATAAAGATAAAAAAAATACTAAAGAAAGTAGTAGTGATTACCAAAGAGAAATTCAAAGATAAAGAAAAAAGTTCCTCAATTAGCAAATACATTTTTTAATCGATTATTATGATGCGAAGCGGTGTTGTTGTGGAGTACATAAGAGTTATACATGCTATAACTTTTATGATTTGAATTATTAAGAAAATACATATTATTTTATATATTTTCTAAAGGCAAAAATTTCTTACGGTTATTATACCCGTTTAGAAATGTTACAATTAATAATTGGTCGAAATTCTCCTTCTATAATTTGTCTACAAGAAACTCATTTTAAAAATAACAAAATTCATAATTTGAGAAATTATACAAGCGTATCTAAAATTAGGCAAAATTAAGAACATGCCAGTGGTGGAGTTTCAATTTTTATCGAGAATTCCTATGAATATTGCAGTATTTCTCTAATAACAAATCTAGAAGCTATAGCGGTGTGCTTAGTAGGTCCACTTAAAAGTTAACATCTGCAGTCTTTACATCTCTCCTAATTCTGATGCAAGTATAGCAGACATTTCTAATCTTTTATGTTCGATTCCTACACCTCGAATTATACTGGGAGATTTTAATGCACATAATTCATTATGGGGCTCAAAAAAATTGACAAAAATGGGAAGAAAAATAAAAACTATCCTAAATAATCTCAATTTAAATCTATTTAATGACAGCAGGAATACTCGACATAATGGAGCAACAGGAGAGTTTTCTGGAATTGATTTGTCAATTTGTGAACCAAAGTTGCAACCTAGTTTATCGTGGGACGCTTTACCTGATCTATATGGAAGTGATTCCATCTTAGTTAACAATCTGTTGTACCATAAGCCTATTCATCAGCTATGGAGCTTAGAGAAATGTTAGACTCAGAACAAGATATTAACGAGAAAACATCCTTTTTAAATAAAGTCATCATTGATGCAGCGAATAAATCCATTGGAAAAACAGCTTTTCATCCAAAACATTCACCTGTACCGTGGTGGAACGATGCGTGCAAACAGGCAATAAGAATCTAAATCGGCATTTAATAGATATAAACGATATAAAACTACTGAAAATCATTTGGAATTTAAAAGAATAAGAGCTAAATGTAGATTTATTATTAAAAAAGCAAGCAAGAGTCATGGCAAAAGTTTGTTTCAGAAATCAATAGATCTACTCCAATTGGTCAAATCTGGAACATGATTAGAAGTATATCTGGAAAAAATTCACAACACTCTATAAAGTACTTAATAAAAGACAATCAGACATTTACGTCCGAATGCAATATATCTGAAATAATGGCAAATCAATATTGTGACGCTTCTAGTGATGAAAGCTATTCAATAGAATTATCTATTAAATAAAAAACGATTTACAGAACATAAAGGAATACCATTAATAAATGGCACTTCACCAATAAACAATCCTTTAAGCGTGGTTAAACTTATTGAAACTCTTAACTCCGTTAGAAATACTAGTCCAGGACCAGATAATATACCTGTGCTTTTTCTACAGAACCTACCACTAGTAGGCCAAGAACTATTATTGCAACTTTTCAATTTTATATTCATCAATAAGGTATTCTTACACATGTGGCACTCGTCAATCATAGTTCCAATACACAAATCAGGTAAACCTAAATTTGAAGCAGAATCCTATAGAAAAATCTCTCTCACGAATGCAATGTGTAAGTTGTTAGAAAAGATCATTGCCAATCGACGTATGTGGTATATTGAACATAAACATCTTATATCCGAACAAAGTGGATTTAGGAAAAATAGATCAACATTAGATTACTTAATATCATTGGAATCAGAAATTCACGAATCATTTAGATGCAATCAAGAATGTTTAGCCATATTTTTTACTTAATTGAAATGAGGTGAATGCCGAATAGAACTTGAAAATAAGGCTATCGAGCACAAGTTAATTAAATCTAGCTCAAGTACTTTAATAATGATTAGTATCCCTCCAGATATTGACAAAGAATGTAGCGTAGAATCTTTAAAGTAATTTTAAACTGTTTGTCCTCGTTTTAGTGTAGTGTTTTGTACAATTTTATGTTATTATTAATGTTTCCACATTCTACGCTTGCGGGATAGTTTATATTTTGACGAAATGATCCTGAAGATGCTATTTTAAGCGAAAGTACTTGGGCTAGATTTAATTAACTTGTGCTCGATAATAGCCTTATTTTTCAAAGTATATTTTTTACTGTTGCCTTTTATTTTTATTTTTTTTATTACTGCCTTTTGATGCAGTATGACGCTATAATATTTTAGGTACACTCCACAATTGAAAGATTTACGGAAACATGTTTGCTTTTATTTAAAACTTTTTACGGCAACGATATTTTTAAGTTCGAATCAATAACCATTTGTCTGAATCTAAATTACAGAAAAATGGAATTTTACAGGGCTAAAATCTAAGCGTAGCGCTATTTTTAATTGCTATTAACAATGTTGTGTTGTACTGCAATGGCACCATTAAAACTTTTTTGTATGCTAATGATCTGGTAATTCTAACAAAAATAAAAACATATTATCTGCTCATAATCGTATTGCGACAGCTCTTAAGTCGATAAAATCGTGATCTAACAATAGTAGGCTCAAGTTTTCCACCACAAAATCAAAAGCTATACATTTTTCTTCTTCTTCTTATAGTGTCCGTGCACCTATAGTGCGTTGGCGAATTATCTTAAGGCCAGACGTCTGTCTTTTGCGGCATGCAAAAGATCGCCAGTGTTATTTATGCCTGTCCAATTTTTTATGTTTCGTAGCCACGATATTTGTTTGCGGCCTACTCCGCTCTTGCCTTCAATCTTTTCCTGGATGATTAGTTGAGGGATTGCGTATTTTTTTCCTCTCAGAATATGGCCGAGGTATCCAATTTTTCGTACCTTGATCAAATTGAGTACTTCTCTCTCAATATTTGCCTTTCTTAAGACTTCCTCGTTTCTCACCCTATCTGTCCATGGTATGCGGAACATTCTTCGCAACGTTCACATTTCGAAGGCCTCCAACTTATTAATGGAAGGTACTCTTAACGTCCATGTTTCCATGCCGTATAACAATATGGACCATACATAGCATTTAACCATCCTGTAGCGGAGATTGAAGGAAAGATTGCGGTTACATAGTAGCGGTTTAAATTTGATAAAAGCTTGTGTCCACTGTCACCAATTTCTCAACCAGAAGAGTTTATTTTGTCCTATTCAGTTCTTTCCTTAAATTTCTTCTTCTTCCTATGTCGTCTCCATTAACGGAGGTTGGCGACCACATTTATAAAAGTTTCTCTGTCTTTTGCAACGTAGAATAATTCATCTACAGTCATGTTTGTCCAGTCTCGAATATTTCGCAGCCATGACTTCCTCTTTCTACCTATTCCCTTTTTGCCATCGACTCTACCCTGCATGATGACCTGCAGAAGACTATATTTATTATTCCTCAGTATGTGTCCAAGGTATGCAGTCTTGCGTACTTTTATTGTTCTCAACAATTTTTTGTCTCGACCCATCCTCCTCAGCACTTCCTCATTGGTGACCCTGGCAGTCCATGGAATTTTCAACATTCTCCGGTATATCCAAAGTTCAAAGGCTTCAAGCTTCTTAACTATTTTCGCTTTTAACGTCCATATTTCTACCCGTATAATAGTTGGGACCAGACGTAACATTCAACAAACCTCAGTCTCAGCGCAGTATTCAGATTTTTGTCACAGAACAATTGCTTGAATTTTAAGAACGCTGCCCTTGCCATTTCTATTCGTACTCTGATCTCTTGGTCTGGATCTAATTCTGTGTTGATGTAAGCTCCCAGATATTTATATTTTGTCACTCTCTCTATTTGCTATCCACCAAGGGTTAGTTGTTTATTATTTATTGGACTCCTTAAATTTATTGTGGATAATTATCCGAAGGAATGTCTCTTAACAATATTTTCTAGAGTTCGTTGCTGTCCTATCCTTCAAAGAACTTCGTCGTTTCTGGTTCATCATTCATACAAAAGTATAGACCATACTAAGCAAACTTTTCACGCATTTTTAAATTCAAGTTATACCATTGTTAGGATGCAAACAATTATTTTAAAGTTTTATAATTCCATAAATCTTTTGCACAAACTAAATCCAATGCACAAGTCAGTTTAAATTAAAATAATGAATTGCAATTATCTTTATTAAATCGTTTGCGAAAATATATAAACAAATTTTTGTTTTGCAGTGATCATTTCTTTCTCCCTAGAATGTTTTCTTTTGGTCTGATTAATAAAATTCTAGAAAGCACATCAAATATCTACTGGTAGTGTAGTTCCCATTTCAAGTAGCTAATTCAAGGAGATAATAAAGGTCACCGTATACATTCAAAAGGTGCGCGCAATCTTCTTCATTCACATGGCCCCAATGGCCTGCAATACCACCGCTGCGATGTTAACAATTCAAAGAAAAAAAAATGAACAATGCATTAGAAAAAAGAAGAAATATAGACCAGTCCGGTAAGACATTAACATTAATGTTTTTTGCTAGTAGAAAAAAATTTAATGGAGAGTACGGTGCTTTTGGTCATATATTAATTAATTAAATTAAAATACCGTCGTCTTGCACGATCATCATAAGATATAGGAATACTCTTCCGGTACGTACGATATATTTTTTAATAATCCGATTAAGATAAGATCTAAATAATACTCTAAAATATTTCTAAATTACTTCTTTAATTTTAAGAAAACAAAGTTGATTATGATAACTAAAGACATACACCAGTATTTAATATAACTTCTCTCCAAGAACTATGAAACCTTGTACTGCTAGAGAGATTCTTCATTTTTAAACGTGGTCGCTATTTCTGTTAGTTAAGCAAGACCAAGTGGAAGCTGAAATTGACTCAACTGCGGGTATATATGATGATATCCAGATTTCATTAGCCCTCTCTCAGCATGCGGGGCTCTGTAGAGATTGCGCATGTTAACTTCTCGCGAGACATGAATGAATTCATTCATCATCAATCAGCCAATCGCGTCCACTGCTAGACATAGGCCTCAATTAGTTCTTTCCAGTGTTCTCTGCAAATATGTACTACAATCAGAAAGCAGTAGTGAAAGTAGAGAATAATACCACTGAATAAATTAAAATAAAGCGAGGTGTGAGACAAGGGTGTGTACTGTCACCAACCCTGTTTAATCTCTATTCCGTAGACGTAATGAATAGAACACTCTCTGAGTAATCCGTAGGTATTAAAATAAATGGTGTTAGATTAAACAATCTGAGATTTGACGACGACACCGTTCTGATCGCAGAAACACTTGAAGAGCTACAGACATTGGTGAATAAGATAGCAGACTGCAGCGAAGAATATGGACTATCTTTAAACATAAAGAAAACTAAATTTATGGTAATATCGAAATCAACACAAAATGTCCAAAATTTATATTTACACAATGAAATTATCGATCGAGTTAGCAAATACAAATATTTAGGCACTTTTATAAATGAAGACAACGATAGCTCAGCAGAAATCAAAATAAGAATAGCCTTATTCTAGCCTAGCCTTGAAATGAAACTTCGCCTGATGAGATGTTACGTACTTTCTGTGCTGTTCTACGGAATAGAGTCATGGACGTTGAAAAAGATTGATACCAAAAAATTAGAGGCATTTGAACTGTGGATGTATCGCAGAATCCTGAGAATATCATGGACCAAGAGAGTCACAAATGTCGAGGTCTTGAGAAGAATGAATAAAGAAAAGGAAGTCATATTTACGATCAAAAAACGAAAACTGCAATACTTGGGACACATTACAAGAGGCGAAAGATATGAACTGCTTCGAATAATTATGCAAGGGAAAATAGCAGGAAAAAGGTCCATAGGAAGAAGACGAAACTCCTGGCTAAAGAATCTACGGGAATGGTATAGCTGTAGCAACAACGAATTGTTTCGGTCAGCAGTTTCGAAAATACGTATAGCCCTGATGATCCCAACCTTCGGAACGAAGATGGCACTTGAAGAAGAAGTGTTCTTTACACTAAGCCGCTTGTAGCCAGTTTTCCGTTACACGTTTTATATCATCGGTCCATCTAGTCGGTAGTCGTCCTCGGCTTCTTTGATAGTTTCTGGGCCTCCATTCCATAATACGTCTTGTCCACCGTTCATCTTATGTTCTGGCTAAGTGCGCTGCCCAGTTTCACTTGAGCATCGTGGTTCTTTCCATGACGTCTTGAACTCTTGATTTTTGCCCGATTTGTTGGTTTGTTATGTGGTATCGAAGGCTCACGTTTAGCATTGCACGTTCCATGGCTCGTTGTGTAACTCTGCGTTTATTCGCAGATTTTTGGGTAAGTGTTAAAGTCTCTGCTTCATAAATTTGTACAGGCAAAACACATTGGTTATAAAACTTTTGCTTGAGACACACGGGAATTGAACTTTTTAGAATATTGCTTAATTTGCCAAATGTTGCCCATGTCAGACCTATTCGCCTATGTATTTCATGTGTTTGATTTGTTTTTTTTTTATGATTTTTACGCACAACAGGCTGTTAAGGTCTAGTGGATTTTTTTACAACATCATCTAATACTTACTAATTACAATTATTTTATACAAAACTTTAACTTAAATATGTATATATAACATTCTTAACTATTCTGAAGGACCTGGTGTACAATATTTCTTCATTTGCTTCTATTTTGTGCTTTTATTTTCTAGTCCCTCACCTTCACATGTTTAAGGTCTTCCTCCGCTTTACTATTCCACCTCGTTCTGGGTCTACCTCTTCTTTTAGGGCCGAATAAATTTCTTGTTATTACTATGTGTTTAAATGTCTCTGCTTATTTTGATATCGTGTCCCAGATATTTGTGTCTATTTGTTGTATGATATTACTGTCAATAGTTGTATTTCCACTCATTACGAAATTTGTCATAAGTTTAGTTTTCTCAAAGTTTATCTTTTATCCTGCTCTTTCAGACAGACTTTTAAGCGAATGTATCATAATCTAACCCCTTAGCGCGAATGAATTAGGAACCAACAAACAAAAGCAGTCTTATAATGTCATATTCTTTGAGTGCCTTAAATTTTGTCAAACATACGTACCTACTCATGCTATTTTTTTTTATTTTTAAATTCATATTTATAATCTACTCATACACAGATATTGAGTAATTAGTAAATGTGATGACAATATTGACTTAGATTTGTTTGAGAAACTCATGATTGGATTGAGTGATAGGTTGAGAAATCATTAACGATTTTTACTTGAAACGAACGTTCATTAAAATAGAACTTTCGGATAAGGTATATATCGCTAGGTAGTAAAGATTTTAATTTATATAACAAACCGTTGTGCAGACTTTATCAAAAGCCGGCTGAATATTAAGAAATACTGAGGCACACATAGTTTTTCTTCCAAACTTTTTTCCTTTATTTACCTATGAGACTGTTGGATTGTTAAATACTTTTCACGGAAACCAAACTGATGTTCGAGTATTATGTTCTCGAGTGGTACAGTTTCGCTAATTCTATTTAGTAAAAGTCTTTCAAATATCTTGATTACCAAGGATAACCAGCTTATCGGACGATAGCGGAGAAGGTTCTGTAGGCAATTTACCTAGCTTTTCGATCATTGAAATATGAGCATATTTCCATTGGATTGGAAAATGGCTTAACTGCAGTATTCTATTATAGAAAATAGTAAGCATGAGATCTGCTTTCCTGTGTAGATGTCTTAAGATTCTTCAAGAAAGCTTTTCTTGGAGGTGGTAGTTGGCAGGGTGTATCTAGATATTCGCTAACGACATCATCATTTATGCTTTGACCTAAATTTGGAGTAAATATATTTTTTCAATATTCTGCAAATATATTAGATTTTTCATCGTCAGTTTGCGCCCAATTTCTATCAGGTTTTCTTATTGGAGGAATTAGTAGTGTCGGTTTCTTAAATTTTATAGTTGCTTTTTATATAAAGTGGTCTAATGTCAATTTACCACAAATAAAAAATATGCTACATAATGCCTAAACACATGGCAAAATCATAACATTCTTATGTATACCATCCGATGTTGGGATAATGGGTAACGAACCGACTGATAATCAGCAGTACAAGCTGTCAATAAAATGACAATCCTTATAATGCAAAACATACCATTGTCAGACCAAAAAAAAAAATAATAATAAATCCTACATTAACGAAACCTAGCCAAACAGAGCAAAACTAAAAATTAATAAACCAGATATTATTTTCGCATCACTACTGTTCCCATTGCAATACATTAAAAAGTAGTCCTCAACAGATTTTGGCTAGGTTATACAAAATTTACACGTATATACATTATCTTTAAGGACCTTCAGCCGATTTGCCACAACTGAAAGACGATTTGCCACAATAATCTGAAAGAAGCTTTAATATATAAAGAAGTTCATACTTACAAAATGTGATTTAAATTATAAATCTAATAATTTCTTTAGATGGCAAATTTTTGTGTTAACTTTATATGTACCAAACCATATATAACGTTGTAATCTTTAAACACAGAGAGATTAGTAAAATAATAAACTTTTTCAAAAATTATAAATTGTGTAACAAAATTTAAGATTTCACAAAGTGTTTGTATTTTTCAAAACTGCTATGAATACAAAACGTTTATGTAAGTTAATATTAAATCAACCTTCTAATAACCATAGTGTTCATGCAATTAAAAACAAAAGTAGCCTTATTTCGCTGGTTAAGATCAAAAATATATTCGACATACTAAAACCTACTTGTATGATTTACAGCACGAAATTTTCAGCGATAAAATCAAAACAACGAATTAATGTTGCAATAATGATAATGCTTAAACAGATGACACAAAAGGTGGAGTGATATCTTCTTGTTCTTTTTCCTCAGCTTTTCCATTTTCAGGGGTCGCCGTTCCTTACTCTTCGTCTCTACTCATTTCTGTCATCGGTTTATTTTCTAAGCTTTTCTCTCAGTTTTGTGCACTCTTCCATTTCTACTTGTTATTTCTTTTTCCATTAACTTCTAACATCTCTATCTTTCGTTCCACATAGTTTTCATCTCTACGTCAGACATGACCAAACCATTGCAGTCACACCGACTCTTTCCCTAGTCAGGTTTCTAATCCTGTCCCTTGTAGTCTTACCCAACATTCACAGATAACATTTTTATTTCAGCTACCTCCATCTTCTTTTCCTGAATCTTCTTTACAGAACACACTTCACCGCCATACATCAACGCAAGTCTCACCACACTCTTGTATCTCTTTCCTTTCAGCCCTTTCCGATTTTTCGATCACAAAGTATCCGCGCTTCCAGTTAAACCAACCAGCCTGTGTCCTGTAGACAACTTCTAAATCTAATGTCCCATTTTTCGATATGTAGGAGCCAATGTATTTAAATTCTCCTACTCGTCTTAGTTTTCTTCAAAACAATTCTATGTCTCCAACCATTTCTCGTTCTCCTAACCACATATACTCCATTTTTAACCTGCTAACCAAAAGTACTTTCCCTTCAATAGCCCTTCTCCAACTTCTCCTCCAACATCTCTTTGTTCTCAGCCACTAACATGATATCATCAGCAAAGAGCATTGACCAAGGAGTCCCCTTCCTTACTTTCTCTATCAGTACATCCATAATGAGATTAAACAGGTAAGAACTCAGTGAAGAGCTTTGATGCAAACTAACCGTTACTAGAAAACTTTCGGTCAACCATCTGGGCGAAAGTAAATATTATTTAGGTCCTCTAATTATATGGGCAAAGTATTTTTTCTTCTCTTTATGATGTTTATGAGCAGACGTTCCAAAATCAATATTTAAGAACATCTTCATTGAAAGTATGCGAAATCCACGATATTTTTAGGATCCGTGAATAGCACCATAATTCGAATGCTTATAATTTGTAGTAGTAGTATTGTAGTTTTTAACTTCCATGATACACAATATATAATAGGATAGACCACACATTACATTTCAGGACCTTGTGTTACAGTTTCTGTTAGTTTCTGTTTCATAGTTTCTGGTTAATTTTTTCAACAGTGTTACAATTCACTTTCTTCACTGACTAGATTAACCAAAGTCTAGAGATCTTATAAATTTTCTGCAAGAACGGCTGTATCGTCAGCGTATCTGGTATTGCTGCTTACTTTTCCACCTGGTTCTTACCCTCTCTTATCTGTCATCTCAAAACCTCCCTAAAGATTTCTTCAGACTTTAGATTAAAAAGACTAAGTGACAAAACACAACTCTGTCGTACTCCACGTTTAATGGGCAGTGTTTTAGTACAACTATTTCCAATTTGGATCCAAGCTACTTTTTTTATTTAATTAATGGCTTTGGATAACTTGATTCATTTAGCCACGATAATGTATTTGACTACTTGAATGTGTAAATGACGTATTGACCTATTGCATTTGTTAACAAAATAGTACTTTACTGACAGGAAAATTAAAAATATAATGTAAGCATCAGTATCACAGGAGTCAGTAGATTGACAAGAAATCATACTTTCATTCGTTACATTCAGGGCCCTAACCAATTTAAAATTTTAGAGATAATAATAGGAATATTTTTCACGCAAAGAGGCTACTTAATTATAATATAAAGTATTTTAGCAGTCTTATAAGGTTTAAATAAGAAAAATTTGTGATGGGAATATATTTATATTGATATGATCCAATGTAGAAACTGATAGAGACATATAATCACGCAAGCCATCATGCATCAAGATAAAGACAATGAGCAAAGACAAAGGGATGGCTATTTCTAGAATAAAAACAAACAAAATGTGACAGCATATAGAGAATGAGAAAAATTTGATAGCTCGTTTACGTATATACTTGTAATAATTAAAAATTTGTTCACTGGTCTATAAGTAAAGAAAACGAAGCGTGCGTAACAATAGGAGCCGTGCGATAGCTCCCACGCAACGGTGACCACGGGAATGACCACTGACCCCTGTAAGTTGTCTTATTGAACCCTACCTCTTGAGAATGGGTGTCTTAATGGCCTCGACCGACCTCCGGATGTCCCGCACCGGAAGAAGACACGCAAACCAGTTTTTGCTCGAATGGGCTATTGCTGAACTGGACTGCTGAGTACTTTTTGTCAGCTGTTGGAAACAACTTTTATACCAGCGTAATAAATTATTAATCTGCATTCGATGGTAGTGTATGAGTATGTACCACTATTGGGATATTTATACTATCGACATTCTAATAAAAAACAGTAAATTTATGTACATGAGTATGTATATTTTTTATAGAATAATATAATAAAGAAGTAATTGTCCACAATTGTAGGATACAATATATTGTA
The DNA here is from genome assembly GCA_918026665.1 of Diabrotica balteata. Lineage (NCBI taxonomy): Eukaryota > Metazoa > Arthropoda > Insecta > Coleoptera > Chrysomelidae > Diabrotica > Diabrotica balteata. The sequence goes on along the minus strand of OU898278.1, from coordinate 110,451,326 downwards.
GGTACAACATATTGTAGAATTTTAGAAACAGTTTCATATTTTAATAATTTCTTAACAATGTTAAATAAAGTAACATAGGGAATAACATAAAAGGATAAATATATTTATTGTCTTACAAACCATAATTTAAGCAGAGTGGTAAAAAATACCAAAACTAATATAAAAATATTTAAACATTTCTTAAAAATTCAATTGGATATAGTAAATTGTTCATCTTTAACAAATTCACTTTTTTCCCCAAGAAAATCCTTTGTGATATTAATACCTAAACTCCTCTTCAGCATATATCAACTCATTTTATTCGTTCATGAATCGATATAAATGGGGCTGAACCTATTTTCTTGTATTCTTTACATATAATCACCATACATCAACAGTACTAGGAATAAACCAAACTATTAATTGAAAATATAATGTTGTTTGACGTTTCGAGTTTCACCACAAAATTTACTTCAAAATACAAACGATTGTCGAGATGGGAATCAAAACATCACGTGTCATAACGTATTTTCATAATGAGGTACAATTGAGTTACATAGATAACCTTTATTAGGTCAGTTTATATGAGTTCTATTTAATTGTCGGACTTCATTTTGATAACGTAGTACTCGGAAATGAATGCTGTTTTGATCTTCATTGGAGCAGGCGTGTAATTTCCACCAGCACAATGATTAAGGAAGTTGCAGGTTTGCGCGTAAGGAGTACTTGTAATGGCTGTTTTGTATTATTACAGAATGATTTGGTGTTATCATAAATTATTTCAAACCGCACATTTGAATAGCACCCAAAACCTGGTTTCCTGTCTGACACAAGAGGCAAAGAGGTAAAGAGGTCAATGAGGTCAAATATCTAGGAGTAATACTACAATCAACGAAGACAAGCTTTCCTTTTTGAACATACTGTAGGATATAAGGATAACCATGGAATATGAAAACCAAACAGATTTACTGGCTGTATATGACTGTAGTAAGACCTACGATTACATATGTGACGCTAGTCCTCCACCTCGTCCCTTAAGTATTTGTCAGGGCGTGGTGACAATCTAAATTTTAAATATCATTGGCTTGCTACCTCCATTGGCTGCGATCCTGTGCCATAGGGATGGCTTTATGTAGGGATTTTCCACCAGAGTTTCCATTTGGTCTGCCCATCGTGTTGGAGATCTTCCTCTTGGTCTTCGGCCTTCTACCTTTCCTTCTACTACCAATAGTTCCATGGTCCCGTTCTTCTAGCTATGTGGCCGAAGTAAATTAGGTATGCTCGTTTTACTTTTTTTAATAGCCTGTCTTTTATATGAAGCTCTTCCAGAATTGACAGGTTGGTTCTATGTTCTGTCCAGGACACGCGTAGAATTCTTCTATAGTCCACATTTCGAAGGCTTCGATCTTATTCCTATCGATTTTTTTGAGTGTCCATGTTTCAGCTGCGTATGTAGCAATGGGAAAAATAAGGCATTGACCAACCTAGCTTAGTATTTCTTGTTATTGTTTGGTCTTTCCATATTTTAATCAGTTTAGCTGTTGCGGTTCGGGTCATTGCTAGTCTACGCTTGATTTCTGAGGAGCAATCGCCATTTGGTGTATGTGCGGTAGATTATTATTTGCTCTGTCTACGATCATTATTTTTGTTTTTCCGGTGTTGATCTGAAGTCCAAATTCTTCGCTTATCCGGCTTAGTCGTTTAGTGATGGTAATCATTTCGACTTCATTCGCTGCTAGTCTCATAGTGATCAAGTGTATCATATGCGTGTCGCAGGTTGCTGATTTTTCTGCCTCCTATAGAGATTTCTCCATCCCATTTTTTAGTACTTTTCTTTTTATACAGTGAACGACTAAATTATGGAATATTACAATTATTTCGAGAACCGTCGAGTGTTGAGGGAAATCCCGAAACAGATCGATTTTTGTTATAAAGTACCCATCTTATAACTTATATGTAGTAGGGATGACGTTAGCGGTGTAGGTGTAGTGACGTAATTGTTAATTTTTTAAATAGAAATCGATATAATGCGACACCTCATTTAAACGAGAATTTAATTCTCTATTTAACGACATTACATTTTAACTAAATATTTTTTAAGGTACAAAACATTTTTTTAATTTAAATTCAACTAAATTACAACTACTAATGATTTAATTAATAATGTACTTTAAAGTAACCAAATTATGCATAATAATTATTTTAAATTAAATGTTCGAAATGCCATCCATCGGTTTCTTGACAATATGCGAATCTACGGACACATTCATCAAGTACATTGCGGATGACTTCTGGAGTAATTAGACTCATTTCATGCCTAATTCTATCTTTCAAGTCCTGTAAGTTTTGGGGTCTATTGACATAAACTTTTGATTTTATGTAACCCCACAGGAAAAAGTCTAGAGGTGTTAGATCTGGCGACCTTGCTGGCCACTCTATAAAACCTCGTCTTCCGATCCACCTCCTGGGAAAGCAATGATTTAAAAATTGACGTACTTCACGTGCGTAATGCGAAGGGGCTCCATCTTGTTGAAACCAGATATTTTCACTATGTAAATTTGGATTATTGGCATTTGGATACATGTTAGCAAGGACAGGTATAAGTTGATTTCTCAAAAAAGTTAAATAACGTTTCCTGTTAGATTTTCTTCAAAGAAAAAAGGGCCAATGATTCTGTCATTAATGATCCCTGCCCATACATTTACTTTCTGAGGATATTGCGTGTGTGACTCAGTCATCCAATATGGGTTTTCTTGACTCCAATATCTAAAATTTTGACGGTTCACGGTATAAAAATGTGGATTAATCGGAAAAGAGGATTTGATTGATGAAATGTGGATTGCCAATTGTAATTTTTACTTTTGAATACTAAATTATGGCTCACCTAAATGAAACACAATGCATAGAAATATTAATTCTTAGCGGATGCGGAGATAAAAAAGAACACAGAACGAGGTATGCAATTTATTCAACGCAAAATATCCAGACAGACCCATCAGCCAATCAACAGTAAGTAAAATAGTCCGAAAATTTGGAGAAACTGGGCACGTTAAACATATTCCAAACGCTGGGCGTCCTAAAATTGAAGACAATGTGAAACTTGATATTTTATTAAATGTACATGACAATCCTCACAGTAGTTCAACACAAATGGGTGAATATGCTGGAGTTTCCCAACGATCGGTATTACGTATTTAAAAAAAAGAAAAATACCATCCCTACAAAATTCAACTACATCAGGAATTAAACGACGACGATCCCGATCGCCGGCTTCAATTTTCTGAAATTATGCAGGATTTATGTATCCGCAATCCACATTTCATCAATCAAATCCTTTTTTCCGATGAAGCCACATTTTTTATACATGGTACCGTGAATCGTCAAAATTGCAGATATTGGAGTCAAGAAAACCCACATTGGATGACTGAGTCACACACGCAATATCCTCAGAAAGTAAATGTATGGGCAGGGATCATTAATGACAGAATCATTGGCCCTTTTTTCTTTGAAGAAAATCTAACAGGAGAACGTTATTTAACTTTTTTGAGAAATCAACTTATACCTGTCCTTGCTAACATGTATCCAAATGCCAATAATCCAAATTTACCTAGTGAAAATATCTGGTTTCAACAAGATGGAGCCCCTTCGCATTACGCACGTGAAGTACGTCAATTTTTAAATCATTGCTTTCCCAGGAGGTGGATCGGAAGACGAGGTTTTATAGAGTGGCCAGCAAGGTCGCCAGATCTAACACCTCTAGACTTTTTCCTGTGGGGTTACATAAAATCAAAAGTTTATGTCAATAGACCCCAAAACTTACAGGACTTGAAAGATAGAATTAGGCATGAAATGAGTCTAATTACTCCAGAAGTCATCCGCAATGTACTTGATGAATGTGTCCGTAGATTCGCATATTGTCAAGAAACCGATGGATGGCATTTCGAACATTTAATTTAAAATAATTATTATGCATAATTTGGTTACTTTAAAGTACATTATTAATTAAATCATTAGTTGTAATTTAGTTTAATTTAAATTGAAAAACAATTGTTTTTGTACCTTTATTAATAAATATTTTGAGGTGTCGCATTATACCCATTTCTATTTAAAAAAATTAACGATTACGTCACTACACCTACATCATTATACCTACACCTACCTACAGGTCATCCCTACTATATGTACGTTATAAGGTGAATATTTTATAACAAAAATATATGAGGGATGAATATATGGGGGATGTAAATAATTAATTCTATGTATTTTTTATCGTTTTACTCTAAAATTGTGATGTTTTTATAATGTATTTGTATATGTGTGTATATGTATATATGTGTGTATATAGTGTGTATATATATATGTATATATATATATATATATATATATATATATATTTTTTATTCGACTTATCCTATATCATGTAAATGATCTTTAAGGATGAATAAACTGTTATTATTATTATTATATTATTATTATTACAGAATACATGGCCGCTGGATTCAATGACAAGCAATATACAAAAGCAGCCTTCCTCAATGTAAACAAAGTATAACATAAATGAATGACATACAAAATAAGAGATTATGGATATAGCGGGGCCATGATGAAACTGATCTCCTCGTACCTAACTAACCGGAGATTCAGGATCGGGATAGGACCAGTTATATCTGAACATAGAATCCTGGAAGCTGGAGTACCACAGAGGGCACCCTTTCTGTATAGCATATACACAGCAGACATGTCAAGGGCACCCAGAACAATAATCAGTCTTTATGCAGACGACACTGCAATCGCACAAAACATACAAATCTGGATAGGGCTGTAAGAAGTCTACAGACGGCACTGAATACGATAAAAGAATGAACTATTCAATGGAAAATAGCAATAAATCCATAGACAAATTTGTAAACTAATTTTCAAAACCAAATTAAGATTTTTGCTTTAATCTATGCCTTCTAGAATTGCAAGGCAAAACAGACGTTGATAAAGATGTTATTAGAGACATGGGGAATCTAAAATTTGCATTCCACGACATATCTCCTCAACTAAGCAAAAATCCTTAGCGAATTGGTTTCTTGTACTCGTTCAGAGTAATCGGAATAAAAAGGAAAAGACAGTTAAGATTTGATTTTTGATTTTTACGTATAGTGCGTCTATGTAGCCGCTTATACATATTTCGGTCTAATAGGCCTCATCAAAACGTCAATTTATAGTCGCTCGGAACGTGCAAATAAATCTCTTCTGTTGTAGGAAGCAACTCTAACATGACTTCGAATTCAATAAAAGTGTAAAACAAAGCTAAATACCTAGGGGTCACAGTGGACCAAGATCAAACATTTACACCACATGTGACCGCGACAGTTCAGAAAACACCAATAGCCAGAGCCACAATAAGAGGTCTCACAGGAAGAAGAAACAAGTTAACTATTATAACAAAATTAACGCTGATAAACAGCATAATACTAACGATAATTACCCATTCATCTCTTGTATGGGGACACGCATACGGCAGTAAGAAAAAAAGATTCAAGGAGCACATAACAGCTGCCTTAGACAAGCTGAAATAGAAGGTAGAAGAGAGATATTAAGGTATGATGTGTACCATAGATAGAATCACAGAAGACCTACAGCAAACATTGGCAAATATATAATAAAGTCTACATAAATCTAGCTCTAACAAAAGAAGAAACGCGCTCAACTTTGGCAGTGAAGTGAATTTGCTGATGATGATTTTCTGTGTTTTAAATAGCGCTTAACAAAATCTACACGAAACACAAAAAATGGCTTAGGTCACAAAAAAAAATTAATAAAGCACTAACAAAAGGCGCAAACCACAAAAAATACCAACAAAACCCAAAAAAAAAAACGACTGGCCTGGGCGGAACCAGAGTGAACCTAGAGGTTCAAGACAGCAGTGAAGATCGATGATAAGTCACTGGAGATAGCGGGAATATACCGACTTTCGCTGGTTCGCGCTTTTGCATTGGGAAGTGAATGGTCTAGAGTAGCCTTTCTAAAAGTTTTTTGGTCGAGGAGCACTATTCAGGACAGAAATTCTATAGGGAGCACTTACCATATTGCACTTGAAACCTTTATAGGTGACACAGAGAACGAGAGATTAGTTGGGGGGAGGGGGGATATAAACCATGACATTTTCTATTTCACTTTATTCAATTTTTTTTTCAATAGCAAGCATAAGAAACTTAATTATATATAACAAAAAAAAAAAATAAACACACAGATCCTATTTTTAAAATCTTAAAAAACCTAATGTCCTAATGCAAATGTGAAAAATGAGGCTGCCTTGATTTGCACAGGTTAGTAATATCCGGTTGAATTTGAGATAACTGCAATCGAAAGTCAGGTTCCGCATGCTTGTATATAATATAATATGTAATATCCAATAAAATTAAATTTGTGGTCACCTATTTCTGATTTTTAATACTACTGCACACTTTGATTATCTTCTTCTCATGGCGCCGTCTCCTTTCGAAGGTTGGCGATCCAAATGGCAATTGTGGTTTTGGAAACTGCTGCGGGAAAGATTTCTGCGGATGAGCGGTCGAACCATCTCCTCAGGTCTTTCAGCCATGAGTTCTGGCGTCTTCCTACTGATCTTTTGCCCTGTACTTTTCCTTCCAGTATAACTTGAAGTAATTCATATTTTTCGCCTCTCAACACATGACCCAAGTATTGCATTTTCCTCTCTTTGATTATTCTTAGTAATTCTTTTTGTTTACACATTCGACGAAGTACCTCAACATTAGTAACTCTTTGTACCCATGAAATTATCAACATTCGTCTGTATACATACATCTCAAAGGCATCTATCCTTTGTTCTATTTTAGAGTCCAAGGCTTTTATGACCTGGAAACCAGTTTTATCCCACAGAAACCTGTCAATGAATATTAGTAAGAAGGTCCTGAAATGTTATGTGTCTTGTTATGTTATATGTATGATCCTATTTGTGAGATCCTGTTGTGAGACATGGACGTTAAAAACCACAATGCTAAACAAGTTAGAAGCATTCGAATTGTGGTGCTATAGACGAATCCTAAAGATATCGTGGGTTTCGCACACTTCCAATGAAGATGTTCTTCAAATGATCAATTCAGAACGTCTGCTCATAAACACCATAAAGAGGAGAAAAACAGAATACTTCGGCCATATAATTAGAGGACCTAAATACCATTTACTTCGCCTTATAATACAAGGAAAAGTGGAAGGAAAGAGATGGATTGGTCGAAAGAAACTTTCATGGCTGCGTAATATTAGACAATGGTGTGGTTCCACAGTAGAAGAATTATTTCGCGCAGCAGCCGACAGAGAAAGGTTTCAGGAAATTGTAAACATGATGACGGCCAACGTCTGAATACGGACACGGCACCCAAAGAAGAAGCAGAAGAGTCCATTGTCCAACTCTCACAGCCATACAGTAAAACAGAAAAAACGTAACATCTATTTATTCGAATTAGACTTCTTAAAATTAGCTGCAGACTAAGGTCTAATCTTGTAAAAAATGTTTTCATGCTCATGAATGTTTTCCTTGCTTGTTCGATTCTTGATAGTATTTCTTTTTTTGGATTACACTGAGTATTGATATTTGCTCCCAAATATTTTATTGAATTTACCTGTTCTATCATTTGACCCTTTTCATACACATGCACGTTTATTGGTGTCTTTGAAAATACTAAAGTTTTCGTTTTGGAAACGTTTAGATGCAAGCCGAACATTTTGCTGTGGTGAATTACCGCATTTATTACATTTTATAGTTCTTGTGCGTTGCTTGCTATTAAGATAGTATCATCAGCATATCTGATGTTGTTTATGCTGATTCCGTTAGTCTTATCTCTGCCTTGGACCTGATCTAATGCTTCTCTATATATAGACTCCGAATATAAATTAAACAGAAGGGGTGATAAGACGCAACCCTGTCTCACTCCTCGTCAGATTTGTATATATTTGGATGTTGTGTGTTCTATTTCAATTATTGCCGTTTGGTGCCAGTATAATTCTGAGATAATTCTTTGATTATCATCATCTTGTAATTTCAATTTGACATGACATCTCACTGTTGCTTTCAGCCATAGATGTAGCAGACCTTTTTTTTAAGTTTAACCGTTTATTATCGCCATATAGCAGAGCACCTGTAGATGCTTCGTGGAGCACTCGGTGGTCCGCAGATCACAGTTTGGGAAACGCTGATCTAGAGCACCAATGAACTATTATAAAATTAATGAATTTTGACAAGAGCTGTGAGTCATGCCGATGCAGTACACAAGTTTACCTGTTATTCACAAGGTCATAACTCTTGCCAAAATCCATTAGCTATAGGTATCACCATAATGTCATACTTAAGGGGTGTGCAAGCCTTTTAGGCTGGGTTAAACTGTTGTTTGCTTGTTTTACAAAATACACAATATTTCAAAAGGCATAAAATTGTTGTTTGTTCTCCTCCTCTTCAGTCCTAATCCCTTTGGGATGTGGTGACACCATCAGGCCTTCACAGTTTTTTTAGGATTTCCCTCCATCCTTCTCTGTCCTGGGCTAGTTGTTCGGCTTCATGTAACCCTTGGTTAATCAATGTTTTTGTTTGATCTACCCAACGGCTTGGAGATCTTCCCCCAGGGTCTTTTTCCTTCAACTCTACCCTCGACTATAAGTTTTTCCACTGTGCTTGTTGTTCTAGCAATGTGTTCAAAATACTGCAAATATTTCTGTTGTATTTGTTTAAGCAATGTATCCTTTACTTTTAGTTCTTTGTTCTAATTTTTAGTTAATTTAGTAGTATGTCTCTAACGAAGATGTAAAAAAATTGAAAAAATAAAGTGAACGAAACATCGAACTGATGAAATCAGTGTACTTTCAATTTATGCCATTGACCGCAGTCGCGCATTCCCGACGTTCTAACACGATTCCTTAGTGTTATAATATATATATATATATATATATATATATATATATATATATATAAGTTATATACATATATATATATATATATATATATATATAAGTATATATACATATATATATATATATATATTATATATTATATATATATATATATATATGTATAAGGTATTCTTTCTTAAAATTTCTAATCTCGTTTGAAGATAATGAGCATTTCTTCTGATTTTCGCGAAAGAGAGATGAGAAATATTGTTTACATTAATTAGTCGTAAAACAATAGACTGAGAAATTATAGTGACTGTTGCTAATTATAAAAAACTTTAAAAATACATATGCGTACTAACACAACTAAGTAAAGGCAATATTGGTACCCAACGTGTAGCATATTATAGGAAAAAATTCGCATATCAGTTGGCTCACCTACGAAATTTGCAGTTTAAGTCGATTACCATAGACAAATTATACTCTGCATGTTTTTATAAGTTCCCATATTAATTAATATGGCATTTTTATTAATATTATTAAAAACGTTACCCTTATTGTTGTTATTATTTATTTTGTTATTATTATTTATATGTGTATTTATTTTCAACAATAAAAAAAAATTTCACTAAACTCTGGCTATGCATTCACTGCTGTCAACTTACGTTGATTTTTTCAAATTACGTTAAATTTAGAGGTACCTATGGAAAAATAACATCAAAACAATAATAGTGTCAGTTAGTGTCAAACGTATTTTGTAGTATTGTAAAGCTTTTGCCGTTTGTGGATTGTACAATGGGTTGAGGTAAAGTTATCGATGAGAAAATTTGTTCAATCATTTACAATGACATCATTTACATTTCAATACAATCAATTACATTTTTTAATTCTAAAAAATTCAATTGGGAAATAGAAAATATGTTGCAATTGTCAAACTGTAGTATAAGCAATATAGTCAGAAGATACAAAACTGCAGGTTTGGTCGTCACAAAACCTAAAAATGTACGAAAAAGTAAAATAACCGAAACATATCAAAGGGCATTAAGACGCATTATAGTGAAGAATCGACGACTAAATTATATGGAGTTAGGTGTTTTATGGAGTAACGTTATTGAAAGACATTTTTCTAGTTCAACATGTCTCCGAGAGGCCCACAAATTAGGATTTGGTAATTACAAAGTAAGTTTTATAGTTGAAAAAATTAGTACGAATTGTTTTTAATAAATTTATTTTATTTTAGGCTCAGGAAAAACCACTTTTAACATTACAACCAAAGAAAAATAAACTAAGATGATCAAAAGAGCATAAATATGGGAATGAGTCGCAATGGAGTGATGAGTCCAGATTTCCATCACGACTATTCGAAGAGAAAAGTCAAATTTCCTGACATCTGTCATGATCTGGGGCAGCATGTCGCCTAAAGGTGTGAGAAAGTTACATTTTATGATTGAATTGTAAACACGGACAAATATTTGAATATTTTAGAATAATCTCTTCTACCGATTATGGAATACCGTTTAACATCAGCGCAAGATTCTGTCTTTCAACAAAACGGCTCAGGTTGTCATACCTCAAAAAAGAGTTTTAAAATGGATTGTTAACAACTGTTACAACCTGTTTCAGTTCCAAAAATTATCTGTTTCAAAAAAACTGCTTCAGTTCCAAACTGTTCCAAGTCTAACACTGTGTTATGGGTCGTTTTCAGTACCGGTTCGGTTTGTCCAGAACAGGTTGTTGCATTAACAATAGACCATTGTATTTGTGGTTGTATATTTCGAAAGTTTGAAGTTTTGTCGCGAGTCGACATTTCACAGTTTATTAATCATAGTTTATGCTCATGCACATACTTTCCACTCCACTGGAACTGCAACAACCATATAAAAGCACAGCAATGCAACACCGGTCTCTGAAGTAATTGTAAATACACTGGTCTGTTGTGTGATAAAAATCTGTTATATTGGAACAGGAAAACTTATTGATCAATATCTGTTCCAACCTGTTCCAAATAAAAACCTGTTTCGAAAAGAACAGATCCTGTTCCAAAGTGGCATCTCTAGATTGAATACCATGGCATACTACTTCTAAAATTGGTTTCTAACAGTCCCGACTTGTCCCCGATAGAGACTTTGTAGAAGCTTTAAGAAAACATCCTGCCAGGCCCGTCAACGAATTGAAGAAAAAATTGGAAGAAATATGGGATTCGTCTACACTAGAGTTTTGTGAGAACTTGGTAAAAACTATACCTTAAACAATTGTGAATGTCATTAAAAGTAAAAGAGATGTAAGTTAGTGGTAAGCTGTCACATTATTTTTTGTTAATGTTACATATTCTATGGGTTTTTGCTAAATGTATTATTATTCTGTTTAACCAATAGTTTTCATTAGGTTATAAAATATTTTCTATAATTAGGAAATCAAAAATGTTGTTCGATGAATTCTAAAATTTACGTTGCGCTTTTTTTCTGTTATTTTTTTTATTGAGTTTAATGCGTCGACAACTAATGGTCATTGGCATGGTACAGTGAATTTTTACAGTCAGGTACCTAGTGTAGAGTGTAGTGTGTGTAGAGTAATTGTCTTGATACTTAGCAAAGTCGACGTCATTGTCTTTGCTAAGAGACGCTAATTGTATCCGAACGTCTGCGGTCCCTCCGGTGAGTACCGATCGCACAAGGATAGAAATTATTTTCATCTATTAATTTTTAATAAACGAAAATTTCTCCACCCAGGTGAGATTCGAACTCACGACCTTTAGGTTCAAAGGTAGGCGCTCTTACCACTGAGCCACAGAGGGGGTTTTGTCTGTTATTTAAAATTTAATTTTCTGATCAATCTAACGTTGGACCAACTGATATGGGAAGTGGCTTGTATACGTTTTGTTTTTTTAGAAATTTTAACGCGTATGATTCTCCTAAAAGATTGAGATTTAGAAGTATATGTTTTGTTGTTCTCCGTTTTGTGTATTTAATACGTTACTCCATAATTCACGCTATTTAGTTCTTGTATATACTTCATCATATACATCGTTCGTCTTTAAGTTTTTTACCGCAAATCCTGGATTATCTAATTTGCAAATTTTCTAATATTAGCTTTTGTTTTGAAAATTTCTTGTGAGTTTTTCAGTAATGCCGTCTTCTTCTTTATGTGTCTTATACTCGTTCAGTTTAATAGAGTCTTTTTTTTTAATTAGCCAGATTTAATTTGATTGGAACAAAAGATTTAAAAATGTAAACCAAACGTTTAAAACTTTGTTCAAAGTAACAAAATTTATTATCAAATATTTATCTATTTCAGTAACAAGAGTAGTAATAATACAAAATTAGCAATGAAATAAGTGAATTTAAACTATAAAATGTTCACTAGTATAATACTTTATATATATATATATATATATATATATATATATTATATATATATATATATATATATTTAAAGCGGTAATCCAAACACCCAGAATTAGTATTAAAGAGGTACTTATTAATTTACTTTGTTACACAGTTGATTCAGTCAAAAATTGAGAAAGATGTCGCAAGAGCTATTCAGCAGAACGTCGAAACGCAGTGTAAATAAAAATACAGCATTGGCTTTCGTGAATTTCCATATGATGTTTACTTTACTATTAACCTCCAACCAATAAATAACCACAATGCATAGGGTCGACGTTATAGTAAAAAAAGAATTTTTTGCTTCACAATATAAAACAATAATGCTGGTTATTTTTGGCTGTTATTTTAGACACGACACAATTCTGCTATCAAATTCAAAATCAATTCAAAATAAACACAAAAACAGAGAGCTATTGACCATTTGAGGAAAAACTCCGCCGAAATGATAAAGGCCCTCAAAGGCAAACTGACTAAGAGCGATACAGAGGTTATGGCCCTCCACACGCAAACGCACTAAGAGCAATATATAATGCAAGCAAGCAAGCAATTTGATTGAACCCAGCCTATGAGACATGTTCACCCAGGTAGTACGATCGGGTGTAACAATTCATTGGAGCAAGGTGTTTTAATTCGTGTTTAAAAACAGGAATCACCCCACCGTGCTCCAATGCTCTAGACCATCCCTTTCCCCCCTATAGCAATCTGATTCGCTATAGAGGCACAACAATCAGCCAAGTGCTCTTCATGTGGAGGTCCTGGGTAATTGAACCCCAACATGGTTTCCTAACCGTATGTGAAAACTCAGGACAGCGCATCTCCGCTTTATTCCTGTTTATCTTAATGTAGCTTATCCGCGAACTAAAATTGCTTACTTGGGCCTCAAGTCTCCGCTCTGAGTCCCGGCTCAGCTCGGCGACTTGGTGCTCAAGGGGGTTGGGCCCTACGTGCCCGGGTTTTGGGGTTTTTGTTAGTTTTTTTGGTGGCCGAAGCCGGTTTTTGTTAGTGTTTTTTAATTTTTTTGGTGGCCGAGGCCGTTTTTTTGTGTTTTTTATGATTTTTTTTGTAGGTTGCCTGTGAAAAGAAAAGTCATAATTAGTACATAGTCTACACTATAATAAAGAAAATATTTAAATATTATACATTACCACAATGTAGACTGCATCCTAGTGTGAGCAACAGGGCCCACTGTGAATGAGGCGATTTGCGATATTCTGGGTGATTTGAGCTACGAACTGTCTTCTTTATGTGTGTGTGTTTTGATTAGATTTTCTTCTCACTCTGGGCTTTTTGTAATATTTTGTCCCTATTGGGGGGTTTTTTTATTTTTCCCTCTGGTTTTGCGTTAGTCTAATATTTGTTGTTTTGGTCTTTTGTGCTTCCATCTGTGGAAAGCGTCATACCTCATTATCTCTCGTAGGATGTGACTAGGGTGGTTCTCTAGTTCTGCGAATTTTATCCTAGCTTTTTCTTTCATTGTATCAGTCACTCTGATTTGCTGTAACTCTCTGAACAGGAATCTTTCAGCTACGTATCTTGGTACGTTTACCGCTTCTCTTAGGCTTTTGTTGTGTTGTGCCTGTATTTTCTTTTTCGTTGTGTTGCATATATGTCCCCATGCAAGTGATGCGTATGTCAGTATAGGAAGGACTATACTGTTTATTAGCCTTATTTTGGTTTTTATGCGTAATTTGCTTTTCCTTCCCGCTAGGCCTCTTATTGCGGCCCTTGCCATGTTGGCTTTTTGTACTGTGGCTTCTACGTGTTTATTGAAGGTTAGTCCTTTGTCCATTATTACTCCGAGGTATTTCGCTTCGCTTTTCCACTCAATGGGATTTTCTTGCACTGTGACCTGTTCTTCTGGTTGTTCTCGCCTCTTTTGGAAGAGTACAGCTTGTGTCTTGTCTGAATTGATTTTAATTTTCCACTTTAGACTCCATTCTTCAATGTCGTCTAACGCTGTCTGTAGATTGGTGACTGCTATGTCTACATTTCGGTGTTTGGCCGCTATCGCTGTGTCGTCAGCATAGAGACTTAATAATGTACCTGGTGTTCTAGGTATATCTGCTGTGTATATCGTGTACAGCAGAGGTGACAGTACCGCTCCCTGTGGTACTCCAGCTTCCGGGTTCCCGAGTTCGGATAGGACTTGTCCTATCCGGACTCTGAAACTGCGGTTGCTCAAGTAAGAAGAGATCAGCCTTGTCATTGCTCCGCTGTACCCGTAGTCTCTCATTTTGTATAGTAGTCCCTTATGCCAGACTCTGTCGAAAGCTTTACTTACGTCCAGGAATGCAGCTCCTGTATATTGTCTGTCGTTAAATCCTGCTGCTATGTACTCTGTTAGTCTGAGTACTTGTAGCTCGCTAGAGTGTTCTGATCTGAAGCCAAATTGGGCTTCTGGTATGATGTTTAGTCTGTCTGTTTCAGCTTGGAGTCTGCTGAGTATCACTCTTTCTACTATTTTGCTGATTGCTGGTAGTAAGCTTATCGGCCTGTAGTTTTGTGGGAATGTGCTGTCTTTTCCGGGCTTCGGTAACATTATGACATGGGCCTCTTTCCATCTATTTGGGAATTTTTTGAACCTTAGCATTGCGTTAATGATGTTTGTTAGATAAACAATGGCTTTTGCTGGTAGATATTGTTACGATTTTAAATGTTATGGCATATAGAACTGTAAATATTTTATGACTAATTCTTTTTATTGATTCTCGTAATTTGTAGGTCAAAATATACCTGAGCTTAGCTACCAGTTGTTTACCAGAAATCTCTAGACACTAATTTTGGTGAATCATCCACGTCTCGAGGTTGAAAAACGAGTCGAGCGCCTTCACCAAAATACGAGATTATTCAGGAAGTTGGCCGAAAGTTCCAGTATTTTCGACAATGGTCAGGTCAGGTCTAGGCGGTCTTACGGTTCTTTATATAAGAACGAAATTTTATTGAAGAAGTCAGTCATAAGAAGATCGGTAAACGCGGTACTTGTAACGAAACGAAAATAAATTATTTGTAATATAAATTAGAATTAATAAAGACTTTAATAAATTCGTAATTAGTTATCGTGAGTTTTAATAAATTAGAATATAGACAATAAATTAGAATAAAGACAAATAAATTAGAACTATATAAATATACAACATTTGGTGTCAGGTGTAGGGTATTTAAATAAACAAGCGGGACTTTAAATAAAAAGAAGTGAAATTGGTGAACAATGGCTACGATTTACGAGCTCACAGTTACGAATCTAAGAAGGCATCTTGAGGATAGAGAATTAGCTTCTACCGGAAAAAAGGCTGAGTTAGTCCAACGACTAAAGAATGCTTTGGAGGAAGAGGGTTTAGATCCGGAAACTTATATATTTGAAGATGCTGTCATCGCGTCAATTTCAAAATTAGAGAATAAAGTTTCTGGTGACATCGCATCGTTAGAGAACAGAGTTCATGGCGATATTTCGAAAGTTTCCTCTGATGTAGCCAAAGTCTGTGGTGATGTAGCCAAGGTTTCCTGTGATATCGCTTCTTTAGAAAGCAAAGTTTCTAACGAGATTTCTTCTTTGGAAAGCAAGGTTTCTGCTAACATCTCTAAAGTCACCTCTGAGATGTCTGCCCTCGACGATAAAATGTCTTCGTTAAAGAACCAAGTTGCTGCCGATATGTTGGCCTTCGAAGAGAAGATAAAAGAGATGGAAAGGAAGATGGAGGAAACAACGACCGCAGAGAGAGAAAACAATCCAATTATTGCAGAGACAAAAGAAGACGAGACGAAATATAAGTTGGAAACACGGCCGAAATTCGAAGGAAGCGGAGGTTATGTTCATGTCAAAGTTCCAACTTTCGACGGAAAATCATCATGGAACAACTACATGAAACAGTTCGAATCAGCTGCAAGAGCGAATGGATGGTCTGAAAAAGAAAAGGCTGTAAACCTGACTATCGCTCTTCGAGGAGATGCCTTAGATGTGCTCCAGACCATAGCCGTAGAGGAGACAGATGATTTCGAACAATTGAAGAAGAGGTTAAATATGCGATATGGCCACGAACACTTGGAGCATGTATATCAGTCGCAGCTCAAAAATCGAAGACAAAAGAAAGATGAGGCTCTTCAAGAATATGAAGTAGATATCGCCAGATTAGTGCGATATGCTTATCCAACAGCTCCCGAAGACATGATGGAAAAGTTGGCCGTTCAAACGTTTATTGATGGTCTTCGTGATCATGAGATGCAAAGAACACTACGATTAGCTCGTCACAAGACGCTGGTTGATGTCTTATCCGCCGCTCTTGAATACGAGTCAGCCACGCAGGCCTCTGGCGGGTACAGTAAAGTTAGGACTGTAAAAGAGGAAGGAGATGAAGATAAACTTGACCAGCTCTTTAATATGATAAAAAGCATGACACACAAGAAAACGAAGACCATAAGACCGAAGACAAAACCAGAACGCGTCGGCCTTAGGGGAGCAGCTTCGACCCAGAACTTTACCAAAGACCCTCTGATACTAATAGCTTCTTTGAAATGTCGTGAAGATAGTGTATATGTAGATGGAGAAATAAATGGTAAAAAGCATACGTTGTTGGTGGATACTGGAGCGACCAGAACCATTATACGCCCGACAGTTATAAACAGCCGAAAGAAACTGTTACCAACGAGGTTGCGACTTCGGACCGCCACAGGGGAAAATGCCAACATTCATGGAGAAATCCAGGTACAATTAGGAATTGGAGCAGAAAAGTTCGTCCATACTGTTATAGTTGCTGACATCGAAGAGGATGTTATATTAGGAATGGACGTAATGAATACGCATGGATTCCAATTGGATTTTAAGAATAAGGTAATCAAAGTTGGTAACGAGGAGGTATTTCTCCATCCACATGATGACAACACTATGCAAGCAGCCGTTAAAGAAGATACAGTCGTGCCTGCGAGAAGTGAAACAATCATAGTAGCGCGGCTACAGGGAATTGTGGACGAAGGGTCACCTGTTATGATGGAGCCTTGGAACCATGACGACGAAGTTGGCCGTGGAATCATAATTGGAAAAGAATTAGTGACTTCGGCTAAAGAAATTCCTGTGAGACTTATTAATGTCAATGACTACCCAGTGACCATCAAGAAAGAGACAAAAGTAGGAACTTGTGTACCTGTCACATCCATAATCCGTCAGACGACAACGTCTGATAATTCCAACGATAAATTTGATCAAATGGTTGCGGTTGCTGGACAGTCTCTAAATCAGATTGAGAAAAGGAAATTAAGGGAATTTCTTCGGCAGTATCGTGATATTTTCGTACCGAAAGGAGGAAAGACGGGAAGAACTACCGTTGTTAAGCATAGAATTGGTACTGGTAATGCTAAGCCAATTCGTCAAACAGCTCGACGATTACCACAGGCGAAAAGAGAGGAAGCTGAAACGATTGTTCAGGAAATGAAGAAAGACGGGGTGATAGAACCTTCTACGAGCCCATGGGTCTCTCCGGTAGTCCTGGTTAAGAAGAAAGACGGAACAACGAGGTTCTGTGTGGATTACCGTTTGCTGAACAACGTTACCAAGAAAGATAGTTATCCTCTGCCTCGGATTGATGACACATTAGACACATTGGCTGGAAGTAAATTATTCTCTACTTTGGATTTGAAGTCTGGATACTGGCAGGTAGAAATGGACCCGGTAGATAAAGAAAAGACAGCCTTCACCACAGGATCTGGATTATGGCAATTCAACGTTATGCCATTTGGACTTTGTAACGCTCCTGCGACATTTGAGAGACTTATGGAAAATGTGTTGAGAGGGTTATCTTGGAAAACGTGCCTAGTTTATCTAGACGACATAATCGTCTTGGGGGAGACATTTGAGGACCATCTGAAGAATTTAGAAAACGTTTTTAATCGACTTAAAGCTGCCCAATTGATGTTAAACCCCAAGAAGTGCCAGCTATTTCAAGGTAAAGTCAATTATTTGGGTCATATAGTCAGTAAAGAAGGAGTGGCCGTGGATAAGGGAAAAATCGATGCTATTAAGGAATGGCCAAAACCAACTGACAAACACCAAGTGAGAAGTTTTCTGGGACTATGTACTTACTACCGGAAGTTTATTAAGAAGTTTGCAGATATCGCTAAACCATTAACGCGACTTACAGAGGAAGCAAGAGAATACCGCTGGGATGTAGACTGCCAGAATGCCTTTGAGAGCTTAAAAAAGCATTTAATCACAGCACCAATTTTAGGGTATCCACTGCCAGATGGAGAGTTCATCTTAGATACAGATGCAAGTAATGTGGGAATTGGAGGAGTGCTGTCTCAGATTCAAGGAGGACAGGAAAGAGTCCTTGGATATTTTAGTAAAGTTCTCTCAAAACCTGAGCGAAATTATTGCGTCACGAGAAGAGAACTTTTGGCAGTAGTGAAATCAGTAGAGCACTTCTATCAATACCTCTATGGAAGGAAGTTTTTAATCCGAACCGACCATGCCGCCCTTAAGTGGTTGATGCAGTTTAAGAATCCAGAGGGTCAGATAGCCAGGTGGATCGAACGACTCCAAGAATATGATTTTAAGATTGAGCACCGGGCCGGAGTTAGCCACCGAAACGCTGATTCTCTTTCCAGAAGGCCATGCCCAGCAGAGTGTTCTCACTGCAACAAAACGGAATCCAAGGAAGCAGCAGTGCTAAGAACGACGATGGTCCACGACGACTGGACGCCTACCAAGATCAGGGAAGAACAAGAGAGAGATCCGGTTATCCAGAAAATCCGAAAATGGAAAGAGGAAAACCGTCGACCACCTTGGCAGGAAATATCGAACCTAGGCTCGGTAGTAAAGACGTATTGGGCCCAGTGGGACTCATTTATCATGGAAGATGGCTTGCTCAAACGAGTCCTGGAAAATGATGACGGTTCAGAGAAGAGAAGACAGTTGGTGATTCCAAAGAGCAGAATAGCCGAAGTACTTCATCAGTTACACGACAGTCCATCGGGAGGGCATTTTGGTGTGAAAAAGACCCTTCAGCGAATTCGGGAACGGTTTTATTGGATGAACAGTTCCGACGATGTAAAAGACTGGTGTAAGAAATGTACTATTTGTGCTACGAGTAACGGGCCTTATCGAAAAAGGAGAGCTCCTATGAGACAATATAATGTTGGAAGCCCGTTTGAAAGAATAGCTTTGGACATTGCTGGGCCATTTCCAGAAAGTGATAATGGAGGCAAGTACATGTTGGTAGTAATGGATTACTTCACTAAGTGGGTCGAGATTTACGCACTTCCAGACCAGAAGGCCGCCACCGTTGCAGATAAGTTGATCCAAGAATATATCAGCCGATTTGGAGTGCCTTTGGAGATCCATAGTGACCAAGGCAGGAACTTCGAAAGCGATTTATTCCAAGGAATATGTGATAGACTAGGTATGAAGAAAACAAGGACTACGGCTTATCATCCGCAATCGGATGGTATGGTAGAACGAATGAATAGAACAGTTGGCAAGTATTTGACAAAGATGGTGTCCGATCATCAGCGAGACTGGGACCAATATCTCCCGTTCTTCACAATGGCCTACAGATCTGCTGTTAATGAATCAACAGGCCAGACACCAGCCAAAGTCCTATTCGGACGCGAGATGCGACTACCTTGTGATCTAGAGTTTGGGTGTCGACCTGGAGAAGATGTAGCAGGTGAAGATTATGTGATCGAATTACGAAGAAGAATGGACGATGTACACGAGTTGGTCCGTTCCCATCTCCAGATCGCTAGTGACCGAATGAAGAAACGGTACGATACGCAAGCCGAAAAGGGGTGTTTTAAGAAGAACGATAAAGTCTGGCTTTATAACCCCAAAAAGCGAAAAGGTTGTTCTCCCAAATTGCAGCAGTTTTGGGAAGGTCCATACCTCATTATGGAGAAGATCAATGATGTTATTTACCGAATAAGCAAGATTCCGAGAGGAAAGCCGATGATAGTACACCATAACCGGCTGGCGTCTTTCGAGGGTGACCACGACGTAGATGAAGAAGTGGAAGTAAACCAAGTCCAAGATGTGTCTGACCTCACGTTTGAGGAATTCATGGGTGCCTATGGAGGTACCGGTAAAGCAAGACATGGTGTTACCACTGAAGAAAGGCAAGATCTACTCGCGCTTCCCGATGACTACTCACTGGCCCTTACCATCCCGGCCAGTATCAAAGATGCACCAGGGTTGGCATCCGTCTTTCGAAGGAAGTTTGGTCGAGTTGCAGAACTTCAATGCCAAGTGCCAGCTCCTGGTAAAACCTTGAAACTTCAAGATGCATCACGTTACCTTTTCTACCTGGTAACAAAAGACACTGCCCGTGACCAACCTACCTACCGAGATGTATGGGAAGCCTTACTTCAGTTGAGAGAGCACGTACTAGAGTCCGACGTGCAAAAGTTAGCCATGCCAAAGTTGGAGTGCCGCCAATTAGATTGGAGGGTTATACGAAACATGGTGGAGGAAGTCTTTAAAGACACCGAAGTCCAGGTGTTAGTCTGTTGCAATCCGCATAGTTACTGCTGCGGAGAGAAAACCGTCCCTTGTCATTTCTATACAACTGGAAGTTGTAAAAGAGGGTCCAGTTGCCGATATCAGCATGTCGTTCCAGTTCCAGTCCCGACAAGGTTCCAGGAGGAACCATCTTTTAAGAGGGGGGCAATGTTACGATTTTAAATGTTATGGCATATAGAACTGTAAATATTTTATGACTAATTCTTTTTATTGATTCTCGTAATTTGTAGGTCAAAATATACCTGAGCTTAGCTACCAGTTGTTTACCAGAAATCTCTAGACACTAATTTTGGTGAATCATCCACGTCTCGAGGTTGAAAAACGAGTCGAGCGCCTTCACCAAAATACGAGATTATTCAGGAAGTTGGCCGAAAGTTCCAGTATTTTCGACAATGGTCAGGTCAGGTCTAGGCGGTCTTACGGTTCTTTATATAAGAACGAAATTTTATTGAAGAAGTCAGTCATAAGAAGATCGGTAAACGCGGTACTTGTAACGAAACGAAAATAAATTATTTGTAATATAAATTAGAATTAATAAAGACTTTAATAAATTCGTAATTAGTTATCGTGAGTTTTAATAAATTAGAATATAGACAATAAATTAGAATAAAGACAAATAAATTAGAACTATATAAATATACAACAATATTTTAGAGCTCTGTTCGTAATTTGGTCTGGACCGGGAGCCTTTTTTGGTGAGCTGTTCTTGATTAGCTCATTTATCTCCTCCGGTGTTGTTGGAGGGATAATTTCGTTTGGGTTTTCCGGTCTTTCTCTTTGTCTTTCGACTTCTTCTATGAAGTCGATGTCTTCGTCTGGGTGGTAATTTAATGTACACTCTCTCTCGAGAGTACTCCTCATTACCTCTGCTTTTTCCTCTGTGCTATATACTATACCATTTTCTCCGTGTAGTGGGGGAATTGGTTTTCTGTCACTTCGTAGGATTTTTTGCAGTTTCCAAATATTTTGCATATTTGGACTTTGTTCTTCCATGTCCCTTATGTGGTTTTCCCAGCTTTCACTACGGTGTTGTTGTAGTGCTGTTTTGACCTCTCTGTTTAATCGATTTGCTCTGTTTTTGTCTGCTTGGTTTCTTGTTCTTCTTGCTGTCTGTTTAGCTCTGTTTTTTTCCCTTATCAAGTCTTTTATTACTTGAGGTATATCCTTGAATCTTCCCGTTTGCATTACTACTTCCTGTTCAGTAGTGCTATTCCTGATTGCTTGTTGGATGATGTTTTCCAACTCTAGGACCTTATCTTCTATTTCTCGTGGATTGTTTATCACTGGGACAATGTTTATTCCGGTGCTCACGAGTCTCTTGAAGTTTGTCCACTTTGTTTTCTTTTTGATCTTTTTGGTTGTACTTTCTTCCTCCCACGTTCCTAGTTCTAATAGGATGGGGTTGTGGTCAGTTGTACCTTCATTTAGTGTTTGTAGTTCTGTTTGTAGTCCTAGGTTTTTTGCAACTACTATGTCTATATGCGTTGGAAGTGCGTTACCTGGGTAATGCGTTGGGTCTGTGGGGCCCATTGCCATGACTTCTTCGTTATTTTCTATGTACGCGTTTAGTAGTCTTCCATTTCTGTTCGTAGCTCTATCATTCCAGTTAGGGGATCTTGCGTTTAGGTCTCCTATGATGATAGAGGGTTCGTCGTTTAGGAACATATTTAGATCGTCGTCGATCAGCGGATCTTGCGGTCTTACGTAGGCGGAGGTAATTCTGACTTCTCCTTGCCTCATTTCTAATCTTATTGTTGTGGCTTGCATAGTTACTAGTTGCGGTGTTAATAATCTAGTGTGTTTTATGCCTTTTTTCACAAGTATTGCTGTGCCACCTGCTCTCGCTGTGTTATCGTTCCTATATACGTCGTATCCTGGGAATTTGATATTAACGTTGTTCGTGAGTTTTGTTTCTTGAATGGCTACGACGTCCATTTCGTATCTATTGACCAGTTCGTCCAGAATATTCTGGTTGGTCCTTATACCCCCTGGATTCCAGGAGCCTATCCTCAAGTATCCCCTATTAGTTTGCACTAGTTCAGTGCTAACTTAAAGTCTTTTATCGCTTCATTCACTACCCTAGTGAGTAGTTCCTTTACGGAGTTCACTAGGCCGTCTTGATGTTGTTTCGAGATGAGGATGGTTTTCTCATTCTCCTGGGGTTTTGCTGCCTGGGCGTAGGATAGCCCAGTGGGAGCTGTTTGTGGCCTGCTTTGCGTTTCTGGCCTTTGTCTCTGTTGTTGTCTGCCCCAGGTTGGACATCTGGGACAGCCTCTGAAGTTGGCCGGGTGTTGACCTTTGCAGTTGGCACATTTTGCCTTCTGCTCTTTTGGCATCGTGCTGCTCCTCGTTTCATGCTCCTCGCCGCACTTTACACATCGAGGTGCTTTGAAGCACGCCCTTTGTGCGTGGTGGTAGCCCTGGCAGTTGAAGCATTGTGTGGGCCCTGTTGCTTTTCTCAGTTCCTCTATTCTGACTTTCATGTGCATCAGGTTTGTGATGCGCTTTAGTTTTTCTACGTCCTCTCGTTCCACCGTCATGACGAACATTGGCAGGTTCCTTTTGTCGGGTTTCCTCGAAATCATATTCTTGACCGACAATACTCCAATATTGTGGTCATCCAATATCTCGTCGTGAATACCCTTTGGGTCTGTTGAAGATGGTAGCCCTCTTAAAACCATTCTTGGTTTTATATCCTCCTCCAGTGGAAATGCTATCCACTGGATTTTCGTCTCTTCATTGAATTTTTCAATGATTTTAACCATCTTCCTGTAGTCTTCAGGGCTTTTTGCTTGTATAAGCGTTTCTCGGCCGCTTCTGGACAGTTTGTTGTTTGTTATAACCTGTGCTTTTTGGGCGATGTTTAGTATGGCCCCTGTGTAGTTCACACTCTGTAATTTAATTACAGGTGGCTTTGGTACCCAAGTTTTCTTGGGTACCTCTTCTATGTCCATCTGTGTCGGTGTTGGAGAGTGTCGATCGACTTGCGCATCACTAGCCTGTGCACCTTCTTGGGGTTTGGTGGGGGTGAGTGGGGGGAAATCTTCTTGTTTCTTTGTTTTTGTTGCCTCTTTGGGCTTTTCCTCTTGTGGTTTTTTGTTTTTTGGAATTGCTCCTGTAGCCTTCTTTTTGGTTATGGCCTGGTTTTCCAGGTTTTCTTCTTTGTTTTTCGGTGCCTGTTTTTCCAGGGTTACCTCAGTTTTGCCCTCAAGTTGGTCGAACTTTTTGTCCATGTGGTCGATTATGGATTTTTGGGAGTTTACAATTATGTCTTGTAACTCCTCTATCTTCTTTTTGAGGGCGTTGTTCTCGGTTTCCTTTTCTTGTAGGAGCTTCTTTAGTGTTTGCAGTTCAGACTTTTCGTCCTCGCTGCTCTTCTTCCTGATCCTCTTTCCTGCTTTTGGTGTTTCGTCGTCCGTAGTTTCTTCTATTGTGCGGTTTCCCTCCGCACGGGCTTTTGTCCTCCTTTTCTTCGTCTTGGGACGCTTGAATTCGTCCGTGGCATGGGCTTCCCAGTCATCTACTACGGGGAGGTCATTGAAAACATCGTAGTTAGTAGATGTTTCGTGTCCGTCGGAAGCGTCGTGGGACAGCAACGCGTTATAGATGTTACCGTGGAGTTTCCTCTCACGGCAACCATCGGGGTTGGATGGGTTCGCCTTACGGGTCGGCGGAGACCGTGAACGGTCCATTGTGGGGGGCGGGGCCTAATCAAAAAATTTGAAAGAAGGCTTTTTTGTTGTCCGTCTGGCCCGTTGCCAGCACGGATTCTGGGTGCCACCCAGTGACCTAACGCGGTTGTTCACGCTCTAGGCAGAACTAGAGCGGAGATCCTCTTGCGTTTCTCAACTCTCTGACCCTGGGGCCGTGTCTGCCAGATATAGAATTCTAAAAAACTATATCCCACAGTGTCATCCCAACGGAGGCACAGAGAGTATCCCGACGGGCAAAGCCCGTATGCTTTTTCGCTTCCCTACGCCGCAATTTTGGCCTCCGTGAAGATCTGATTTAAAAAAACAAATCTCCCCGGCTAACCTAGTTACGACGTAAGGTTTTGCCTCTGTTTTTCAGGCCTAGGCGCTGTTAACGCCAAGTCACCGCTGCCGTGCTTACATTCACGGCTTGAACTAACAAGTTCAGCTCGGACTTGGTCGTTGCAGCTCCTCGGCGGTGTCGCTCTTCTCGCTGTGGCACGTCTGCACTGTTCGACTGCTGGAGTCGAACTACAAACTCCAATATATAATGCGAGCCTGATTATATCATATATACATGGCGTTGATAGTTGCGCCGCCTAATATCAACTACCGTGCGGCGCAACTGTCAACGCCATGTTTTCTGTTACAATCAGGCTCCCTGGATATGCGGGATGTCGGGCTAAGACATGAAGACCAAAACAGTTAAGTACATATAAGATATAAAATAAAATAAAAATAATATAAGCATGGGAATAAGGCTCTTGTATCTAAGCGGAAGAGTAAGACATGGACGAGCATGGTACGAGCTTATGAATTTATATAACAAGGATCTCAAAAGTCATGGAACTATATAGATATGCGTTTGTGTATAAATGCATGTACATTGTGATATAATATCACGTATATATGTAGATATATTCGCTAGCTTTTAATTCCACAACTTTTGAGTGTACAAGTGCGTTCTAATTCACGATTCATTTTTCAGAGTCTTTTGAGCTTATGTAGTAAAAACATGGAGAACACGGCGTTTTTCGGTTTTTGGAAAGTTGTGGGATAAAGCTAATGCTTTGAATAACTGATTTTGATTGTAAAGGGAAAGTTACATGTGAAAATATAAATTACCATTCATTTAGACGGGGTTTTTCGTTTTTTTAGCATGCTGTAGGAAAGAAATAATAGTTTTAATAGCTTGTTTCGATTGTAAAGGTAAGAATACATATTATAAAAATATGAATTATCATTAATTTAGATGTATGTTGTTAAGGTTATGATCCATCTCACTAAAAAAAATAATTTATGTTTATTTTATTAATATTTTTTTTTATTTTATAAAAACTGATATTATTGTATCTTATGGCAGTATAAATAAATTTTTTGTTTTCTATGTAATACTTATTTTTTTTTGTTTTGTTCCTAGGCCCATACAATTTATTGTTAAGGGGTGAAGGTGGTTCAGAAAAATGCCAAAAAAGCAGTTTTTTCGATTTTTGGGCATTTTCCACGTTGAAAATGATAATAATACCTATGCCACTCGAAAGAACGGGAAAAAGCCCATAAAAAAACATTGTTTTAAAGTTGGCCAAAAATTTCCGACATAACCTAAAATATTACTGAAAATTTCAAATATTTTTCCTTGGCTCAATTTTCAAGCTAAAAATCGGAAAAAAACCAGGTAGTATTGTATTGTCAAACTACGCTTTCATGAATTTTTTCACATTTTTTGCACCAATACAGCGTCTAAAAAAAATTTTTTTTTTTTAAATACGTTTTTTCCCATAGCGAACCCCCAGAGGCACCTAAGGACTTGAAAATTTAACTGAGTGAGTTTTTAATTATGTCCTTTCGAATGGCCAAGCCCAAAACTAAATCGAGTATGGTGCATTTTTGACCATCTTATCCCGCTATAGACTTTCTTAAAAATGTTGGGAATATTTTTAATTATTTTGCATTAAGTTTGCATTCCAAAGTGACCACTGAGACTGTACTGTATTATTTCATTCTTCTACTGCATTATTCTCTGCACTATTTCATTATACTCTCATGTGCTGAATTATTTTAGAGTTCTCGTAATATTGTTGGATAATTTTACCTTTATGTGTTGTCTTAGAAAAAAAAATCTGTTAAACCACGAAATTTGTACGATTTGTAGAAGAAGCCCTAATTTTTTTACCTGTGTAAAGATACGTCTATGGTTTTATCAACAATTAGTGATTTGGATGGTCAACAATACACGGCCATCTAGAATGAAGATGTTCTCATAATTATACAACGGAAATGGATGAAACGATGCGATGTGTGCATTTAGAATTTCTCACACTAAAAACTAGAAATGGACAAACAATGCTTTCGTTAATGTGCATATTGATGGACAATGACCCTTTTTAAATGTTTTTATAAATATGATACAAAAGGTTAGTCTCAATAAACAGTTTATTTTTCCTGTAAAATTTTTTAAATGCTATAGAAGAAAATTCGCAATCTTCGTTTTAGTAATGATCGATTTATTAAACTCTTTAAAAATACTCCAAATAGGTATAATAAAGCTTACGATTACCAATCAAATAATAATTACTAAGCATGACGGGATGCACGCATATTTCCGTTTTATAATTTATAATGTAATAGCAAAGTAGAATGTAAAAAAATTGATTGAGTGTAAGAGTAATAAAACGTTAAAAAACAGTAAAATTAAAAAAAATAATAGTTATTCACTTCTATAAGTGAAATCAATAAAAATTAATAGTCACTTCTTCCATTTATTTAAAAGCAGCACTACCACGGAGTGGTAGTGGTGGGGTACTACTATCAAATTTCAAACTGGATTTTTTTTTATTGAAAATTAACGTGTTCGGCAACAATGACCACTTACACGAAAACGGTTACAAATGGGAAACTGTTACAATAAGTTACAAAAATATAATAAAGAGTACCTACATGCTGTTATAATACAATCAAAATTATATTTTATATAATTGAACGTCTCTGAGGAATTTTAGGCTGGAGATTATTTGATCCAGGTTATTTAGTATCTCTTTTAGATCACTTTTAAGGCAATAAAATAATCTTTTTGCTGAATATTGATGACATTCAGTGAGAATATGGTATAATAGATGTGATTGACAGGTCTCACATGTGGGTCGGTTGCTGGATTACATCAGGAATCCATGTGTTAATCTTGTATGTCCTATTCGAGGTCTTTGTGTTACAATAGCGTCTTGTCTGGACATATCGGCAGATATCAAATCAATAGTCTATCGACTAGCTGTTGGATTTGATGTAATGTTGAGTTATTGATGTTATTTTTTGGGAAGCGATTAGTTGGTAACAATCAAGGATCTTTTGGGAAATTTGATGATCAGTAAATATATTTTGGATAGATTGTATTGAGGCTAGTGAGTCTATGCATATTGCAACTTGTTTATTTGGTAAAGAAATAGTTTTGAAAGCTTGAAATATCCTAAATAGTTCGCCAGTATGAACGCTACAAAACGAACAAACAATTAATTAAATGTTAAATCAAAAACTACACAAGAAAGCCCTGAAATTAGTATTTCCATCACCAGAGAAAAAACCCAGTACCTTCTGCTCGATTACATATACAGGCAAAATAAAAACAAAAATTGCCAAACACATAAAAAAAAAGGAATAACACCAGCTTTCCGAACAAATAACAACCTAGACAAATATATTAAAAATAACAAGAGCAAAAATAAAAAACATTTAAATAGTGGTGTGTACAAACTTCAATGTGGCGACTGCCCAAAAACTTACATCGGTCAAACTGGTAGAAACTTTGATAAACGAATAGCAGAACATAAAAGGGCTTTCAAAAATAGAAAAACAGATTCGACATACGCACTTCACCTTCTAGATCATAATCATTCTTTTAATGACAAATTTAAAATTCTTCACATTCAAAATAAAGGCCTTAAGCTATCTTTGTTAGAATCTATGGAAATCAACAAATTAAAAAACACAGATATAATTCTGAATGACCAACTTGAGACAAACAGTTCTCCCCTCCTCAACCTATTTCATTAAGACTACAAATTTGTAAACCCAAGCCAAAAATAGATCACTTGAGAAAGGCAATTAGCCGAAACAGCTGTAGTGATAAGATTTAAAATAAATTTTGTGGAAGTTTAAAAACAAAGTTTTCAGTGTTTTATTGTTACATAAAAGGATTAAAAATAACAGTTACCCGAATTTTGTTACGATACTGAAAAGTCAAATTTACCAATGCACTTTTGAACTATTAACGTTAAATTATTTTGACGAAATTGTCACATATCGCTTTGTATTTACACAGATAGCGAAACAACGATGTCCATTGACAAAAAAACAATAACAGGAAAAACCTTACCTACACGTTTTTAACTGATAATAACTATCGTTGACAGGATTGCCTGAGCTTATACGTCTTTACTCGTCGGCTGCTTAAGTTGGAATGAAAATTGGATTTAACACTTAAAGAAATTTTAATTTTCGACAAAATAAAAATTTCATATGCCAGTGGTGACAGATGACTTTTTTATGATGGCCGCTTTTGATTTTTAATCGATAGTTATCAATACTGAATAATTACTAAATGGGTAATTAAATTTAAGTTTTGATTTATTTTATATGAATATTATTACAAAATACTACAGAATTTCACTGTTTGACAAGAACTTAATTAATAATAACGTTATTTTTGTACAATATTTCTAAAGATCGTGGCATATTACCATGCACGTTGCGTTTCCAACACCTAGCGTTTAATTTCCGAAACTATATTTATATATAAACTATATATTTACGTAACTAGTCGTAACCTGTTGGTTCGGATAATGTATGGTGGATAATGTACCACCAATGAAAACGGCAAGAATGATACATGAGGAGTTCAACATCACGAATGCATGGTCCCAAGAATGGAATGCATGGCAAAATAACATGCCCTGTATTACCCACAAGCCACCAGGTTTTGATCTTCCACGTAAAACATGGTCCACTCTAAACAGGATCCGAACCAGACAAGGCAGATGTGCATACATGCTACATAAATGGGGAAAGAATCCGTGTCCCCAATGTGACTGTGGGAAGGACCAAACGATCGACCACATTATTGAAGAATGTCCCTCAAGATCCTATAACGGTAGCCCTGAAGACTTCCTGTTTGCAACTTCAGAGTCAATTGATTATGTTAATACACTTGATGTTTGTTTGTAATTATTTAAAGTTTGTCATATACCTATATTACTAGTGTTTGTAATTTTGTTCTAAATGTGTTGTAATTGCCATACGATAAATAAATAAACGGATAATGTGAATTAGAAGTCCATAGTTTTGCCCTCGTTGTTTATTACTTCTTCTTCAAGTGCTCTCTCCGCTATGGAGTTTGGCAATAATCATTGCTATTTGTATCTTTGAAGCTGTTGCTTTAAATAATTGGTTAGATGTGCACTGGAACCAGTCTTTTAAATTGCGCAGCCAAGATATACGTCGTCTCCCAACGCTTCGTTTGCCCTGAATCTTTTCTTGGATAATTCACATCGGTACTTTTTCCCTCTCATAACATGACCAAGATATTCCAGCTTTCTTCTCTTGATGGTATTAACAGCTCCCGTACTTTGTTCATTCTTTGAAGAACTACACTATTTGTTATTTTGTCTGTCCAAGGAATTTTCAAATTTCTTCTATATATCCACATTTCGAAGGCCTCTAGTTTATCGATATTACTCTTTTTTAAAGTCCAAGTCTCTACTCCGTACAACAGTATCGAAAAAATGTAGCATCTAACCAATCTCATGACTTCCCAGAATGTCCTTCATATTAACAAAAGCAGCTCGAGCCTTTCCAATTCTAGTTTTTATTTCTTCTGTGATGTCATTTTTGTTATTTACACTTGTTCTCAAGTATTTATATTTGTGCACCCATTCGATTTCGTACAGGTTTGCATTCAATCTTTGTTTTTTTGAAATAATCATGAATTTCGTCTTCTTGACATTTATTATTAACCCTTCCTCTTCACTAGCTGTGACTACCTTGTTTAAAATGGCTTGCAGGTCTTCTACTGTCTCCGCCATTAAAACCGTATCATCAGCGTATTTAATATTATTAATTGGTGGGCCGTTAACTTTTATCCCAATCTCTCCTTCCTCCAATGCTTTCTTCATAATTTCCTCCGAACAGAGATTAAATAGCATTGGTGACAGCACACATCCTTGTCTAACTCCTTTTTTAACTTGAATTTCATTTGTTGTGATATTTTCGATGCGTGCAACTGCCTTCTGATTATAATACAGAGTAGATATTTTCTTATATCGCGAGTGCCTAACTGTTTAGCTTTCAAGATCTCTAAAAGTTGGTCATGCTTGACGCTATCAAACACCTTGTGGTAATCATTAAAACAAGCAACTACATTTTGATTCACAACCAAACATCTCTGTGTCAAGATGTTAAAGACAAATAATGCTTCGCGAGTTCCATATCCCTCCCGGAATCCAAACTGAGTTTCTCAGATATCTTCTTCCAATTTTCTGTAAATTCTATTGTGAATTGTTTTGAGGAATATTTTTAAGGTATGGCTCATCAGACTGATCGTGCAATGATCACTGCACTGCTTATCATGTGCCTTCTTAGGAAGAAGGACAAAGGTTGATCTTAGGCATTCTTTAGGATTGAAGTTGTTTATTTAGGTAGAAGTGGTAGTTTAAATAGTAGTAGTTTATTTGTTTGATTTTGATCTATAATTTTTAAACATATAATGATTAAACACTGAAGTGATAAACAATTAGGACTTTTGCACGGAAGTGATACCTCTCCTTTCTTTAAAAATCTTTGTTTTGGTATTTACAGTTTGATAGTACAAGTTAAAATTGATTTACTTACCAAAAAGTAATCTATCATTGATTTTTCATTTCTGCTTTCTTGTACTCTCGTGTATTTGTGTACTTTTTTATGTTTAAATTTTGTATTTGTTATAACAAGTTTATTCTCCATACATATTTCTATTAGTCTTTCCCCATTATTGTTTAGTATTTCTTCTTCTTTTTTTCCCATGCATTCCTCAATTCCATTGTTATTATTTCCGACTCTACTGTTAAGTCTCCCATTAAAATTATATTTTCTTCCCCATTGTCAATTTGCATTTGGAGCTCCTTAAATGTATCCTTCTCTTCCTTTTTTACGTCGTCATTTACTGCTTAGGCTGTTATTATTGTCAATATTTCCTCATCTATCAGTTTCATTTTTAGCGATAATATTCTCTGGTTAACATATGTTTCTTCTATAACGTATTGTAGTCTATTCGGTGCAATTATTATCCCTACGCCTTCTTTTGCTCTTTTTTTTTGCTTCAGCTTCTACCCAAAATAACCAATATCCTTTGTGTATCTTCTTAAAACCTCTATATCTAGAACATTTTCAAAAAGCACTGTAGGGGACCCTCAGGTTTGAGGTCAGAATTCTGTGTAGTTTACTGTTTTGTGAAAGTTTGCCTTGTTTAATCTAATATTTACTCGTAAGTCTATAAATAACATAATATAAGAAACTAAAAAATACTCCTATCTTAACGTATACGAGGTTTGGGTTGTAAATATTGAATTTCTGGGATTTACTATATTGTGATTTTTAAAAATTTAGGGTTTTTTCTCTATGCTTAAGCATTACATTTTTTGAGAAATAGATGGTGAAATATAAGCAGGTGATCATCTTAAAGGGTTAAAATTTACATTGCATTTTCTGGATGTTTGCAGATGATTCGTTGTTACACAATTCAGGAAGTTTACTCATACTTTAGAAATATTTTTCATGTAGACTGCTAGATGACAGTATAAGTCTTTCAGAATTAAAATGTATTGTGTTTGCGTTACGAAGTTTTCTAGCGTATAAAGCAAAAAAATAACTATTTTCGTAAAAAAATTACCACAGGGTGAAACCTATGTGACATCATTTAAAAATCTCTGCCACAAAACTTCTTTATTATCCCATAAAAATATGGAAGGG
This sequence comes from Diabrotica balteata, assembly GCA_918026665.1. Classification (NCBI taxonomy): domain Eukaryota; kingdom Metazoa; phylum Arthropoda; class Insecta; order Coleoptera; family Chrysomelidae; genus Diabrotica; species Diabrotica balteata. Next base: position 110,418,882 of record OU898278.1, on the reverse strand, counting down.
ATAATTATTGATATACGTATATGAAAGTAATGAGAAGCAGAGAATGAGAATCGTGTAAAAACATCATACAAGACGCGGCCAAAGAGAACCTGGGTCTACAAAAAAAGCCCAAATCAACTGAAGGACAGCGGTTCAATGAAGAGTGCCGTAACTTAATAGAGAGGAAAAATAATGCATATCAACGGTTACAACAACGACATAGAACACGAAAGGCAGAGGAGGAATATAGAATATTAAGGAGGGAAGAGAAGAAAATACATCGCAGAAAGAAAAGAGAACACAAAATAGGAACTCCAAGAAATGGAAGAACTAAATAAACCATCAGAAACCAGAAAATTCTACCAAAAACTTAACAAAAGTAGAAAATAATTTAAACCAAGAACAATGATGTGTAGAGACAAAGAAGAGATATCGTACCTCAACAGAGTGAAATGCTATAAAGATGGACAGGATTCTTCAAAGAAAAGTTTGAAATAAATGAAGATCCAGTATATGATGGAATGATACTAGATCAAACGGATACCAGATAAATAACCCTCCCATCAGTAGCTAAAATGCAAGAAGTAATTACCAGACTGAAAAACAACAAGTCACCTGGATTAGACAACATTAGCACAAAATTAATGAAGGAAGGTGGAGACTCCCTATTGAATGCGATAAACAAACTAATAGTGAACATATGGAATAATAAACAAGTGCCACAAGACTAGAATATCAGAGTAATTATCCCACTACATAAAAAAGGAGATCAGCTTCAATCTACAAACTACCAGGCAATAACGCTACTGACTGTGGCATATAAAATACTGTCAAATATTGTGTATGACCGATTGAGACCATATGTGGAACGAATAGTTGGGGGATACCAATGTGGTTTCCGCAGACAGAAGTCCACAATAGATCATATCTTCGTCTTGAGACAAATCTTGGAAAAAACTAGTGACTTTAATATAGACACACATCATCTTTTCATTGACTTTGAGAGTGTCTATGATAGCATCCATCAAGAATTTCTGATCCATGCACTGAAAGAGTTTAATATTCCGACTCAACTCATGGATATAGTAAAAGTACAAAGCAAAATATGAATTCAAATCGAAGCGACAGATACAATCCATGTGAGAATGGGCCAACGACAGGGAGATGCCCTCTCCTGTATTCTATTCAACATCACATTAGAGAAAATAATTAGGGATTTAAAAGTCAACACCAGAGGAACAATAATAACAAAAATTGCACAAATATTGGCATTTGCATATGAATTGATATCATAGCTAGACGCGAAAGAGTGATGATAGCATGAAAGCATTTATTGCGAAAGAAAAAGTGGCACAAAACAGTGGCCTAAACATTAACGAAATAAAAACCAAATACATAAGGCCAGTAAATCGACAGGCCAAAGAAACCTACAGAATCTGACAATAGGAGACTATAACATCAAAAGTGTAAAAACTTTTACAGATCTAGGTTCACTAGTTATCGCAGATAACAATGTCAGTGAAGAAGTTAGGAGAAGAATACATATCGCTAATAAAACATATAACGGACTGATTAAACCTCTAAGATCTAACAACATCACAAGGAAAACCAAATGCAAAATATATAAGACCCTCATAAAACCGGTCTTTGTATAATGGATCAGAGACATGGACACCGTCGAAAAGCGATGAGAACCTATTATGTACATTTAAACGAAAAATTCTTAGACACACATATAAGAGGGTAAAGGAAAATGACATATGGCGCAGAAGATATAACTTTGAACTACCAGCATACAATGAACCCGAGATCATAACATCCATAAAGATCAGACGTCTGCACTAGATGAGCCATGTTGAACGGATGTTGGAGACTGAAACGCCAAAACATATAATGAGGCAAACACCAGTAGGAAGAAGGTTAAAAGAAAGACCCAAACTTAGATACATAGAACAAGTGGAACAAGATCTGAAAACACTTAAGATTATCGGCTGGAAAAACAAAGCAAGGAACAGAACAGAATGGCGGAAAATCCTAGAACAAGCCAGTGCCCAGAAAGGGTTGTCAAGCTACTGATGATGATGATATGAAAGGAAATCGAAATATTGTAAAATCGGTTTGTAATTATCAAAGATGCGATGAGAAGAAAAATAATGCGATTTTCAAAATAAAACAGCTGATGAAAAATACGTAAATAAGTAAAGAAACATTTCTATAATTCATTGATCTTTAGGGAATCATATGATAAACTATCTTAAGAGATTCTGTGGTGGGCATTCAGTTTGAAGAGGCTTCTTAGCCGAATCCCTTTCGTGAGACAGGTATTTATACTAGAGTTAAAACTGTTAACATGGATGGACATGACTGTTAAAATTAATTGTTATGGGTATGCATATTCATTCATATAGAGAAATGGAGACGAAATTAATAATACACGCAACAGTATGCAAAAAAAAGTTCAATAGGAATGGGTCAAAAGGAAGCAGGTGACAAAAAATTCCCATAAATTTGAAAGTATTTATGTATCTAGTTGACTTTGAGAAAGCCATCGACAAAATAGGGATGTAAAAATCATTATCAATTTATACCGATATCATAAAGTTATAATACAAGTAGACTGTCAGAAATATAAACAGATACTTATGACGAGAAGTACGACAAGAATGTGTACTGTCCCCGTTACTTTTTAATATGTACCCATAAGAGTTGTTTAAAGAGGCACTAGCAGACAAAAATGAAGGCATATTAACTTACTAAACACTAGTGAATAATATCAGATATGCAGACAATACAGTACTTCTTATGGACAGCAGATACGGGCTACAGATTTTGATTGATTTTTGATTGAAACCAGAATTGGTTTCAATAAGATAAAAGCAGTAATATGCGATGTAAAACTAGACATATAAAATAAAACTAAGTAGTAAGATGTTACATATTGCATACTCTATGGAGTTAAAGAATCTAAAATTACGGATGCAACTGAGAAAATGCTGGTTAGCCTTAATATATTGTGATGTCCTCTCCTAGGAGTCACTATCCGGGTAGCTTTTAGACAGGCAGAGACAGAGTTCAAAACAAAAATAAAACTTTATTGTCTTCCTTAAATTAAATTGACAAAAATCTTATGTACATATTTACAATTTGGTTTAGTCTTCTCAGTACCTGGCCTATTTATTCAAATTAAGTTTGACCTTGTCATATGAAATTAGTTTTATCGGCAAGCGAATGTGTATTTGAAATTTTACGGGAACGTTGTATCGATTTAATAACAGCGGACGATAGGTACAAAGAAAGGAAAGGAACTCAACACGTCCCTTAAGTGATTCGGGTTAACAGGACACTCCTCGACAGTCTCAACACGACTGCTTCAGAGTATGGGTAGTGAAGAGATCAACACGCTCTTCGGGTAACGGCGGTATGGGACGGAACAACTTGTGAACTCAACACGTCCACAAGCCGGGTAGGGAAGAAGAGAACCTTCAGTCAACACCTGTCGATTCTCCTCTATGAGGAAATGTTGCGGTTTATATAGCGGAGCTTGGTAATTAGTTTTGCCCTTTCTACTGTCGATATACTCCTACTTCATGGGTTGGTTCGCGCGCACGCTGGTTTAACGGTGATGGCTTGGACTCATCGTTACAATATGGTGTTACCGAAAAATTTGGGAAAAATCATGGATATAACAGGTAACATACTAAGAAATAAAAAATATGAATTAACGTGATTGGTTATACAAGAGAAGGCGAAAGGAAAAAGAAGACTGGGGAAACGACGCACATCCTGGTTAAACAATTTAAAACAGTGAACTGGAAAAATAACAATAGAGAACTTTTCAGAACTGCAGAGTAAAATGGGCCATGATGATCGTCCATGTCCTTAATGGATGACAAACTAAGGGAAAGCACATGTAAAAATTTTCTGGAAGACAATAATAGGGAAGTGTAATATTTATTATTTTCCTACTTGCCCCCATATAAATAATTGTAAGGTGGTCGGCACTATTTGATATGCAAAATCGACTATAAACGTGTGAATATGTCATTAGCTAAACTCTGTGTTATACGCAATAGGCGGTCTTCTTGTAAATGCACACCCAATGCAAGTTTTTCGAAATAAAAAAGTAACTTCTAGAGAAAGTTACATAGATCCTGTTGCGAATATTTCACTACAACATACAGTTCAGATACTTGCAAGCGTAAATGATTTAAACAAGTAAAATATTGTATGGGAATATATGATGTACATATTTTAAAGAGTATATGTATAAATGAAAACATACCATTATAAAGCAAAAAATCATTGAAAGTAAAGTCAACGAGTAGTCATAGATATTTAAAATAATAATTTTATAAAACAAAAATGAAAATATTTTTGTGTAATAAATAAAAAAATTGGTATTAAAAAGTAAAAATATGAATCTAAAAAAATTAGAAGATATAACAGAAATCTAGAAGAAGGATACAAAGAAGTATAAGTACTGCATAAAGCTATATAATTACATACTGTATAAATAACCAAGAATTACACGCAGCGAAAATAAGTAACTAATAAGAGAATAACTTGACAAAATGACTGAAAAATTTATAGAATTAAAGACAATATAGGCTGTATAATAATAGGATAAATAAAAAAGACATAAGATTAAGTAGTAAGGTAATAGAAAACATATCATTAAAGTCATATCATTAAAGTCAAGTCCATTATCAGTATATTTACCAGGTGTATATGAGTCAAGCTATTCAATATTTGGGTAAAAATCCTTAAAATGGTACAAAATTTGTTGTGTTACATGTTTGCTAAAAAGATGGTGTAATGTTTGAGTTTTTTTGTACTCCCTTACTAGTAAATTGTATATTACCTACTATTTGGATGCTAAGTGGACCAAGTGGACCTAACCATGGACAGACAGGGTGAGAAACAGGAAGTCTTAAGAAAGGCAAATACTGAGAGAGAACTATTCAATTTGATCAAGGTACGAAAAATTGGATACCTCGGCCATATTCTGAGAGGTAAAAAATACGCAATCCCTCAGCTAATCATCCTGGGAAAGATTAAAGAGGAGTAGGTCGCAAACAAATGTCGTGGCTACGGAACATAAAGAACTGGAAAGGCGTAAATAACACTGGCGATCTTTACATACTGCAAAAGACAGACGTTTGGCCTTAAGATAATTCGCCAACGCCCTATAGGGGCACTATAAGAAGAAGAAAAAGGATGCTAAGTAAATACATCAAAACAGATACTGACATGTAATGACTAGCACGCAATAAATAGTATATTACATAACGAGACTTGTAAGAAGCTTATTACATGCGAGTAAAAAAGTTGCGCGCGAGCCGCGTAGCGGCGAGCGCAGTAATTTTACAAGCATGTAATAAGCTTACAACTCAAGTTGTGTACTATACTTTTTCTACCATTATTTTCGTTTATAAAAATAGACATTAAATTACCACCATATTTACACTGACAGGTTAATAATTTTTAATCTGTCAAAATAACGTCTGTTAATTCGTTTCCAAGGTAACTCGACCAACTGACTTACGAGGCTTATGTGATATTACATATTTTTATAAAACTGAAGCGTAATTTTTTTTATTACGTGCTAGTATAGTAGTACAGTTGGTCGAGTTGCCATGGAAACGAATTAACAGACGTTATTTTGACAGATCAAAAATTATTAATCTGTCAGTGTAAATATAATTGTAATTTAAATACAGATAAATAAAATAAGTTCATCGAATGGTGAAGATCAATTTAGTAGCACACCACCCAATATTATGAGGTTAGCTGCGAACACTACCGAGAACCTATTACCAGAAAAATCAAGAGGAAGATATGAAAAGGTATATCAGCAATTTATGGATTGACGTACAACAAATAATGTAAATTAATTTTCTGAAAACGTACTCTTGGTTTTTTTTTTTGGAGAAATCGCTAAGAATTTTAAACTATCCTCATTATGGGCAATATATTCTATGCTAAGAAGTGTTATAACTAAAAAATAATGTTAATATTGAAAATTATCCGAAATTGCGAGCTTATCTAAAAAGTCAATTAGAAGATTTTAAGAACAAAAAATTTAAAATTTTACATCCCGGTGAAAAAGAAATTGTTTTTAAATGGGGCTCCTGATGTACAGTACTTGTTAATAAGAATGTATGTTATTTAAAAGTATAACATAAATGTGCCTACTTATAATACTTTTATTTTAAGGTTATTGCAATTATTGGAATATGTGAAGCTTGTAGAAAACAAGTGTTACAAAATCTTAAAATTTGTGACATTCCATGTTATTGGTTAAAATTCCTAATACGAAAACCAAAATATGTAGATTTATCGCTTTTGGAAATTTCCATAAAATCCGCAAACAATATATAGAAATTCGACTATAGATTAGCGACCGTAAATAAATCAATGTTTTCTTAATTATCAAGGGGATCAATGTACGAAACAGGTGGTAGGATTAAACAAAATAGGCGGTGTTCCTAAACAAATAGCCGAATATTTAAAGTTACCAGATCCCAAAATGTACACAGGTCACTGTTTAAGAAGAACTTCTGCCACTATTTTGGTAGATGCTGGTGGTGATTTATTGGCTCTTAAACGACATGGCGAATGGAAATCTTCAACAATAGCCGAAGGCTATATCGATGAGGCAATGAATAATACGACGTCAACAGCCAGTAGAATTATAAACTCAATTAAAAGTAATTTACAGACCTTTACATACACTGAATATACCAATGTTCAAAAAGAACACACCGTACAGTTTACGTCATCTCACTATTCACCACGTATTATTGAACAACCGAAATACTCGGATAAGAGTATAGTTATAAATAATTGCCAAAATTTTACAATTAATTATTAAAAATAAATATTTAATTTAAATTGTTCCCAAATTTTGTTTAATAAATAAAAGTTACTTGTTATAATTTTCATTTTTATAAATGAAAATAATCGTAGAAAAAGTATAATACACAACTTGAGTTGTAAGCTTATTACATGCTTGTAAAAGTACTGTGCTCGCCGCAACGCGGTTCGCACTCATCTTTTTTACTCGCATCTATATGTAAGCATAAGCTTCTTACAACTCTCGTTATGTATATTACTATTAACAGAAACCCTGCATGACAACGTAAGACTCCCAATTGGGGCTGCTGTTAACCCTGAGACAATGTCTCTGTATGGGCTCTGGATGGAATTATTTATTTCACGTTGATTTATTAACACAATTAATAATAACCTGAAAACGAAATAGAAATCAGTTTTCAGGAAGTAGAAATATCCATAAATTTACTTAAAAATAGGAAGTTGCCAGGATCAGACGGAATAACCAGCGAGCTTCTAAGACACGCAGGAGAAAGTATAACCCTAGAGATGACAAACCTTACATAACTTAAATACAAAAACTAGATAGAGAAACAGCATAATGATAACCAATTTTCAAGAAAGGAGATAAAGAAGACCTTAACAATTATAGAGGAATAAATCTTTTAAACACTGCACTTAAGCTTACTACAAAAGTCCTAACCAATAAAATCAATAAACTAACTTTTTTCACATGAACAACGAGGATTCCGATCCGGAAGATCCTGCATAGAAGCCGTATTTATACTAAGACAAATCACAGACAAATCACAGAAAAGGCCATGGAGTACAATAACCTAGCAAATATATCTTTTATAGACCTGATAATGGGTTTCGATCGCATTCAAGTCGAAGACGTCTTACACCTATTTTATAAAAGAAACATACCAATTAATATTATACAAACCATCGAAAACATCTATTTCCATAATCAAACACAGGCAAAGATAAATGGAAAACTACAACAGTGTATACCCGTACAAAGCAGAGTCAGACAGGGTGACAGAATGATACTTCTCTTTAATATAATAATGGACGAAATAATACAAGCAGTACGTAAAGGTCATGGATGCAGAATGGGGAACAAAGAAATCCAAATATTATGTTATGAAGACAACGCCGCATTAATCGCCGTAACACGTAGACGAGCTAGAATGATTAACACACATCTTCAATACAACAGCGAAGAAATACCATATGATAGGACATACAGAAACACAGATACAGAAAAAACCAAATGTATGACAACATGGGAAAATAATAAATCAGGAAGCAAGGTTTAGACATCTGGGAATCGATAAAACTAGTTATGGAGATGTTAAAGAAAAAGTACGACAACAAAGCTTAAAAGCAAGTAAAGCGGCGAGATCTCGTAATGGTACAATCTGGAAGAACAAACACCTAAGACAAGATACAAGAACAAGAATCTATAAAGCAGCAATTAGACCTATAATAACATATACGGCGGAGATAAGACCTGACTCATCTAAAATGAGATGACTACTAGAAACAACAGAAATGAAAAAAGTCAGACGAATATTAGGGAAAAGTCGGATAGGAAGAGAAGTGAAAATATATATCATGCTATATAGAAGACATAAATGGATGGGTTATAAAACGGGAATGGGAGTGAATAGAACACATTAGTAGAATCGCAGAGGATAGGATAGTACAAACATTACGAGATAAGTCTATAAATGTACGTAGAAGTATTACCAGATCAAGAAAAATATGGTACGATAATTTGAACAATTTAGGAGGCTAATATTTAATAAAACAATGATTTAAAGCCTACATATAAGAAGAAAGAAGAAGAAAAACTATATTAAATATTTTACATTGAATTCGGAGTCCTTATAAGTAAAGATCAAACTGAGTTATGTGCTAGAATTCACTTATGAAAAACTAAAAGTAATGCCGAATTATATAATTTGTCGAAAGCACTATTTAGGTACATACAGTATGGTGGAAATGAAAGGAATAAATTCGTTATTTCGTAAACCGGAGACTTTAAGGAAAAATCCTGAAATCTGTCGATTTTTATTTTTAAATAAGCTATTCGTAAGAATACATTTTTATTTTTGACGTCATCCATGTGAGCGTGATGACGTCATTGCTAAAATTTTTGAATAGAAAGGGGGGTATTGTAATACATCATTTTAAAGGTCTTTTTAATACCTATTCAGCTATATCAATATGTCTAAGTAATTAAAGTTTGTAATTAATTGTTTAAAAAATAATTAAATTTTTAATATTACAAAAAATATTTATTACGTATTATTCAATAAATACAACGAAACCTAAATTAAGTGCTCAAATTGTTTACCTTCACCTAAAATAAAATGAGAAAGGCGTGCCGCGAACTCTTCTCTAACATTCTCTAAAACTTCCGGAGTTATTTGAGCAACCTCATAACGTATTCTTTTTTTTAGTTCATTAATATTTTGTGGTCTATTTTGATACACCTTACTTTTTAAATATCCCCATAAAAAGAAATCAAGAAGAGTCAAATTAGGTGACCTAGGCGGCCATTCTATTGTTTCTCTTCGACCTACCCACCGATTTGGAAATACGTTGTTTAAGTAGTTGCGTACCAAGATAGCATAGTGTGGAGGCGCACCAACTTGCTGTAGCCATAAATCTTTCTGTTTGGAAACAACCGGTTCAATTCTGGAAGCAAAAAATTTTGAAGAAATTCTAAATATCGAGGACCTGTTAAGTTTTCTTCGAAAAAGTATGGTCCAATACACCTATTAAGTCTTTATTATTCCCACCCAAATATTAATTTTCTCTGGGTATTGAGTAAGGTACTCTTGCATCCAGTGTGGATTTTCCGTAGCCCAGTACCGATAAGTTTGACGATTGACATGACCGTTTAGTAGAAATGTAGCTTTATCAGAGAAAATAATCTGTTTTAAAAACATCGGATCTCTGTTATTTCGTTCCATTATAATGTCACAAAATTCAATTCGTCTATCAAAATTATCCTCCATAAGTTCTTGTACTAAAGTTACTTTGTAGGGATGCCACTTTTCCTTCTTTAGCTGTTTAAGAACTGTTGAATGGTCCATGTCATTATCTAATGCTACTTGCAGTGAACTGTTATGAGCATTATCTTGAAAAGCTAACAGAACGTCTACTTGTTGGTTTTCAGATATTGGTTTTCTACTACTTTTAGGAAAGTCTTTAAAATGACCCGTTTCTCTAAATTTTTTTCTCAATTTTGCTTACAGTGGGTTGTGAAATTGGTTCTCGACGGGGGTATTTATTATTAAATAACGCACATATTTCTTTCTGCGTACGTGTTTTATCTCCATAACCAATCATTATAAACATTTCAATTCTTTGCGTTTCAGTTAGCTTCATGTTCAAAGATACAAAGACTTTTTGAATACGTTTACTATAAAAATACTATTAATCACTTGACAGAAAGATAATTAAGTCCAACTATCAATGTTCATATTGATAAGGTAACTAGTTTTTTTAAAAAGGTAAAAAGTAGATAATAAAAGATAGGTATTTCATTACCAGTGATGGCCTTTATAAAATTTATTTTTGGGTGTCAATAAAACATCATATCAATACCTAATAAGTATTTATTGTAATAATAAATATTTAATAATTTTTTTAAATAATTACAAACATTAAATACTCAGACATATTGATATGGCTGAATAGGTATTTAAAAGACCTTTCAAATGATGTATTACAATATCCCTCTTTCTATTCGTAAGATGTATTCTTACGAATAGCTTATTTAAAAATAAAAATCGACGGGTTTCAGGATTTTTCCTTAAAGTCTCTGGTTTACAAAATAACGAATTTATTCCTTTCATTTCCACCATACTGTATGTAGTAATCATGTGTTATATTCGAACAAGTCTCTAAATGTTCTATTTATATTAAATATTGTGGTAGTCCTAAAATTAACTTACACGAACAATAAATCTGTTACTTAATACATTTATTATTATTATTTATGAATATTTTATTTTTGAACGTAATCAGTCCAAGTCACCAACACATTATTTCCTAATTTTTCCAACTCTCGCTTACCTTTTGCTGATATTATTGTTCCATCTTTTTTAACTACAACAAGCTGAGGCATAGAGGTGACATCATATCTATATCTTAGTTCTACAGAAATGTCATTTTCGAAAGGAATAGCACACCACGGCCCCTGGTCAGCGATACCCTCTTCATACGATTCAAGTGTTGTATCTGCAGATACATAAATAATTTCCATTCCTATATTTTTCTTTAAATTCTCTGAATACAATTCTTTCAATAATCGAATAAGCTCTTCTGTGTTCTTTACACATGAGGCTGAAAAGAAAAATATAAATATTTTCACATTTTTAAAATACATATGCCATTCTACTATAGTTCCATCGGGTTTTCTAATCATTTGGTCTTCTAATATATCCATAATTTTCATAAACAATATATGGACTATTTTGTAAGTATGACATCTATCAAGAAAACATCATTTCATTAATGATGCAATCATAGATAAATAATATGGTTTGAATTTTTGTATAAATTAAAGCAGCGTTTCTCAACCTGTGGGGCGCCAGCATATCAAAAGAAAAAGGACGATAAATACTAATAAAAAAATAAGAATTCAGAGAAAGAAAACCATAATGATGTTTATTCTGACATTACATAAAATTTAGTAAGTACAATACACGTTTTAAACTAATAAACTGTTTAATTATAAATATAATTAAATTAGCCGGTACTGTCATATGCCAAATGAAACTAATAATATACTGCTTTTTTTCTTCTTCTTCTTTATAAGCAATCTGCTTGTTCATCGGCCGATTTATACCTCTATGGAAGGTTGTCACTCTTCTTTTGCGCGGTCGTCCAATTCTTCTTCTGCCGATTGGTGACTTATCTCTTGCTATTGTGACGACACGGGTCTCCTCCATTCTGCTTATGTGGTTATTCCATTCTTTTTTTTTATTTTGTGTCCATTCATTTATACACTGTACGTTACATTTTCTTCTAATGTCTTCACTTCTATTTTGATCTCTCACTGCATTTGATCTAATTCTTCTTAGTACTTTTATATCTGCTGTTTCCAGTAGCCTATGCATTGTGGCAATGTTGGGTCTTGTTTCTGAGGCGTATGTCATTATTGGTCTTACACTGGCTTTATAAATTCTTGACTTCATCTCAGTGTCAATGTGTCTGCTTCGCCATATAGTGTTATTAAGGCATCCTGCCGGTCTATTTGCTTTTTGTACTTAATCTCCTCTTCTTTGTCCAGGTGTCCATAGCTAGGCAGTGTAATTCCCAGGTATTTTATTTCCATTATTTGTTCAATACTGATGCCATCAATTTCTATTTTACATCCAACCAGATCTAGTTGGTTCTTCGCTGACTAAGATTGTTTTAACTTTCTGAGATAAGAATTGTCACATTAAATTCTTTTGCTATTATCTTAAATCTGTGGACCAGGCTTTGCAGACTATCTTTATCTTGGGCTATCAATATTTTTGCAAAAGCAGAGCTTTATTTTACACATATTACTCACACTCGCCTCAGAAGCAGATGAAGATGCTTTCTGATCGCGTCTATGCAAAAAAGTTCCGATGTCCTCCAGTTCTTTATCCTAAGCAAAAACAAAATTTCCCTATTAATTCTTTTACTTTAATTTTTCTATGAAATGAGCTTACCTTTGGCTTATTTTTCAAATATTTTAGATGTTTATTTTTTAGATGCTGCCTTAAATTCGTCGTGCCTCCTGATTTTAATATTTTCAAACAAATAGAGCACTGTGCCTCATGTTGCTACGCTTGGAAAACAAATTCCACACAAACGATTTCGACATGGTAAAAATGAAAAATTCGAAACTTGAAGATGAAAAGAAAACGACGTTGTTACTAGATTTATTTAGGCACTCCTAAAGTATACCTGGTCTTCAATGTCGTCATGGGAATTACTTGATTACTTGGATCGAAATTACATTTGATTTATGTGAATCCCAAAGATTTGTGAATTTCAGTAGTCAGATGTAGAGAACAGTAAACCAAAATTATTATACTACTGCTCAACAGAGAGCGCTGAAATAATTCAGGTTCTATTGTCATTGAATATATTATGAGAGTAGAATATAATATGCAATTATTGTATTCAATTAAATGATGCAAATTTAATTTACCCTTTGAAAATATAATCCTCTAAAATACCCACCAATTTTCCTCTCCTCCCAAACCCAAAAAAATTCCCGAACCCTTTCAACTTATAATTTCCCAGAATCTTCAAATGGGATTTAAAAAACATAATATCAACATAAATATTTTACTTAAAAATAAATTCGATAATGCAATTCATCTTATATTTTTACTACCATCAAAAAAAATTTATCATGTATAAATTTTAACACGTTTGTATATTTGTTTAATAGGTACATAAACTCATTTAATACTTCCTGTATTGTTTTGAAAACGTAAGGAATTCCTTGGAGATTCGTATTCGTATTAGGTAATTCGATATTCACAGTCAGAATATTATTATTTTTGGTAATCAGAAAAAGCGATTCACCCACTTTCAATGTCAAGAGTGAACTGTGAAAAATATGTAATGTACTAGATCCCTTCTTATGTAAATTATGATTACAAATACCTTTTTAACGAAATATTATAACAAAACTTAATTGTTTCTGGCTGATATGAGTTTGCACTTTCAGTTTGCTTCTGTATTTATAAAATAAAATAAAATTTGAATTATGGTTTTGTTTGGAATAATTACTTGAGAATAATAATTATGATTGGAATCCAAAATAATACCTAAATAATACTAATAAAACTAAAAAGCCTAATAACCGGTTTTTACTTTAAAAATAAAAAACCGGTTATAACCGGGACAAAAAAAAAAACAACCGATAAAACCGGTTATTGCGAAGTAAACAACCGGTTTTCGGTTAAAACCGGTAGGTTTTTCCCATCCCTATTCAGAACCTTTGTTATAAAAATATCGTTGTGTATAAAAATATCGTTTTAGATGTGTTTTGCATATTAAATATAAATAAATATAAATATATAACACATAAATATTTAACACATTAAATATTTTATACTGAAATTACCCAATTTATTTATACTGAAATTTATAAAAGTTACCTAAATTACTTTATGGTGCTCCTATGACTATCGTTTTTGCACTTTAATACTAATTAAGTTTAATCTAAGACAAAGTTATAATGGACATTAAGTGATTGATTATAATATGATTTAAGATTACATTTAGAATAAAAGTTATTATGACCGTTTAACACAAACATTTCACTCGGTATAAAAAATGTCCAGCTAAAATATTATGCTGAGCTTTTAATCTAATGAACGTTGGTGTCCCTATAAGAACTTTCGGTCTTCGAATATTTAGAACCTTAAGGATTACGTCATCCCCAAATTTTTTGACCAGTCACGTATTGTGAGCACATACAATTAAGTGGTTTTCTCAAAAAGTTTTAATTAAAATGTCTTCAAATATTGTAACTTTTGAGATTTCTCGATATTTAAATAAATGGAATACTAAATGGCGAATAAAAGTAAGTGATATTAGATATATTTTTAACAGGAATATTTGTTTAAAAACTCGAAATGTTTTATATGCTATTGACATTGTGCCAATTGGTTGGTATTTGGGAGCTATTTTCGATGGGGAAAATATTTAATTATTATTTTCATACGTTGATAGGTGTTTTATACAGAGTTGGGATAAAGTATGGAACCAAGTAAATGTGTTTAAAACGAAGAAGACAATAATCATGAAATTTTATATACAAGTGCAGTACGTCCAGAATAGCAATAGACGTGAGCTAGGTGTAAACCGGTGAGTGGATGCAAAATTCATTTGTGGCTAAAATTACAGGGTTGTCAAGGTCCCTAAAATATTGCATTTCTTTTTATGTACAGAAATGGTGTTTACATGACATGACTATATCGAGGGTATACACGTGTAGATTGCACTAAGTCAAAAAACAGTGTTTTGAGAAAATCAAGTTTTTAGTAGAATGTTAACTATGAATTAAAAATACAGAAAAGTATTATATTTATTTTAATTATATTACTTGTATAGAATTATTATTAGTGTTTTAAATAATATGGTATTGGGACCGTGCAAGTTCGGAACAGCGACACCTGGTGTCGTAAATCAGCAAAATTTACTGCGCTTTCATGTTAGATCGAGGTTACCGGATAACTGTCAAGGACGTAGTCCCAAAAAAGAATAAGAAGAAAAACTAAGATTGGGGTTATGTCGGTATGTTATTAAAAGGTAAACGTTGTATGTAGTGTAAATACAAATAAATATATTATTAAATTACAGCATTACTGTTAATATGGATGCAATAATAAAAACTGGATTTGAGAAAGTAAATCACCAAATAACTTTTCAACCAAGCACTGAGTCAAAGGAAAAAGCTTTAGTAGTGGCAAATGTCAAAAAAGAATGGAAGAATTAAGAAAAATAAATTACCATAAATAATGCTAATGCATAAATTAGCAGGTTAAGCCCATGATATCATTATATTGGTTTGAACAATAATTAATTCTTTCCCTGTAAACTTTTGTACAGCGAATATAATATATCTTAATGCATTTTCAGAAAAACTTGATGCATTTTTGTAAACTTCAAAAAAATAAAATTTAAACATTAAACTTAATTTTGGGTTAAAATGAACTTTAAGTGAGTGTTATGAAACTAAAATTTACACTTAAAAGTGAACTTTAATTTATTATTTATTTCAAAGTGACTTTATAAAATCGGGCGCAAGAATAATGCATTATTTAGGTTATGTTACTTATGCTTTTTTATGATATAAATCCACTTTTCTCTTTGTAGTAATTTGTGCTTCGAAGTTGGAAACGAATAAACCTTAAATTGACAATATTTTGTTGTATTTTTACAATTTATAACACAGCATTTCCTAAATCTCATTTTCTTCAGTGACAGAAGGTGTAAATAAACAAACGAGTATGAAACATGACAATTGACAATATGAATTTATGAAATCTATGAAATGTGCAGTAAAAAATGCAAGATTTCTCCGCTACTCGCGCATGATCATTTCTCGTATCACATCCAAGTACTTGCACGTCGCCAATAGTAAAACAGCAGTCATTACTTTTGGTTAATTAGTAATTCTGTTTTTAGTAATAATGAGCTGACTTAGTGCGTTTTGCTTTTTTATACTACTACTATTTTACACAAGTTGACAAACAACTAATCCCATTTTAAAGTTAATTTTGGTCGTATCAATTTTATTATTATAATATTTTATTTCATAATCTTAGGTAATTAAGATTTCGGCACTTAAACAATCCTGGTGAAAAATAAAAATAAGAAAGGACAACAGATATTTTCAGAGATTTTTAATTATCAAATACATACAAAAAAAAACTACAGAAAGTAAAGAGATAATCAGTCTTCTTTATCTGAATCATTAACATCAGGTTCAGGCAGAACGTTGATAATTTTTTCATCAACCGGCAAATCTTCGTACCATCTGTGAAATACTTCTGGTATTACTTTCTTATCGCATAACTGCATTAAGTCTTTCTTCTTGACATCACTAATTTTAATCGGCGCAGAGTACAATTTTGGAATATCTACAACATTCAAAAATTGCTGATTAGCACGGCTTGATCTACGAGTTGTTACATTTATGGCCTTATAATTATCACTGAAGTTATATTTATATTGTATAATTAAAGGTTTCTCTTTTTCGTACCTTAAACTTTTAATTTTCAACCAGCTTACCTTTTCTCCTCCATTATTAAAGGTCCTGTTTTGAATTAAAATATTTGCCAATAACTTCAAGTCGCAAAAATCTTTAGAATGATGTTCTTCAGCCTGATATGGTAATTTTTTCTTCTCGTTTCCAGAACGAAACAGTTTTAAAATGTTCAACCAACCGTTGGCAGAATACACAGAAACGAACTTCTTTTGCTTCTCAATCGCACTGTGCATGGAATCACATTCCATGTACGAATGTCCACTCTCCAAGAATAATTTTTGTTCAATCACATGCAATTCTGTGACTTGCACAAGACTTAAAAATAAGGCTGCCAACTGAAAATTTCTGTTTCGTCCTGCATAACTGTCAGAGTGTTACCAATCAAAAGGGGGGAGAACTATGGAATGGTGAATTGTTACCAATGAAATAGGGGAAACTATGGAATAGTGAAGTCAATATTAGAAGGTTAAATAAAATGGATGGTTAAATAGAATTTAAAATTAATTTATAATTATTTACATAAAAAGGTTAAATAACCAGGAATGTAATGAATATAAAAGAAAATAGAAAATTTACTGAGAGCACTACAAAGAATTAGGCTTAGCTCAAGCAAATGAGAGTTCTCAGAGAGGAGGTTGGCACGTTTGCTTGCCTGTAGTAACTTGAAGTTAGAGCAGATCAATCCTAAGATGATCTTGGGATGGGCGCCAGGGTGAATTTAGAATTTCACTCCAATTTGAGGTATATATGGTTATATACTAACTGAAAATAAAAAATGGTAGGAAACAAATAAAAATCTGAAATGCTTTATACACTATATATTATAAACCTATTATCCCAGCCCTATATTTATATACACTAAAGAATTATTAACCTATATTCCCAAAATATATATTTACAAGAAAAATTACTAAAAATATGACCCAAAAAATATATATACACAAGTTGATCTAACTGTCCTCTAACAATGAGGAAAAGGTTAAGTTAACAATATTGAAATATCTCACATGGAGTAAATAGTAATAAAAATATAAAATAATTAAATAGTTACTATAGGGCAGTTTAAAATCTGAAACTAGTCAGTTAAGAACCTAGAGCCATACATACTTCAATCTGATATATAAAGGTACATACAGATTACCATAAAATTGGATAATATATCCTGACACCTTAATATAAGGGTTCTATAAAATATTAAAAAAAGAAATGCAAAATAAGTATGAAAGAATAAAAATACAAGTAAAAGGATTCAGCAAGGTGAGGGTACTAGCAGAGATTGTGCACAACGCTGTTTCGTAAACCCACTTAGGCTGACGGCCTAAGTATCCAAGGATATAAGTATAGGTTATAAAAAAAATTAAATTATTATTAAATATTATATGAATTGTCCTTAATAAACCCTATGATGTGATTGCTGTGAAGGGGTTCCCTTCCTCAGCTGCCTGATGTCCAGGTAGAGGGTGGTCTCTGGAATGGCTCAGCCTGTTCCTGTGAGCAGCCTGGCAGATCAACCAGAAAATAGTAAATAAAAATTCTCTTCTTCCCCAACTCAAAGTCCTATTTCTTTCCCGGATCCCAAGTACTTCCACCAAATTAAAATTCTTTCTTCCCCAAATAAAAAAAAAATGTATGTCCAAAAACTTCAGTCGTTGCCGGCAGGCTACAAAAACAGAAAGCCTTTTTATTCAATGTTCTTGTACTTCATAGTTTTTTTTTAGTAACAAAAACTGGGATATAGTTGTCATTAAGTGACCTTGACATAAATATTTAATATTTCCACAGCGGAATTTACTTATATATGTAAATATAAAAAGAAATAATAATGATTTTTGGATATGTCTAGCAAAGTGAGAAGATTTGAAAAAAAAATGGGGACTGGAAAATTTAAATGAAAGATGTAGGTGTTTGAAAAAAACTTACCAGAATCTTTCTAGGGATTCTCTTCCATAAAACAATAACTTCTCCAAATAAAATTTCTCCAAACTAAATAACTTCTTAAAAATAACCGAACCAAAACTCCTTATATTTCCCAAAAAAAAATAAAACTTAAACTTTCTTCTAGTTTCCCTAAGATTCTGCCTGCCGTGATAAAATTATCGACTTCTCTTGTTGAAGTTTGGTTCTAAAATGAATCAGGAGAATATGGCCGATGGCCAATATTCGTTTTTCCTATACAAGGTAATCGATTATCTTATCGATATCGATGTTCGATATATATTGATATATAGTTCGAAAGTCATAAAAATGAACTATTAGGGATCGTATTGTTGGTTGCATACTCCAACGGCGGCAAATTAGAGTAGATTAGATTACTAACGATTGTATCGTTACAATCTCCTACAACTCGGGAAAAAAAAAAGAAAAGCTATTTTCTTTTTTTTTTTCTCTTTTCCTTACTGGGAAACAAATGATATAATACCCATTAAATGGTTTGTATGTTGTTGAATTATTGAATGATATGTGGACTGACTTATAAACAGACCTATAATTGCATATTGAAAAGTTAAAGGTAAATTTTCCAATTAAATATTGAATTAACATATACTGAGTTGCTTAAACTGTGGAAACCACATTTAAATGAATAAACACTAACTAAATATACTTGACAGTAATCACACACCGTGGGATCCAACACTAGTGTGAATACTAAACCACATAATATAGTGATTCAGATATTACTCTGATCACATATAATTCATTGCACAGAGTCTTTCATCTGTGACTTACATAATAACTAATAAATCAAAAGTTGTTGAAGTCAATCTAGCGGATTTAATAAAACCCCATATTATAATTGCTTCAACACCCAAACACTCAACTACAAATAAAGGTAGGAGCAAACAAACTATACACTCACTAAATCAAATAACTAACAACTTCTATCTTTACATCGGACTCGAACGATTAAAAATAACCACAAATTTAAGAGCCGTGTAAGACAAGTCGTAAAACTCTACCACCATAGAGGTAGGAGCGACCAAAATAGATACCAAACCAAATAAATAACAACTTCCACTTTTACATCTGACTCAAACGATTAAAATTAACCACAAATTTAAGAGCCATGTAAAAGGAGTTGCTACACTCTACCATCAATAAAGATAGGAGTGACTAAAATACATACAAAATATAACCAAATAAATAACTTCCACTTTCACATCAGACTCGAACGATTAAAAATAACCACAAATTTAAGAGTCTCGTAAAAGGAGTTCTAACACTCTACCACCAATAAAGGTAGGAGTGACCAAAATGTATACCAAATATAACCAAATAGGTAAACTACACATACTCAAATAATTATCGCTGAATGGGTAAGGTAAACCAAATTGACTCAACAAGGGACACCAGATTTATATATATTGCATATCCAAAGTGAGACAATCAGGCAGATTGTATAACCATTCGCAATATAACAACTAAACTCAAATAAAATTGAGCATGTCGACCAACACATTAATACGGATGTACCAACGTAAAAAAACTAGTACTAAGAGCCAAATCCAAAATCGATTCTACCCTAGACAACAGATTTATATTTAATATATCCAAGGAGAACAATCAGTCTGGTTTAAGGCTTCTTGCTAAACAATGACTAACATTAAGCTATATGGAAGGATAAAGTTTACTTGATACCAGTTGACTATGCAATGACTACAACGACATTGGATTATAAGAGACTATTCACCTATATTCAGTTTATATGCTGTTATGAAATCAAACCATCATAGAAAAAAAAATCGGCCGTATAGTCCTTAACTAGTATACAGCAATAATCTGGCATTCAATAATGTTCTTTGACTAGGCCGAACATCCGGAAGAATCCCAACTCATCTTCCTAGGACTCCCTTTCGTGTCCTTGAAAATTAATGAACCCCAGATTAACGTGCATAACCAGCAGATTCTACACACCAAAAAGATGAATGGTTATGACCATTTATATAAACCAATGAAGGTATAGGTACCAGTATGAAATTATCAAGACAAATATAGCTAACTAATTCTGGACTTCTGTACCTATAGCATAAAGCTACAGTGGATGAATAAGAATAGCCAGAAGAGCACATCCGATGTTGGAGACATCCCTATTAACGTACTAACCATAAAGTAGTCGACTACAGAAACACATACTAAAATAAACCGGACTAGAGTGCGCGTAAACCAATTTCCCATGAAACTGCAGATTGAAGTTGTCTCTAGTCGCTAAACAAAATTTTTGAATTTGTAGAGAAAGTTAGGATTCAACTAAAATATCCATTTGTCCATTCTACAAGAACATCATTAAAGATATGTATATTATAAAATGTCTAAACTAAATGAGCTAAATAAACTAAGTAGTTAACCACAGTAAGAATACCATCACTTATAATCAATAGTTTGCCTAGAAAAAAAAAGACTGACAGACAGACATCTAAAGGTTTGATACATAATATATAGGCTATACCTATTTAACTACTATCATCAGGAGATCTAACATCTGGGAAGGCGTGTATATTATAACGACAAAAAACCGTGAGCCATGAAATCTGCTCCTTATCGAGGCCAAATTGATAAGGTTTCCAGGTTTCGAACCCACGTTCTACACCGTTAAACAACACAACCAGCATTTGCCCAAGATGAGTAATCTCAATAATTTGTATTTCTATGCATCTCAATAAATATTCAGACAGTATAGTGAATTAACAGAGGTTGACCTTATTAAATCAACTTGTTTACGACTCCTTAAAAATATAAGTTAACTATATAGTATTCCTCAACTGTATAGTATTAAGCCAAGATAGACCAAATGGAAAATAATAACATACCAGACTAATACTAAACTTTAAACCAACTTTCTCAATACAAATATCAAAATCGTAACCAACATACATAAAACATATCCAGACCGTATGAAAACAACTATGTACCAAGGATGACAGTTCTGTACCAGTATTTTTGCTATATAATTAAGTTAAAATTACTATTTAACTAACAATAAACATTTAGTAGTAACAAAATTCAAAATAAATAAATACAACACAGCATTTATCCGGGGTTTTCAAATCAAAATCCTATCCAAATCCTAATCATGAACTAACCAAGTATTACCAAAAAAAAGAAGGAGGAATTAACTTAAGCAAGGTTGTTAAGTTACATCTTCTTCTGATGATGAAGAGTCCAAATCATTGACAGTATTATCTGGCAGTAAATCCTTTACGTGGAATTGACCGATACGTTTGTTAGACAAACTATCTTTCAGTTCATAGACTAAAGGAGAAATTACCTTACTGACAATACAAGGAATGTATTTCTGGCAGAACTTGGCAGAAATCGCATTTCCCTTACTAGACTTAACGAAGTTCCGTTTTAATACTCGATCGCCAACAAAGAATCGCACGTCTCTTTTCCTCAGATTATAATGACCTCGTGATCGAAGGTAAGAAGATTTCAACTTTTTCCTAATATCGGCAAAGATAGGAGGTAGATGCTGAAGATCATCTAACCGATGGAGGTTCTCTGAAATTTGAGGAAGATTTACCGAATTGTCTGAAATTAAACCGAAATAGTCACCGGATAAAGGCACGTTTCGGCCAAAATTTAAGTAAGCTGGAGAACATTTGGTAATCTCATGGACAGACGTTCTTATAGCCTGAGCTATGGAATGGATGTATTGGTCCCAAGCTCGATGGTCTTCGTAAGTATAAGATCTTAAAGCAGTTACGATACTGCGATTCACACGTTCGCTATGGTTCGCCTGTGGATGATATGCAGCGTTATAAAAAATCTTTTGTACCTTATATTTACTGAGAAGGTCTTTAAAGGCCTTAGATACAAACTGAGGACCATTATCACACGATACTATTTGTGGAACACCAAATAACAAGAAGACTTGCTCCTCTAAAAATTTAACGATAGCAGGAACAGTAGCCTTACGAAGCGGAAAAACTAAAGGAAATTTTGTAAAATAGTCAACGACTACCAAACAATATGTGTTCCCATTGTAACTACGGGGGTATGGTCCAATAAGATCCATAGAGATCATTTGCCATGGGAAGTTAATGTTCCTAAAGGAACCCATTAATCCAGCTTGTGGCATATTCCTGGGCTTGCATGTAGCACAAACTTTACATCTGGATATATATCGTTTAATTGCATACCGCATGCCAGGCCAATAGTATAATTCAGCTATTCTACTAAATGTTTTATAAAACCCAAAGTGACCTGCTGTCACATTATCATGAAATGAAGTCAAGATTTCATCCCTATTTGCTGTGGGGACTACTATTTTCCAATCCGACATATTACTTAAAATTTCTGTGGAACTAACAATATGTTTGTAAAGAACATTGTTTTCCACCTTGAAATCAGGATACCGATCCGGTTCTTGAGCAACCCTAACCAACATCTTTTGATACCATGCATCTGGAATTAAAGTAGCCAAATCAAGAATATTAACATCAAAAGTACGCGACAAGGCATCAGCTACTACGACACCATTGGCTTTGCGATGTACGATATTATAGTCAAAAGCTGAAAGTTTGCAAATCCAACGGGATAAACGTTGTGATGGGTTACGCATGGAATGTAGCCATAATAAAGAGCTATGATCGGTAATGAGTGTACACTTACGACCCTCTAAATAATACCGAAACGCCTCTAAGCCATGAATAATAGCTAGGAGTTCACGCTCTGTAGTGGAATAATTCTTCTGAGCCTTGTTGAGCTTCTTACTAGTGTAAGCTATAGGGTGTTCCGCTCCATCTTTCATCTGAAAGAGGACACCACCTGAAGCAGTATTGGAACAATCTGTCATGAGATAAAAGTGTTCGTTAAAGTCTGGAGACATCATGACAGGAGCACTAGTGAGAGCTTCTTTAATAAGCCGGAAGGCATCATCGGCTTCAGAAGTCCAGGTAATAGTCTGGCCCTTTTTCCTATTTTTAAGGAGATCAGTAAGTGGGGACAATAAGGTGGAGTAGGAAGGTACGAACCGACGATAATACCCACACATTCCCAAGATCCTACGTAGTTGGGTAGTGGTTTTAGGTATTGGAAAATCCTTAATAGCAGTTACCTTATCAGGATCTGTCTGCAAACCTCGACTATCAACAACATATCCCAGAAACTTAAGATTAGGACGACAGAAGTTACATTTTTCTATATTAACTGTTAAATTCGCCTCTTGAAGGCGAGAAAATACTTTCTCTAAAATCTCAATATGTAAATTAAAATCAGGAGTTACAACTATAATATCATCTAAGTAATAAAACACATATGGTTCCAATTGTGGACCAATGACTAAGTCCATCAGACGACACATGGTCTGAGGAGCTGACACAAGACCAAAAGGCATAGTGACAAATTGAAAGAGACCTTTACCACTGACAGCAAAAGCAGTATATTTCTTACTTTCTTCACTCAAAGGAATTTGTAAGAAGGCCTTGGATAAGTCAATGGAAGAGATGTATTTCGCATTCTGAAGTTTGCTTAATATAACATCTATTCGAGGGATAGGATAAGCGTCCCTATTCGATGTGATACTATTTAATTTCCGACCATCAAAACAAATTCTGAATGATCCATCCTTCTTCTTTGTAAGCCACAGAGGACTACAATATGAAGAGGTAGAAGGTTCGATAATGTTTAAGGAGAGCATTGAATCGATTTCTTTACCTAAATCTGCTTGCCATGCTTGAGGTATGGGATATTGATACTGTCTAAAAGG
The DNA here is from genome assembly GCA_918026665.1 of Diabrotica balteata. Taxonomy (NCBI): domain Eukaryota; kingdom Metazoa; phylum Arthropoda; class Insecta; order Coleoptera; family Chrysomelidae; genus Diabrotica; species Diabrotica balteata. Next base: position 110,394,577 of record OU898278.1, on the reverse strand, counting down.
AGTTGAAGTTTTCACTTCAATAGTATGAGATATTAAATGTGTACGGCCTAGTTTGTCTTTCGAAGAGATCGAAGAAAATTTGGACATAATGGCCTCTAATTGTTTCTGTTCTGAAACTGATAAACTAGAGAAATCATGGATGACAGTAAGAGTGGATAAATTCAGTGGAGAAATACACAATGAAAAGTCTGAACAATCTAAGGTACTATTAAATATATTTAGAAAATCCATGCCAAGAATTATGGAATTTTGTACAGAAGGTATTATATAAAACGTAATGTTTCTCCTAATATTAGCAACTAAAATTTCAGTTTCAAATTTACCTACTATAGATTGGATTGTTCCATCTGCAGTTGAAACTTGCAGGGAGGAAATAGGTGAAATGCTAATGTTAGCTTTATCTAACAATTCCAATGAATGGGAACCTAATAATGAGATATTAGAGCCACTATCCAATAATGCCAAACAAGATTGTCCTAGAATCTCAATTTGGAGATATGGTCGATTATCGTTACATTTCTTAACTAATAAAGAATTTATATCTAAGCCAGAGACTCTAGATATAGAATAGTCATTATAAGGTACTAATATAGAACTATCATTATCATTTTTAATATCAAAACTTGGTACAGATGACAGAACTGTTTCCTGGTCCATATTATTAACATAATTACACCTAACATTTACTAAAGGAGAAGATACTCTAGAATTGAGAACGTCAGAATGGAATGCTTTGGGTTTCCAAGTTACTTTTTCCCTTGATTCGACTTGTTGTGGCGTTTGTGCTTTGTTGAATGTTTCTCTGATGGGGGACCTGACCTTGAATTGCTGGGCCCTGCTTGACCTACATTTCCTTCCACGACAGTGGTTGTACTCCCTGATGGGATTGTAGACGGAGGAACGCTCAGGGTACGAGCCTCGGTCTGCTCGTTTCCCGAACACTTATAGCAATTCCTCTTGAGGGTGTTATCTCTCCCACAACCATGACAAAATATATGCGTCCTTGGTTTTCCACATTCATAAAATGTGTGTCCAGCTTCATGGCAATTCCAACAAGATAGAGAATTTAATACTGACATGTTACGCTCTCGAGATTTCTGATGCCATGAACGATTTTGAAATTGGTAAGGACTGGACGAAGGACCTGAGGTAGGTCGAGATGAGGTTGGAGGATGTGAAGACCAAGACAGAGTTTCTTCAATTCTTTTACATTTATCGGTCAAATCTTCTATGCTGTGGATATCCACTAAGGCTAACTGAGCATGATAGAAAGGTAACAAACCTTTCAAAATGATTTTGATTTTAGCAGAGTCAGATAAGGGAGAATCTAATCTACTGCACATACCCAAAATATTATTGATGAACATAGTAACTGATTCACCAGATTTCTGTTTACGGGATTTGATCTCATCCAGTAGATCATCCTGGAACGAATAGGGGAGAAAATCAGATTTCAACTTCTGTACCAAATCAGACCAACAAGACAAACGACCCCTATTATTCATAAACCACGTAAATGCAGAATCTGTGAATAGTTCAGCTGAAGCAGCAAAAAGATCATCCTCTGAAACACCTCTAGATATCCTTAGACATTCGACACGCTCTAAAAACGAAATAACATCGATATGTTGAGTTTGACCGGAAAAAGTAATACCCCATTTATGCACTTGAACTGGTTTGGAATAGGAAAAACTAGGGACTATGTTAATTGGAGCATTAGGAGTGGATGAAGCAATAGGGTTAACTCTAGGGTCGAGTTCACCCTCCAAAGTAAGTATCCTAACCGAGACAGACCTTTTAAAGGAGTGTTGATCCTCATCAATGCAACTCAGCAAGTGGACACGACCTGAAATGTGTGCTAAGCGAGAAGTCAGTCGACCATATTGACTATCATGTACACTTCCTCTAAACTCGCCTATTTTCTGAGCTAAGTCATCGAGAGTCAGGGATATTCCTTGCTGTTGTTCTTCAAAAGGAATCGATCCAGCAGAAATTTGAGTAAAACTCCTATTGCCTTCCTCCTGTTTCAAAGCTCCACGCAAGACCTTGCGCTTTGCATCAACATTAGGTAAATCCTCAATATTGATACCCCTAATTTTGAGTTCATAATCCAACTCACTAACCAATAAATGTTCTACTTTAAATGTAGACATAATGAAAATATTTCAAATAATGAATCTCTACAACACACCACAAGACCACAGTATATACCAAACAAGTCAAATTATAGTAATGTAAATTGGTATTAATATTATGAAAAAAATATTAATTCAATATAACAAAAATATTAAAATAATCACAAATATATCAAAATATTAAGTTTAGAAAATATACTCAAATATTGTTTAAATAAGATCAGACCACAATTATTAAAATATACTTAAAATTTATCAAATTGATTGTACTGTACTGCCCCAATGTATCTTAACTAACTACACAGTATGTATGATGGTATATAAACTGAGTACAAGATTATCTAATATAAGTGTATATAGCCACAGTTACCAAATATATCTAAATATTTAAATATAATAACACTAAAATATAACTTATGTTACTACTAAGGCACCACGTTGGGTCACGCCAATTGTTACCAATCAAAAGGGGGGAGAACTAGGGAATGGTGAATTGTTACCAATGAAATAGGGGAAACTATGGAATAGTGAAGTCAATATTAGAAAATTAAATAAAATGGATGGTTAAATAGAATTTAAAATTAATTTATAATTATTTACATAAAAAGGTTAAATAACCAGGAATGTAATGAATATAAAAGAAAATAGAAAATTTACTGAGAGCACTACAAAGAATTAGGCTTAGCTCAAGCAAATGAGAGTTCTCAGAGAGGAGGTTGGCACGTTTGCTTGCCTGTAGTAACTTGAAGTTAGAGCAGATCAATCCTAAGATGATCTTGGGATGGGCGCCAGGGTGAATTTAGAATTTCACTCCAATTTGAGGTATATATGGTTATATACTAACTGAAAATAAAAAATGATAGGAAACAAATAAAAATCTGAAATGCTTTATACACTATATATTATAAATCTATTATCCCAGCCCTATATTTATATACACTAAAGAATTGTTAACGTATATTCCCAAAATATATATTTACAAGAAAAATTACTAAAAATATGACCCAAAAAATATATATACACAAGTTGATCTAACTGTCCTCTAACAATGAGGAAAAGGTTAAGTTAACAATATTGAAATATCTCACATGGAGTAAATAGTAATAAAAATATAAAATAATTAAATAGTTACTATAGGGCAGTTTAAAATCTGAAACTAGTCAGTTAAGAACCTAGAGCCATACATACTTCAATCTGATATATAAAGGTACATACAGATTACCATAAAATTGGATAATATATCCTGACACCTTAATATAAGGGTTCTATAAAATATTAAAAAAAGAAATGCAAAATAAGTATGAAAGAATAAAAATACAAGTAAAAGGATTCAGCAAGGTGAGGGTACTAGCAGAGATTGTGCACAACGCTGTTTCGTAAACCCACTTAGGCTGACGGCCTAAGTATCCAAGGATATAAGTATAGGTTATAAAAAAAATTAAATTATTATTAAATATTATATGAATTGTCCTTAATAAACCCTATGATGTGATTGCTGTGAAGGGGTTCCCTTCCTCTGCTGCCTGATGTCCAGGTAGAGGGTGGTCTCTGGAATGGCTCAGCCTGTTCGTGTGAGCTGCCTGGCAGATCAACCAGAAAAAGGCAAATAAAAATTCTCTTCTTCCCCAACTTAAAGTGCTATTTCTTTCCCGGATCCCAAGTACTTCCACCAAATTAAAATTCTTTCTTCCCCAAATAAAAAAAAATGTATGTCCAAAAACTTCAGTCGTTGCCGGCAGGCTACAAAAACAGAAAGCCTTTTTATTCAATGTTCTTGTACTTCATAGTTTTTTTTTAGTAACAAAAACTGGGATATAGTTGTCATTAAGTGACCTTGACATAAATATTTAATATTTCCACAGCGGAATTTACTTATATATGTAAATATAAAAAGAAATAATAATGATTTTTGGATATGTCTAGCAAAGTGAGAAGATTTGAAAAAAAATGGGGACTGGAAAATTTAAATGAAAGATGTAGGTGTTTGAAAAAACTTACCAGAATCTTTCTAGGGATTCTCTTCCATAAAACAATATCTTCTTAAAAAATTTCTCCAAACTAAATAACTTCTTAAAAATAACCGAACCAAAACTCCTTATATTTCCCAAAAAAAAAATAAAACTTAAACTTTCTTCTAGTTTCCCTAAGATTCTGCCTGCCGTGATAAAATTATCGACTTCTCTTGTTGAAGTTTGGTTCTAAAATGAATCAGGAGAATATGGCCGATGGCCAATATTCGTTTTTCCTATACAAGGTAATCGATTATCTTATCGATATCGATGTTCGATATATATATTGATATATAGTTCGAAAGTCATAAAAATGAACTATTAGAGATCGTATTGTTGGTTGCATACTCCAACGGCGGCAAATTAGAGTAGGTTAGATTACTAACGATTGTATCGTTACAAGAGAACAATGAAAGTTCTCATATATTGGGCGACAAATAATTTTTTATATATGATAAGAGACAGCTTCCAAATTCGCAACTGACTATATTGCCATTGACTTCCTTCTTTTTCTTCTTCAGTGCCTTATCCGGTCCGGATGTTGGCGATCATCAAGGCTATCATGGTTTTGTTGACTGCTCTGCGAAACAGCTCCACTGAGGTCATCCCAAACCATTGTCGGAGATTTTTCAACCACGAGATACGACGGCGTCCCGGTCCTCTTCTGCCAAATACTTTACCCTGCATAACGAGTTGAAGAATTCGATATTTTTCTTCGTTCCGCATCACGTGGCCGAGGTACTCAAGCTTACGTTGTTTAATTAAATTAAGAACTTCTTTTTCTTTTGTCATGCGCTGTAGGACCTCAACGTTGGTGACATGGTCCACATAAGATATTTTTAGTATCCTTCTGTATATCCACATCTCGAAGGCTTCGATTCGTTTTTCAGTGGCTTGCGTCAGTGTCCAGGCTTCAACTCCATATAGTAACACTGGAAGAACGTAGCACCTCACTATTCGCATCTTGGTTCCCACACTGAGATCACTGCAGCACAGCAAGGATCTCAACTTAATAAATGTAGACCGTGCCATTTCAATTCTGGATCTAATCTCTTGAGCGTAGTCCCATTGTGAGTTGAGGGTAGTTCCGAGGTAAGTGAATCTGTCGACTCTCTGGATCTCTTCGCTATCTGCCATTAGTGCCCCGGGATCTAAATTTGTACGGCTGACAACCATGAATTTAGTTTTCTTAATATTAAGGTTCAGTCCGTATGTTACGCTCACAGTTCGCACTTGGTCTAGTAAGGCCTGCAGATCGTTTAGGCTAGTTGCTAGTAACACAGTGTCATCGGCGTAGCGGATATTATTGATGTATTCACCGTTCACTCGGATTCCCATCTCTAGGTTTGTGAGGGCTTCAGTAAAAATCTCCTCAGAGTATATATTGAAAAGAGTCGGCGATAGCACACATCCTTGCCTTACTCCTCGTATGATCTTCACTTGGTCGGTCAGCTGGTCTTCGACCTTGACTTGAGCACGCTGGTTCCAGTATAAATTCATGATGATCCGAATGTCCTTCTCATCTAATCCTACTCTTTGTAGGGCGGTGACCATCTTCTGGTGCTGACAACGGTCAAATGCCGTGGCGTCATTGACTTCCGTCAATGCTAAACCAGATGCTTTATTTGGTAAAAGGGCTTCGTATATAGTCAAATTATACATGTTCAATTTTCTCTTATAGTACAATAGAGAAACTTGTATGGAAGTCATGTGCAAAACGTTCTGTAAATCATACGTAGTTGACATAAAAGAGGAATCAGTATTTGCTCTTTCTTTATCCAAGGTTTTTTTTATCAAGACATTCCTTCTTGTCATAATAAATGAAGCTTAAACTCTTGTTCTAAAAGAATTTACTCACTATTATTTCTGAAGTAATATTTATTGCACACAGTGTATTGATCTTTCTTGGACTTGAAGAAAGAATAATTATAATTAAGAGAAAATATTCTTCGGTATGTAATAGAACTAACTAAAGGATAATTATTTTGCTCAAAATACTCTCTATAAAGGCTGTACATTTTTGAAATGGAAAGACTGGAATCCAAGTATTTTTTTAGTATCTTTCCGAGTGTAATTGTTCTCTACAACAGGGAATGATTCAAAGTGAGATTTCACTATTTGCAGATTTTCCTCACTTGTTTTATTTACTGGTGCATGTCTTTCTCTTTTATCAATAGATGAAAAATAACCACCTAATTTGTCTTGACCAGAAAAAGCCTGAAGTACCAAGCGATCTAAAATACATAAAGTTTAAAAAAAATGTTTTGACACACACTTATTTGTGCGTTGTCTTTAAAAAATAATAGATTTTCGCACTTGTTTTCTGTTTATAATTTTCTTTTCGAGGTCTCCGGGATTTAGGTGTTTTATTATTAGAACCAGTTTCTAATATAAAGTATTTTTTTCTTTCGTAAGATCAACTCGGTTTTCCTCTGTAAATTTCGAGCAATTAAATTTACATGTATGATTGCCTAAGTCATCAGGCAGTTTAGGACCTGTAGCAACACCTTAACAATTTTTGTAACGTAAACACCTGTTTCTATCTTCCCGATTTTTATATTTCTTTTCCAATTTTCAGGCCTCGGTCTTTTCCATCTACTACCATTACTTGAAACTGCTACCTTCTTTTCTTCAGTATCGACATTTACAAATATGCCAGTAATTTCACATAATTGCAATCAATCATTTAAAAACTTCCGATATTTCTTCAGTCATTGGAGGTTGGTAGTCAGGATCATCATCACAATCATCATCGGTAAGCTGGTAATCTTCGTCACTACTAATCTTTGAATTTTCTATGCTGTCGTCATTTTTAGGTACATCAGTAATTTCGCTTAATTTTAACCGATCTAATTGATTACTCACCTCAATCGTTGGAGGGTCATCATCTAGATTGCTTATATTGCTGCCAATTGTTAGCAGGTCAGTAATTTTACTTAACTTAATGGATTATCGAATTCAATATCAGTCATCATTTTAGTCGCTGCATATTGGTAATGTTGATCATTATTACTGGTAGGCTGATAATTTCCTACATTAATAGTGTTAAAATTGTCTACGTTAATGTTATTGCCACATAGTATGTCACATACTCGTATGTCACATAGTATGTACCACATAATTTACAGAATAAATTGCAGTCAATGTCAAAGTTATTATATTGGACAAAGTCAACAGTGGCTTAAACAACGTGTCACTTAACACAAAAGTGACTGTAACTTACGAAAATTCTTGTTCAAAGAGTGTCCAGATCTAATTATTTTGGTTGCCATATTACTGACCAACTAGATCCAGATTAAGAGATAAAATGTAGAATCGAGATAGCCCGCACGACATTTTTAAAAATTAGGTCATTCTTCTGTAATGATAACTTGCAACTTCAACTTCGAAAGCGCATGGTTAAATGCTACATTTGGTCAGTCCTCTTATACGGTGTCGAAGCATGGACATTAAAAATATCCACCAGTAATCGTCTGGAGGCCTTTGAAATGTGGCTGCACAGACGTATACTAAAAATTCCATCGACGGCTATGCTGACAAATGTGGCAGTCCTTGAGAGAGCAAATGCTGCTCGCGAGCTGCTTGATAACATCAAATGTAGAAAGATGACCTATTTTGGACACGATAAGGGAGACCGATATAATATTCTTCAACTTATTATGATGGGTAAAATCGAAGGACGCAGAGGAATTGGTAGAAAGCAGGCCTATTGGTTGAAGAATATCAGGGAATGGACAGGAATAAGGAAAGCTGAGCAACTCTTTAGAATAGCTCGAGACAGAGACAGTTTCGCCATGTTAATCGCCAACGTCAAGGGGACTTGATAGGGCACGTTAAGAAGAAGAATATACTAAACAATATATGATATGATAGATCTTAATATCAGTATTACAATAACTGACTACGTACCATCAATTACATTTTATAGATCAATTTACCATGTTTCTGATTATTTCTCAATCCTCTACTTTTCTACCTTATAATATGGATAATACTGTCATAATAATTGTTTGTTTTAACTTATTCACAAAAAATTGTACAATGGGAATTCACTCTATAAAATATTGCGGTTACCATAACTCCCAAATAAATTAAAATCAAAAATGTCATTTATTTAAGTGGATATGTTATCAAAATCTAAATTTTTAATCTTATAGTTGTAAGTATTGAAATATTTATTTTGTTTACATATAATAATTATAATAAATTTACAGTTTTCTCCTGAAGAAGTCACAAAATCGTGACGAAATATTGAGAAATAACAAATAGAGTTTTATTTCCCACAGACCAATTGCTGAGACTACAAATCAATATTTAACACAGTACGGTCGAAAATAATTTATTTGAAATATATATATATATATATATATATATATATATATATATATATATATATATATATAGATAGATAGAACGTTTATTGACCACTTTACATAAAGTTTGAAGTCCGTATAAAAAATACAATAAAAGATATAATAATGTAAACTTAAAATTAACTTAACCATATTGGCCATAAAAAGAATTAAAATTAAACAAACCTAAACTGTCACATAAAAAATCTTTGAAATATGGAAGTAACAAAAATGTACAAATAATTAAGAATATTCCCGAATCGATGACTAAATAAACTAATACATAAAACTTTAATAGTATTAATACAATGTGATAAATATGTAGATAGTAAATCGACAGTATTCTGACCAAACTGGGTATACGTTATAAAGGTGTATTGAGGTATTCTGTCTTTGAGTAAAAACAATATGTTAAAAAAAAATATATATATATATATATATATATATATATATATATATATATGTTATATATATATATATATATATATATATATATATATATATATATATATGTTATATATATATATATATATATATATATATATATATATGTTATATATATATATATATATATATATATATATATATGTTATATATATATATATATATATATATATTATATATATATATATATATATATACAATTAGGCATATCATCAATGTATAAAAAATACACCGTGCAAAACTTAGTGTATTAGTGTGATTATAAACAGATCGATGATTATTACCATTACAAGTTTAATTACGGTAAGTGCAAACGAAGCCTCGGGCTTTCACAGCTTTATACAGTCTCCGTCGGTCGGGCTATTTGACCCCTGGCCAAGGGGGCCACAGATATAGGGGAGCTCCGATGATGCTAATGACTGATGTGTAATGGCTACATCCGCGTCCGCAATGCAATAATCATACACCGCCGGATTGCCGTTAATTAAACTTGGACGGGATGATGGTGAGTGAATTGCTACACTGATATGACTAAATACATTTATCATTATATATATATATATATATATATATATATATATATATATATATATATATATATATATATATATTAACAACAATATTCGTGAATGTCTAAATTATGCTGTATTGTTACAAATGGTCATTTTCTATATTTGTATAGGTTAACAGAAAACGTAACGCTAATAAGAAAAAGTGTTTCCAATATATTTACAGGATAAACCAAAAAAGCAAAATTTTTGTATTTTAAATAATATTAGGTAGTTTCGATCTCATCTACGTTAGACAATTCCAATGGTCCAATTTAGTAGATGATTTAACAATTGTGTATTTGTGTGGTGACGGATATGAGCACGAAACCGAATGGATCAACTCTAGAAAATGTGTAAGTCTGAAGGAGGCGTGCAAGTTTGATTAAATCTGAATGAAATGCCTCGACCAGACCCGTTCTTGCAGGTACAACAAAGTGAGCCCATGCTAGCTCCTTGCTCAGTCTTGACGGAATCATCCTTGCCACATTTGATGAATAGATGTAGATTTGCGTTCGGGCACATATGTACTCTCGTTATAACGATGATATATAATATATATATATATATATATATATATATATATATATATATATATATATAGTTTGAGTTTAGTTCTTGAACCTTAATATATATTTTTTAGTGGATTCTCTTGGGCTTAGGTTCATAAAAAAAAATTTAGTTTGATACTAAGACATTTTTATATATATTTTTTCCGACGTTTCGGCAGGAAATCCATGCCTTTTTCAAGAATATATATTGACTAAAAAAAAACATTCTATGACAGACATAATATGGTTTAAAAAATAAACTTTTGACTTACCAAGCATGTAAAGATTTGGTGTTAACAATTAGACGTCACAATTAAAATAATTTTAAAACATAGGACATACCCACTAAGTCACTAAAAGTAAAATGTATTTTAAATCTAATGTGTTGTTTATTGATGTTAGCTTATCGTTTAAACAATCAGTTATTTTAACATCATAGGCGTTCTGAGATTGACTTATGTATATTTAAATTAAGTTAAAATATATTTTGTTCAAATTTTTGACATCTTTTTTATCATTTATTGCGTTATTATTTTTTTTTATTTGTATAGACTCTAGAAGCTCTCTCTTCTTCCTGTTGGCTTCACTTTTTAGGATCTTGGTTTGCTCAAAATCAAATTTATGTTTTTTTTCGTTTTCATGTTTTGTGAGGGCGGTTGAGTTTTTTTTGTCATATTTGTGGGAACGTATTCTTGAATTAAGTAGTTGACTGGTTTGTCCAATATAAACTCCATCACAATTCGAGCAGGGAATTTCATATACAACATGTGATCTTTTTAATAGAGGGGTTTTTGTTTTCAATCTTGTAAAATTCCTTTTCAAAAGATTGTGACCTTTATGAGCAACCGTAATATTATGTTTAGACAGAAGATTTGCTATTTGTTCTGATAACCCTTTTATATAGGGGAGAGACATATAGTTTTTCTTTACCGTGTTGGTTTTATTATTATTATTGTTATTGTAAAATTTATGCAGTCGCGATTTGAAAGTGTTGTCGATAAGGTGGTGTGGGTATGAATTAAGTGTAAGTGCTGTTTTTGCTTTTTTAATGGCCTGAGGTCTATTGATAGGATCGGATAATCTAATAGCTCTATCAGCGAGTCCGATAACTACTGATTTCTTTTGAGACAGGGGATGATGAGAGTTGAAATTTAGATATCTCGACGACCAGGTTTTTTTGGTGTACCATGAAGTAGTTATAGTGCTGTTTTCCCTATGCAAGGTCAGGTCCAGAAAATTAATTTGATTATTTTTTTCAATTTCTAATGTGAATTTTAGTTTTTGGTGAAAGTTATTGAATTCATTTAGTAAAATATCCATTTTATCCTCTGGTGCTGCACTCAAGCAGTCATCTATATAGCGATAGAAAAAAGGTATATCAAAATCTATTTTATTTAAAACAATTTCTTCTAGATGCTCTAAAACTAATTGAGCGATGGCACTGGATATGCTAGCACCCATAGCACATCCATCTGTTTGTTGGAAGATTTTGTTTTTATATTGGAAATAGGTTGACTTTAATGTTGTTTCGACTGCTAGCAGAAATTCTTCTAGAGGGATGTCTGTGAACGCTTTGATTTCGTTCCACTTTTTTTTAATTATGTCTTTCGCTAAAGCTATTGGAATATTGGTGTATAAAGATACCACATCGAGAGAAACTAATTTATAGTTTGGAGGTAAATGTATATTTTTGAGTTTTAATTTCAGATGATCAGCGTCTTTTAAATAGTGTGGATTTTTATTTATTACGTTGGAAATAATGTTTTTCAAATATTTTGAAAGGTTTTCAAAGGGAGACTGAATACATGAAACAATAGGTCGCAGCGGCACACCCTCTTTATGTGTTTTGGGTAGACCGTATATTTTTGGAATTACAGCATTATGTATCTTGAGGGAATTAGCAGCGTTTGGTGAGATGTAACACATTTTTTCCCACCTGTCGACTAATTCGTTGTTTCTTTTTTGAAAAATATTCGTAGGGTCATTTTTCATTTCACAGTATGTTGTATTGTCATTCAATAGAGAATCCATTTTACTGTCATAGTCTTCGGACTCCATAATAACAGTCTTGTTAGTTTTGTTAGGTTTCAGAACAACTAAATTGGGGTTCTCATTTAAAAAATCTTTTGTCTTTTTTATTTTTTTTGTATTGTTTTGTTTTCAAATGGGTATTTGTTTTTGTTTTTAAAGTTTGTCAAAATGTTGCAACATTTAGTTCTGATATCATCCTGTACATTGGTACTTAAGTTAGAAATTGAACTCTCAATTGAACAAATAATTTCTGATGTTGGAATATCATTTTTATTACGGATGGGAACTGCAAAATTATCTCCTAAACTTAATACATCCTAGACTTAGTGGGTATGTCCTATGTTTTAAAATTATTTTAATTGTGACGTCTAATTGTTAACACCAAATCTTTACATGCTTGGTAAGTCAAAAGTTTATTTTTTAAACCATATTATGTCTGTCATAGAATGTTTTTTTTTAGTCAATATATATTTTTGAAAAAGGCATGGATTTCCTGCCGAAACGTCGGAAAAAATATATATAAAAATGTCTTAGTATCAAACTAAATTTTTTTTTATGAACCTAAGCCCAAGAGAATCCACTATAAAATATATATATATATATATATATATATATATATATATATATATATATATATAATATATATATATATATATAAGTTTATTACAGCTGCCGCCGTTTCTCGCAACCTATCTTCCAACGCTTGCGATCGTTCCAGTCATCTACTTGTAGACCCCTATCTTCCATTGCACCTTTTACTTCTTGTCTCCACGATCTTCTTGGTCTTTCCTTTTTCCTGCGGTTGGTGGGGATCCACTGTAACATTCTCTTTGGCCATCGTTGATCATTCATCCTTTCTACATGGCCATACCATTTCAGCCTTTTGCATTCTATAGTTTCCAGGATGTCAATGTCTATGCCCATACGCTCTCTGATTTCAGTATTCCTTACTCTATCTCTTCTAGTGAGTTGGCAACATCTTCTCCAATAATTCATTTCCATTGCTTTTATTTTGGATGCGTCATTTTTATTTATTACCCAAAGCTCCGAACCATATGTAGCAATACTTTCTGTGATACTTTTGTATATCCTAATTTTTGTGTTTCGTGTGATGTGGTTATTCCAAAGTATACTATTCCGTTGACGTATTGCTGAATTTCCTTGACCAATTCTAGTAGCTATTTCTTTTGTATTCCAACCTTTGTAATTTTATAGCTATCAGTATTTTGAATTTGTTTGCTTCCTAGTTCTAAGTGCTTTCCTTCACCTCCCACTACTACGTACTCTGTTTTTGATGGATTAATTGATAAGCCCCACTTAGTATATTCTTCATCTATTTTTCGTAACATGTAGTGGATATCATCTTGATCTTCTGCAAGTATTACTTGGTCATCAGCAGAATGCAAGCTGTACAGTGTACGGTCTCCAATTTTAACACCCATAGGTTCACATTTTCTTTTCCAAATATCCAAAAACCCCTCGAAACAAATCTTAAAGAGTGTAGGTGCAATGCAGCAGCCTTGTCGAAGTCCTTTGGTCACTTTTATCTTTTTTGTCACTTTTTGTCCAATCTTTATTACACTCGTCATATCATCGTACAACTCCCTTACACCATTAATGTAAATCGGTGGAATATTCTTGTCTTCTAGCACCTGCCATAGCTTGGCTATGGGACAATGTCATACGCTTTTTGAAGATCAATAAATACCATGTGTGTCTCCATATTATGTTCCAAACGCTTTTCTATTGTTTGTTTTAGGCAGAACATATTGTCTATACAAGAACGACCAGTACAAAAGCCACTCTGATCTTCAGCGTCTTCCCAACAATTTTCAATTCGGCTTTTAATTATCTTCCCGTAGACTCTACAGATTGAGTTAGTTACACTAAGCCCTCGGTAGTTCTTATAATCTTTTCTGTCGCCTTTATTTTTGTATAGATTGCTGATATATGCAGTTTTCCATTCTAGGGGTAGCTCTTCTCCTCTCAAGAATAAATTAAAAGTATAAGCCAATAGCTGAAATAGTTTGTCAGGGCCATATTTAATCAGTTCAATGGGTACTCCCCCCGGTCCTGGAGCCTTTCCATTTTTCATGGCGTGTTTTTTAATTTCTTCTGGTGTCATTTCAGTTTCTTCGCGGTAGGAAATATCATATTTTTGGTAGCCAATATCATGGAATTCTGTCCCTTGTGTAGGGGTTAAATCAATCTACAATTTTTGTTTTTGTATTGTCTTGTGTGTGAAGTGTTTTCTGTATTAACTATATGTCCCTGCGTTCTTTTTAATTTCGTAATTTTGTAATTTGTTTTACATAACAGTTTTTATCAAACATTGACAAACTCACAAGTGTGTAATCTATCCCAAATTTCTTAAATTTATTTCAAAAATAAATTTTTATGCTCTTTTTTGTTTATTTGCTAATTTTTTCATGGAGTTATTCACTTTCTATTATAGAATAATAACTTTGGCAAACTTTCTATGCAAATTCCATTTTTTTTATCGATTAAAAGCTAAATTACATACCTATATAATTTAGAAATAGGTTATTAACTCATCTTAAAATTAAATAAGTAAATAAATAACATTAGGTCTTCATAAATATATTTCCAGAATAAAGGTAAATAATGTCTGGAATACAAAATTATCACATCATGTTACAAACAATTTTCGACCTTTACAAACGTTCTTTTTGTTTCCTTTTTCTGTTTACAATTAATCACAACACAAAGTAGCTTCTAGACTAACTCCCAAATCAACATCTTGCTTTTCAGGTAAATGTATATTAAGTTGAAAACTCACAGACGATACGTTGGCAAAAATGAGCATTTGCAACACACCATCTTAATAATAGACCTTGTACCGGAATCTTTGTGAGGATTATACTTTGCAATGACCTGATGATGACCAGAAAACTGTAGCGGTCGAAACCGGTCGTCACTTAATAAGTAAATAGATTGTGAGTAATTCTGTCATTTATTTCTACTACCTAGTTTGAAATGTACTCACACGAGCAAATAATTCATTATTTGAAAACAAAATGTTTATAGGCCCTTTTTAAGCTGGCATATGGCAAACTGACGTAGCGAGCACATGAGAATCTCCCTAAAGCGTTACAAGTCTATTATGGCGGCGTTTTAGAGATAATTAATATTCAGGCCAGGGACGCCTTACAACTGAAGCTATAGATCGAGTTTTAGATTTAACCTCTAGAAGACACATACAATTACAGCATCAGAATTGGTTAGCAACTTACCTTACAGCAGGCACATCAAGTAACTATAATTCAAGATGCTGTAGGAAACCGTCTCCATGAAGTCAATATTTAACTATAACCTAACAAAGTAATAAGGTATTTATCACCTGACAGATTCTAATAAATTATCATATACATTTTTAGAAAATTGTACATAAAAAGTTAGTCGTCTATTCGTCAAACTATTCTATTAAGCAGTATTATTTTATTAAAATATGTTCTTACAAATTGCTAAATACAATGCAAGGAGTAAATGGGAACGTTTTGAGACTTTAAACTCATATTCCTTAAACAGGGACATTGCTATAACCGATATTCTAATAAGCAAGTTCGACTGTATTCCTATATTACTCCAGTCGTCAGAGACAAAAATTTCTCTAAACCTCTAAAATCATACAAAAGCGCTAAAATTTGCTGAAAATGTCAATTTGGGAACCCCAAAAAGATACAAAAAAGTTAAACACTTTTACTCCGGTCTTCCCCCTCAAACCCCCCCTCGAAGGTAGGAAAACGAAAAAAAAAATCGATATAACAAGAATAGTACTTTTAGTAAGTACGTTTTTCGGAACGACACACTTCTGCTACAAATTCCACCTAATACCGTCTTCATGAAAGCATTTCCCCTGACGTGCGATCGTTTGTGATGTGAATATTTAAATTCAGGGTTTTTTTGACATATTTTATTTGTTGCCAAAACTTAAAATCGAAATTTCATTTTATGAAGGTTTGGAAGAGGCTCCAGCAACAAAAATTTCATAGCGACCGGCCATGGAAGTGGTACATCATAGTGATCTTATGAGAATCGTAAATAATGGCAACATTAGCGCAAATTTTTTTTTACTAGATTTATAAAAACTGTCACTACTGTGCAGTAAATAGTGTAGTAGTGTCTGGGAGCTCGGGAGTTTGAGACCTCGGAAGCCCTGAGGAAGGCATCAGAGAGGATGCTGAAAGCTCGGCAAGATGGATATCGACGCGGTTCAACCCGGAAGACTGGTGAGTTTGATATTAATTTTAGTAATAATATTAATCTTAGCTCTAGATCTATAGATGCCAAGAACTGGTCATGAAGGACGACATCACAGATATATTATTGAACAAGAGCAAAGTCATCACAGCTATACAGTTCCTGAAGCTAGAAAATTTACTAAATAATATGTAACTATAGTATATTATAATATGTAATTGTACCTTATATATAATTGTATCCATAGTCTCCCGAGCCCCCAGACACTACTACACTATTCACTGCACAGTAGTGACAGTGCAGTGAATAGTGAACAGTGTAGTAGTGTCTGGGGGCTCGGGAGACTTAGACCTCGGAAGCCCTGAGGAAGGCATCAGAGAGGATGCCGAAAGCTCGGCAATATGGATATCGACGCGGTTCAACCCGGAAGACTGGTTAGTTTGATATTAATTTTAGTAATAATATTAATCTTGTCACTATTACCAATCTCCACTAAGCGTTCTACACATCCTTGTGGACTGCTCTAATTACAATAAACGACGCCAAGAACTGGGCATCACAGATATATTATTGAACCAGAGCAAAGTCATCACAACTATCCAGTTCCTGAAGCTAGAAAACTTACCAAATAATATATAACTATAGTATATTATAATATATAATTGTACCTTATATATAATTGTATCCACGGTGCCTCGTGCTAATGGCCGAAGCTGTCACAAGCACGTTAAATTAAATAAAAAAAAAATGCGGTTCTCATTAAAATCACAACTAATAATTGTGTCCCAATCCCATAAAACAACAATACATAATTCAACTTCACCATCCCACAAGAAAGGAGTGTCGGAACTTATATTTTATTATTATGTGAAAAAATAATTATTTTAAAAGATATTGCAATTACTGTATATAACCAAACGGCATAATATTGAATTTAACTTTACATATCACACGACCGACTGCGATATCAAAAGTAAATCTGATCGATGTAAATACATCTTAGTGACATTGTAGAAATTTTTGAGTGAATGAAAGTACACGTGGGCAGAAATCACGGCCTGTTAGGATAGAAGGATGTTTAATGTCAAGCATTTCGATATCATCGCTGGAAGTAGTTGGCGGGTTCACGTCGTGACACGTGATGAGACCCAAACAGGCCTCGTGACACACGAACATACTACCATTTCCTTACTCTCTGTACTTTGATGATCTTCCATTTCTTTGTGCAATTATCGATTTTGGTTCTTATCTAAAGAAACAAAGTCAGGATAAAACCGAGTTTACACTTCCCGTAATAAGCAACCAGATCTTTCATGCAACAGATGATAAGAGATATTATCGCTTGAGATAACGGTTTATTTAAGTTTTTCTAATTTAATGGGTTATATATTAGCAATTAATTTGTAATGAAATCCTATAAAATTAACATTCTACAGCATGTTTACATTTTTGACCGACAAGTAACCAGAGAACTCTCACTAATTAATAATTTTTGACAAATTAACATATATTAAAAAGTGGTTAGTTGCTGAGATGCAGTGGGTTGAGAGCAGAAAATAAAAATTAACGATTAAATTTAGATCAAAAACGCTTATGAATATTTTTGAAGTGAAGCTTCTATACTAGCATTGTATATTTTTTTACAGTAAAATGCTGAGGCGTGCGTCATGGAACTAGCGCCACAAGATGGCGTATTTTATCGTCACGGATAGCCTCATATAATAGCGTTTCTTGACATCGATTCTTTACTCTCTTTAAGTTAAGTTTAAATTATAAACTGCGTGAAAAATAACTAACTTTAACTTTAAAATAATGTCATATGGGTAAATATACAATTATTATTTTTATCATATTATTTAGTATATATAATAATTATATTTACTATCAAATGATATTTATTTATATTTTATTATTATTATTTGTTCTGCATTTAACAGGTTGTTATAAGTAAACAACGTTTGCTTTGTTAGTATGTTAACATGTGGCGTTAGGAACAAACATAATAGTTTATTGAATATGTTTGAAATATATAAAATTACTTTATTTAATATTAAATAAATTATTTAAATTTTAAAAATACATAGAACGTAGTATAAAGCTCTGTGGTAGTCTATAGTACCGCCTACGGTTCCACTTTTAACTTTTATTTTTAAACATCCTATTTAGTTTATAACTAAATTTACTATTAAATCATATTTTTATAATTTCATATAAATATAAATACCATGTTGAATTTTTTACGATTATTAGTTCAACTATCGTAATAAAGTTGTTATTCGTATTCTAAAACATTTTCATATTTATACTGTACAGCGGAAGAGTCCATTTGTGTACCTAACGAGGGAGTGACCGTTAAGAATACAAAATGTCAAAACTGACCATAATTTATTATTTTGATTTTTGGAACTGTTTTTTGGCACAGGAAACGAAATAAAGATCTTACTAGCAAATGCGATAAAGCTTGTAAGAAAAACAGTTCACCACCAAAAACTGCTGCGAAATAGAAATTTAATTGAAAATATTATAAAATTCTAAAGAGAAGATTTTTTTGATTAATCAAAATCTTCACGCTGCGCGCTGGTCTATAGTACCGTCTACTAAACCCTTTATTTTCTAATTTGATAAAGAATTTTATTTCGTTTTAATTATTTTATTTAATTATATATAAATTTTATTTTATTTAAGTTTATATATATACACACAACGCAAAAGTCTAAGGATATTTTAATAATTTGACAATACCAATGACAGAAATTTCATGACCATATAAATTTGCTTGTACTATAATTGTTGATACAGAACACTCACTTCTTATCAAAAAAAAAATTAAAACTGTACACACAATACGTGTTTTAGAATGTTTTTTATAAGGGACAAAAAAATCGACATTTTTATGTTTTGTTTATTTTTAATTTTAGTCACTTTATACCATTCTTGGTTAAAAAGTAAGTTAAAGATATTGTATTTTACCATGCAACGACAACATTTAACGTTGGACGAGATGAATAGAGCCGTGGGCCTCCTTCAAGCTGGTATGCGACAAAATCAAGTTGCTGACCAGCTGGGTGTCTCGCAAAGCGTCGTAAGTCGTTTGTGGCGTCGGTTTGAAGACACTGGGAGTCCAGACGAGCAACATCCAGGACGTGGTCGCTCTACAACCGTCGCTCAAGACCGATATTTAATTTTAAATGCCAGAAGGCAGCCAACAATCACAGCACCCGAGCTGGTTAATGAATTACAACTTGCACATAATGTAACAATTAGCAGCAGTACTGTGAGAAATCGTCTCCATGAAGCCAATCTTCGTAGTCGGCGACCACTGAGATGTCCACCTCTATCTAGAGGCAATCGCGCTGCAAGATTAACCTGGTGTCAAGAGTTTCTGAATTGGACTGACCATGACTGGGCCACAGTTTTGTTTAGTGACGAGTCTAGGTATGGATTTCGTCCAGATTGTCGTCGGACAAGAGTTTGGAGACGACCCGGAAATGGAGAACGATTACGACATCTTCAAGAAGTGTATGCATACAGAGGTGGTACATTAATGGTATGGGGCGGAATCATGATTAACGGAAGAACTGACCTCATTTTCCCACGTGGCTTTCTCACAAGTCAGCAATATTTGGACACTGTTCTTGAACCTGTTGTGCGCCCCTTTGCTGCTGCTGTTGGAGAAAATTTTTACTTTATGCATGATAACGCTCGACCACACGTTGCGCATATTGTAACAAACTGGTTGGATAACGAGGGTATTGATGTATTGCCGTGGCCAGCACAATCACCGGACTTGAATCCCATTGAGCATGTATGGGACATGCTCCAACGAAGAGTTACTCCACATATGGGTAATATCTACAATGAGTTTCAATTAAAAGAGCTTCTGAGAGAACAATGGGCACAACTACCTCAAGCAGACATTAACAATGTGATTCGGAGCATGAACAGTAGATGTAGAGCTGTGATAAACCAACGTGGTGGCCATACTTTATTTTAAGTTTATATTTCGTATTTTTGACATTTTATGGTGGTATGTGAAACATGCGTGATTTGCAATTATTTTTTTTTTGTTCCAATTTTCTGTTTTTTTTGCAATTTATGGTTTTTGACATAATAAACAACAATTTAAACTACAAATTTTGTATTACTTTTTTTAAGTTTATTACAGATAAAGAAAATACGTCTATTTATAAAAATATCCCTAGACTTTTGCGTTGTGTATATATATATATATATATATATATACAACTGTTTTGGATGGATTGCAGTCAATAAAAGGGGCTATTTGTTAACTATTTTTTATTCAAGCTTTCAATTGTGTTTACAATCATTATCAAGAGCTGCGAAAAAATACAAAATATCTTACAAAGTTGAACTAGAAAGAAAACATTTGTGTTAACTCACCAAATAAAATTAGCTTGGTATATAAAAATGCTGCTAACATATTTCAAAAAATATCAACATAATAATTTTCTAATCCAATAAATGCTTCTCTGAAATTTTTATATGATTTTGAAAAAGCTTCTTAATACAAAAACAATTAAATTGTTTTTGTAATTAATCCATGTCATAAATACCAACTTAAAAATTTTTATTTTTGACAATTATATTGCCAAAAATAAAATTTTGTTTAAAAATTATTTTTTGTTTAATAGCAAAAAAGAAGAAGATTTATGCATCATTGATAGATACCTGAAAACATGTAACAAATGCATGTAAAATTAATTCAAAATGTGATATTTTACTGGTTTCATATATAAACTACATAGAAATAATATAATTATAAATTTTGCTTAGAATTTGAATTTCTGACCTTTTGTTTAAATTATGATCACTTTTACTAATACAAATCATTTTCAAAAAAGTTCTTTTGAATTTATTACTTTCACTACATAAAATTTTAATATTATCAAAATCCATAATATGGTCTTTGTCGATTATATGCTTTGCCAAAGCACAAGATGGTTTCTTAATTCTGCAATCACTTTTGTAAGAAATAATGCGATTTGAAAGATTTCTTCCGGTCTCACCAACATACTCAGCTTCACATTGAGTACAACTAATGCTGTATAATACATTTGTTTAATTAAATTTTTTTACAGGATACTTAGTTTTTGAATATAAAGATGAAATTGTTTTGATGTTATTTGTTGCTATTTTTATATTGTCACTAATCTTTAGTGTTTGTATTAATTTAGGTGTTAATGATGGTATAAAAGGTAGTGAATGATAGATGTTCTGATTGTTGGATACAATGTTCTAAAACTTCTGAGGCAAAAAATGGTGTTAAGTTATTTATACTAATAATATTAGAACAAGCTTCCTATGTAGCATATCTGGAGGATAAGAGTTTTTAATTAAAATATTTTTTAACAATTGAAGATCTTCTTGTAGATAATCTGGATGAGAAAGCTTTAAAACACGTTTTTTTAATCCTATTATAAGGTTAATTTTCATCTTATTTGGATGAGATGAGTGTAATAGCTTATAAATATATTACTACATATGGGTTTTCTAAACCGTCTAGTTTTCAACATATTGTCTGTATTTCTTACAATTCTCATGTCAAGAAATGCTAGATAATTATCTACCTCTTCCTCAACTGTAAATTGTATATGTTAATTGCGATTGTTGAAAATGTTGACTGTTTCAAGAATTTTGTGTTTAGGAAGTGCCAAAACTATCAACAGCCAATTAATCACAAAATAATAATAAAAATATTTTTATGTAATTATTAACAATTATTTATAATAAAGTAAAAACCTTATACATAATTAATGTCCCTAGCGTTATCTTCCAGTGATAGAAAACTTTTTGTCGTTGTGAAAGGAGTAAAAACAAAGAAAATAAATTTAAAAAAACCAAATATTTGCGTCATTTGAACAATATAAAGAATCAATTTAAATTAATCAGTATACGAAATCAGAATACGAAATTTATTTGAAAAATATTGAAAATTCAGGAAATATTAAAATTGTGTTGGAAAACAAGATTCTTGCGACAAAAGTATTGTTTTTTCTTTGCCTGTTGGTAAATTGTGATTAATTTGAATTTTTTGTTTATTAATATGGATTTTCAATCATAATTAGCAGGAAAGTCTTGTGTGCACAAACGGGAGGCGTAATAGCAAATTTGATTGTTTTTTTTCAACGAGACGGGATCCAAAATCAGCCTTACGATTATAAGATAATACATGTCATACATATAAGTACATTATATAGTGCTTGCTATCTTCTTCTACGGTACTAGAGCCCAAACTGAGTATTGCCCCCTTTAATTTTTGGCCTCCACCCTTGCTTGTCTGTGGCTGATCTTTTACATACACGGACTCCTAAAAGGGCTTGTGCGTCGCTGTTTATTGTGTCTTCCCAGCGCTTTGTTGGCTTTCCAACCGGTCTCTTTCCCTACATTCTTGCATTCAGTGCTCTTTTTGGTAGCCCATTCTCTCCTATTCTTATCACATATCAGGCCCATTGCAATGTTTGTATTCCAATGAAGTATTACAGTGGTGCTTCCTTATAAAGTTGATAAAGCTCGTTTTTGTATCGATTTCTGAAGATTCCGTTTTTCCTCACAGGTCCTAGTATTCTTCTCAGTACTTTTTTTTCGAATGTGTCGAGTTTGCTTTTGGATGTTTCTTTCAGGACCTATGCTTCACTGCCATATCATGCTATTGGTCGAATTAAGGTTTTATAGATTCTCATCTTTGTATTTCGGTGGACATTTTTTGACCGAAATATATGGAAGAGGGCAAAATAAGCTTTATTTGCCTGCGTTATTTTCTTTTATATTTCTATATCTTCTGATCCGTCGGCATATATTTCTACTCCCAGGTATGTAAACTATCCATCCGTTTCAATGTCATCTTTATGTATAATGTTTTGTGGGACTATAATTTCTTCTTGTCTGTGTCATTATTTTTGTTTTTTTTTTGTGTTAATTCCGAGACCTAGCGTATTTGTTTGCATTTTTAACTGTGCATATATGTTTCCTGTGCTCTTGTTGATGTTCGACTCATATTATTAATATCATCAGCATAAGCAGCCACTTGAACCTTTCAGTTGGTTAGTAGGTTTTCTCGTCCAGTTTGCATTTGCCTAACCGCATACTCCAGTGCCAGGTTAAAAAAAAGGTGGCGTCAGACCATCTCTCTGCTTTAGTCCCTGCCAAATTTGGAAAAAGTACTGCTTGATATAGCTGCACAAATATTCTGAATACTGATTAGAACAAAAAAGAAGAAGAAAAAAAGTAAGATATATTTATTTGGTATATATTTCATAACAATATTCGGTGTAATATAGCGGTTTGTATTACTCTTTAAGTTGAAGGGGGCAACTTTAAAATTTTAAATGGGAACCCCCTTTTTATTGCTAATGTGGATTCGTCATAAAAACAAGTAAATTTTATAAAGATATATTTTTTCGAATTAATATAATAGATGACGTTTTAATTGGAATAAACGACTTATTGTGATGGCTTAGAAAACTTATGGAAACGATTTAATCTTCCAAATGAAAAAGTAATTTAATATTTTTCAAGAATTTATCAAGTGGCAATGAAGTGTTAGTTCTCCGATGAGCCCAGGTTTTGTTTGAGGTCACCATATTGTCGTGAAAAAATCTAAAATAGACTGGAAGAACGATTTGGCCAATACAATATTGCCGACACAATAACCTATCGAGGAGGCTAAGTTATGGTTTGGTCTGGTATAAGTTCCAATGCTCGTACGAACTTAGTTCTTGTGTATAAGAGATATTAAGATATAATGACAGGAGCAAGGTATATAAGAAACACACCGTGCTATAATCGTCAACGAATACTTATAAGACGTAGAGGTTGTCCGTATGAATCGTCCATTCCATCCCAATAGTCCAGTCGTCAGAGAGTTGACCCCTAAAAATAATACCAACAAGCTAAATTTTGCCAAGAATATTAATTTTGGGAAAGTCCGCAAAGAAAGTGGACGTGGTTATCACCAGACGGAAAAACAAGGAGCGAAATCGATTACATCATGTGTAACAAGAAAGGTATCGTAGAAGATGTAACAGTAATAAATAATGTCTCTCTGAGTAGTGATCACAGAATGGTTAGAGCTAAACTAAGGATTAAGTATAGCAAACGTAGAATTAACTTTAATAACACGAAACACGATACAAATAGACACAGAAAATTCGATAAAGAAAAATATGCTAGTAAATTAAAAACCGCCCAAGCACTGAGTCTAGAACAACTCAGCGTTAATAAAATTAACTCAGTTATAACAAAAGAACTATTCAATACTAGCTCAGAAGTAGCAACCCGCCATAACAACAAAAAATCCAAAATAAGTGCAGAATCGTAGAATATGCTGAAACAACGAAAAGAGCTCCTGTCGCTAAACAAAAGAAATACCACAGAATACAAAGAACTTAGCCGAGCCATACGAAAACAAATAAAAGACGATATTAAAAAACATGAACAAGAACATGTAGAAAGAGTGATAGAGAAAAATCGAAGTCTGAAATATACCAAACCGAAATTAGGAAAGAAAAATATTATAACTATGAAAAATCAACAAGGCCAACTAGAAACAAGCAAAGCTCAGATATCAAACATAGTTGAAAACTTCTATACTGACTTATACTGCTCAAGAAACGATCCCCCCGACTCTTCAAAGTAAAATCTGAAAAGACAAATAACAAACGTAAATTCTGAAGTAATGCCCGAAATAAGCGAAGTAGAAATAGAAAATGCAATTAAAGAAATGAAAAGAAATAAAGCACCGGGTAGTGATGGAATTCTGACAGAAATGTTGCAAGAAGACGGAGAAGAAGTCATCAGGTACCTAAAAATACTTTTTAATAAATGCCTATTTGAAGGAAACATACCAAAGAAATGGAATACTGCTGAAATGGAAGAACACAATATTAATACACAAAAAAGGGGACAATACAGATCTGAAAAATTATCGTCCAATATCACTACTATCACAACTTTATAAAACATTCACAAAAATAATTATAAATAGATTGACAACAAAGTTCGATGTATATCAACCAGTAGAGCAAGCCGGATTTAGAAAAGGGTTCAGTACATGTGACCATCTTCACACACTAAAGGTCCTAATAGGAAAAGTAAACGAATACAATTTACCAATCTGTTTAGCATTTATAGACTACGAGAAAGCTTTTGACAGCATAAAATTATGGGCTATTGAGGAAGCACTGGTCAACAGCAGAATAGATTCTAGATATAGGATATTAATACATAATATATATCAACACACTGAAATGGTAGTCACGATGGATAACGGAATGAAAACGAGGCCAATAAAAATCAACCGAGGAGTAAGACAGGGAGACACCATATCTCCAAAACTATTTACTGCCGCACTTGAAGACATCTTTAAATCACTAAATTGGGAAACGAAGGGACTATCGATAAACGGAAAGTATTTAAACCATCTAAGATATGCAGATGACGTAGTACTAATAGCCGACAGCTGGAAAGAACTGAAGACGATGATCGATGAGCTTCATACGGAATCCATAAAAAAAGGACTGAAAATGAATCTGAGTAAAACTAAGCTAATGTCGAATAAAGATGATCAACCGACGATAACCATCCAAGGAACAAAAGTGGAACATGTAGAAGAATACATATATCTGGGTCAGAATATCAAGGTAAACAAAGAAAACCAAACTACCGAAATAAGCCGACGAGTAAGAATGGGATGAACCGCATTTGGAAAACTCTCATACATACTGAAAGACAAAAATGATACCCCAAAACCTTCGAACCAAAGTGTTCGATTCTTGTATCCTTCCCGTTCTCACTTACGGAGCTCAAACCTGGACATTCACAAAAAAGAACATGGACAAGATTCGAAAAACTCAGCGAGCCATGGAACGACAGATGCTTGGTATCTCACTAATAGATCGGCAAACGAAAGAAGCAATCCGGAACAAAACAAAAATAAAGGACGCCGCGAAACAAGCAGCTAAATTAAAATGGAAATGGGCTGGACACAACGAACGTCTCGAAGATGGTAGATGGAACAAAGAAGTCGGAAACTGGCGACCGTACGATGCGAAGAGACCAAGAGGAAGACCTCAAATGCGCTGGAGCGACGATATCAAAATAGTTGCAGGACCAATGTGGAAACGCCTAGCACACAACAGGGATGAATGGCGGGAAATGGGAGAGGCCTTTATTCGACAATTCTGATAAAAAAAGGGCTATAAAAAAATTAATTTTGGGAACCCAAAAAAGATGCAAAAAATTTTACCATTTTTAGCCAAGAACTTGTCCCTAAAATCTTTCTTGCAGGCGGGTAAAAACGCACAAAAATCGATTTTCCAAGAATCTGTACGCCGTAGAGAAGAATATTTTAAATAAAAAATGTGGCTGAGATAATTTTAAACACAACTGTTAATTAGCACTTCTTGTGTGGAATAAACCGTTCTCTCAGAAAGAACGCTTAAAGAGACCGTCTATTTTCAAGTCAATGTTCAATAAAATTTGTATGAGCACGGCGGTAACAGTTCGAGATCTTTTTATCCAAGTGTCTTATCTGCAAAAATTAAGATGAATTTTAAAGAATAATACTGCAACTTTCGTATGCAGTTTTTGTATTTTGTCGTGAATAAACTCGTGAGTTTTTATAAACGTATTAAATAAATAAAATTTTTATCATTTTTTTACAATTTTCATTAAATCAATAGAATTGATCACTTTCATTGAATTTACATGAATTGGTAGTCCGACACTTTTATTATAAATAACGGAACCTGACAGTCTTTTCCGTTAAGGCTACCAAAATAGTTGGCGCATTTTTTGTGGAGTAGTGAAAATAGCTGGACATATTCGCTAGATTTCAGTCAGATGTATATATGAATAAAATGATATTCAATCTGTACATGTCATAAATGTCATATTATTCCTTTAAAGACAGCACGGTGTTCTGCTTCTGCGAATATATTGTTAATCATAAACAAAATGTTTTAAAATTTAATGTTAAAAAAGAAATATATATAATATGTATTAGTCTTAGAATTGTGTTTAAAGATTTGTGCGTTTGATAAAGGAAATGAAAATAAAAATAATAATAATAATCATAATCGTGATATCAGACAGAGGTTTAATTAATTAAATAATATAGAAAAATGTAATTTTAAAGATCTTTATAGTCATGATGATTCGTTTTCACTGAATTTAGTTTATTAATTTTTGAGACGTTCAGTTCAGACAATTTAGCACTTATTTATCTCTTGTTTGTACAAAAGATCCACATTTTTTTTTAAATTCCACTATATACATAAAGATTAATTGATGCATCATATAAATTTTTGATGTTATTCTTAATAATAAAATTCTTACATCTTATATGTTGATTCATCCTGTATGCTTCCACTAGCTTATTGTCAATTACCACGAGTTCCGGCAAACCGTGAATAAAATTGCAGAAGCATATTTGAACTGTATTCACGCAATTGTGGTGAAAAAATAGGGAGTGCTTTACACCAAAACATGCCTACAATCGTTCAGACAGTTACTCCGCATCGTCGCCCGTAGTTCATGCTTTTAGAAAAATTTGACCATTGCAAAAAAGCGAAAGGGAACTCGCTGTGGGTCAGAGATTAACTTCTTCGGAACTGGACATTTACGTACTTTACAAAAATACAAAAATGACCATCGCTGCATTATGCATATGTCATTTGGGCTATTGTGATAATATAGGATATTTATTTGCATGAGGGTCAGCTTATTTTTATTGTGCGTTACGTACAAAGGAACGAAAATAAATAATATGCAAATACTGTGTATCGAAAAACCTTTTTGCATGTGGCAGTTATTTGTTGAGAGATATAGAAATTGCATCTGAAATAAATAAGTATATCTACGTTATGTATATACGTATTCACTGAACTAGAGTAATATTTGGCTAATTAAAACCGTTAAATTGTACATAATACTTATGTATAATATGTATATATATTATGTCATTTTGAGTAAAATTTTCGATTTTTCGATCAATTTTAAAATTGTTCTGAAGCTATTTTCTTGTGGCATTTTAAATTAATTACTATTTAACTGGGAATAAGCCACAATTAAAGATAAAAATACGTTTATTGACGTTTCAATTTCCACTTCGGAAATCGTTCTCAAAATACAAACAGTAAATTAAACAAATTTTGTTTTTTGTTACATAGTGAAAAATTCTTCTAATAATTTAATTTTATCTGACTCATTTATATTGACAATTCAGACATACATTATGCATTTTAAAGTAGACGACTTTAAAATGATATTGCCAATATTGTTGAGTTGCGCTCCTGGGACGACTTTACTTATAAGATAGTTCATTCGATTACATGAAATCAACTTTAACTTGAGAATATCCGTCAGAAAAAATCATAGCATATAATTCGTCTTTAAAAAGACAAACACATGACATGATGACAGTAAAATTCTCCTGTTAGTGATTCCATAGTAAATTATGAGGGAAAAACCAGGAAAAAAACCTCATAATACTATCCCGACATGGTAAGTATTTGTTCGTGCATTTAGTTTACCTTCAATAAACACCAAAATTCTGATTTTATATGTTTCGTTATTTAAAAAACATAAATGATGTATCCTCTATATGTTACTGACTTACTAATACTGGTATTTTCTTATTAATAACTTCCTCTTTCAATATTGGTAACCAGATCCTACTACATTCTGCCGAGGAATTTGCGACACAATTGGCCTCATTTAGCATAATTAAAGCCGCTTCTTTGATTTTTCTTTTTTTACCATCCGTCTCTTTTAGGACTACATTTGAATTATTCCATTGAACCCTATGTTCATTATCCCATGCGTGTTTACATATTTGAGATCTATCAAATTCTCTATTTTTAATATAAGACTGATGTTCACTTATTCTAACATTTAATGGCCTTGATGTTTCACCTAAATAAAACTGATCGCATTCACAAGGTATTTTATAAATGCAATTCTTTGTCCTTTCTTGTTCATTGTTAGGTTTGGTTTTGGACAAAATAGATCTCAACGTGTTTGTTGTTTTGAATGTTGTTGAAATGTTGAATTTATTGCCTATCCTTTTAAGTTTTTCTGATAATCCTTTTATGTACGGTATTGTTATTTTCCTCGTATTATTCCTTGTGTATGCTGTAGGATCTCGTTCTAAATTGTTCTGTTCTATTCGATCGATTGTTGAAAATTCCTTATTTATAAACGATAAAGGATAATCATTTTTTAATAAAACAGATGTTAACAAATGTTTCTCCTCCAAGAACGAATTTTCGTTAGAACAAGTAATTTTGGCTCTATCGTATAAGGATTTAATTATTCCCTTTTTTACATTAATATTGTGATTTGATTTGAAATTTAAATATCTATTGGTGTGTGTTGGTTTTCTATACACCTGAGTCTCATATCCAGTATCGTTCTTAGAGATTAAAACATCCAGGAAAGGTAGCGTGTTATTATATTCCTTTTCCATGGTAAATGTTATTGTCTCTTCTTTATCGTTTATATCATTTAGGAATGTGTCCAACAACTCTGATCCATGAGGCCATATTGAGAATACATCATCTACATACCTCCACCATACTGTGGGTTTTAAATTTTGTTTAGAAATGATATTCGTTTCAAAATCATCCATAAATATATCGGCTAAGAATGGAGATAAACTAGAGCCCATTGCTAGACCAAAATTTTGTTTATAGAATTCATTATTTAGTTGAAAATATGTATTATCAGTACATAATGTTAATAACTCCATTATAGCCGATATGTTTAGTCTTGTTCTAGTTGCCAATGAATCATCACTCTCTAATTTTGTCTTGACTATACTTAAAGTCTTATTTAATGGCACATTCGTAAATAAACTATTTATGTCAAAACTTACCAAAGTATTATTTGAATTAAATTCAATATTTGATAATTTATTTAAAAAATGTTGTGTATTTTTTATGAATGTGTCATTTTTATTTGTAAATGGTTTTAAAATATTTAATAAAAATTTTGATAGTTCACTACAAGGAGAATTCATGGTACTACAAATGGGTCTAAGTGGTATATTCGTTTTATGAATTTTCGGTACTCCATAAAAATGAGGAGTCTTACTGTAATGAGGTGTAATTAATCCTCTCTGATAACTTGTTAAAAAATCTTTAAACTTGAATAAAGTTCTATATATTTTGTTTTCCAAAGGCTTTGTTGGATCTTTTGTTAATTTTGTATAAGGTCCGTTTATTATTAGATCTTTAATTTTGTTTTCGTATTGAATTTTATCCATTATCACAGTTGCATTCCCCTTGTCTGCTGGTAGGATGATTATGGAGTCGTCATTTTTTAAAGTTCTTATAGCCTTTAGTTCCTCTTTGCTTATGTTTTGTTCAATTTTAGTAGATTTTTCCAATTCAAGTTTACATAACACTCTGTATTCTTCCTTTTCGTGGGTTGGTAAGCATTGAGATATTTTCTCCACTGAGCTTATTATGTCTAATTTTGGAACGGATGGCTGAGTAATAGCAAAGTTTAGACCCTTTGACAGTATTAAATTCTCCGTTGCATTTAAATGTCTATTTGATAGATTGACAACTGTCGCTAATATGTCATCATTTCTATTGAGGTTATCTAAAGTGTGTATACTGTTTTGTTCTAAAAGAATGTTAAATTTATTTAAATGTATATTTCGCATTCACAAGGTATTTTATAAATGCATTATGCACGAATTACTACTAGGAGCTGTCCACTTTTGCTCTTTATCAAATTGATAAAGAAGGGATATTGAATTTATGGATATATATATATATATATTATATATATATATATATATATATATATATATATCTATATAATATATATATATATATATATATTTATATATATATATATATATATATATGTATATATGGATTTTTAATCACTGATTACAGAGGTATATTTAACTGTTTGACCAAAAAGTGGAAATGTTCGGTTTTGCATCTAGACCCCTCATATATTGTCCATCACTTTCGAGACAAGAAAGTTGATTAATAAAATAACTTTGATTTAGAAGTGATGTCTCATCTTTAAGCTTCGATAATAAGTTATATTTAGCTATTTTAATTTTAGGAATTTAGTCAATAGTTTAATTATATTGTTAGTTAAGCTATTACGTAGGGTAACTTTTTGTAAATAACGGGGACTGTTGGTCTGTTACCACATTGCCTGTTACATAAGTTTGAGTTCTAGATTAGTTGCTTGAGAATTTTGCTAGTAAATTCTTTTGTATAAAAATATCATTGCGAATGTGCAAAATTCTGTTTTTCATTCCAACAATAGTGTTATGATACTGATTATTATTTACAGGGTGAGTCATGAGGAACTTTACATACTTCTACCATATGTAGAGTCCCTCAGGGAGCATATCATGTGGCCACTAAAAAATGTCAACTCCTCTTCTTTATTAATTAACAGGGTGATTTGTGTAATTGACCATTTATTTCATTTTACTGTAGTGTTTATACGGCTCATTTGATTTTTTTAATTTTTGCATGATACAGTACACTACTATCAAGCATTCGACTGGTATTAGCTAAACTAAAAAATTCCAGGACTGGCTTTGGAAAAATTAATTTAGGGATTCGTATTAAATATTACACCCTGTATATATATTTTTTTAAAATGCAATAAGTGATTTTCAAACTACATAAATAGCCAATGAAAACGACATATGCGACAATGTTGTCGCACTTTTATTAAATTTTTAGTGAACGATCAAATCTTACCAAAAATAGAACAACCATAATGAAGTATCAAATTATAAGGTATTAATTTAAACAAATGTTATAAATTTCAAACATTTTAATTAAAATGAGTTCCTACAACATAATCTAATACGTAGAAAATTAACATCTTTACTGTCACTTTGTATTATCTCTACGATAGAATCAATTGTTTTTCAATTTTAAATTTTTACTCATAGATCGTATTGGGGCATTATTTTCGATAAATAATAAATTAAATTGATTAAAAAGTCAAACCTCTTGTATGTGTTAGTTTTTGTTGATTGTAAATGATTAAAATTTTATGTCAAATAATAATACATTGCATCAACTGTACTAAATAAAAATAAATCTAAAAAAGTTTAAAATGAAGGTTGGCGTTGACCGTTTGACGTTTCTTGATATTTTATACCCATTGTCATTATTGTCATTATCAATTGTTATTTATGTGTACAAGAATACATATTTCTTCTGTCATATCTACGTTAAGTACATTGTGTTATTTTTGTAAGCTTTTGTACTTCG
Source organism: Diabrotica balteata (assembly GCA_918026665.1). Lineage (NCBI taxonomy): Eukaryota > Metazoa > Arthropoda > Insecta > Coleoptera > Chrysomelidae > Diabrotica > Diabrotica balteata. The sequence continues at coordinate 110,362,003 of OU898278.1, read as the reverse complement.
TTCAAATGCACATCATTTCGACCACAGAATATGCAGACATAATATTTGTTTATGGATTCTGTAATGGGAATGGTAGGGCTGCTAGTAGAAATATCGCAGGAGATTTCCTAATCGTCGAACTCCCAGTCATCCAACATTTGGGTCAGTTTTTAATTATTTGCGAGAAAATGGCACTTTTCCTAGTGGAACAACAGAGCGACATGTAGATGAAGCGCAGGAAGATGACATTATGGACGCCGTTACTATGAACCCTACAATAAGCACTAGACAAGTAAGTCGAGAACTCAATGTTACTCAATCAAAAGTAAGTAGAGTCTTACAAAAAAATAATCTATACCCATATCACATTCAAATGGTTCAGCGACTACATGCTGGAGATGAGATCGATAGGTTGGAATTTTGTAGATGGATTAACAATAATCGACCAACGCTATACAGGACACTATTTACAGATGAAGCCCAATTTACCAGAGACGGGATAAATAATTCACGAAATTCACATGTGTGGGCAGAAGAAAATCCCCATGCTATTCGAGAACGTCGTTCTCAGTTAAGGTTTTCGGTTAACGTGTGGATTGTTGTCATAAATAACCAATTAGTAGGTCCTCACTTTTTTGATGGTCCTTTAACAGGGCAGGTCTATTTGAACTTTCTACAAAATATTTTGCCGAATTTGCTTGCCAACGCGAACGTTGCTATCCGAGGGATGTATTTTCAGCATGATGGGGTACCCCCACACTTTTTACTGGCAGTGAGACAACATCTCAATAATGTTTATGCAACAGGTGGATAGGACGTGCAGTCCTATTTCGTGGCCTTCAAGATCCCCTGATTTCAATCCCGTTGATTACCATATTTGGGGACGATTGAAGCAACTAGTTTACGCAGTGAATATTAATAACCGACAACAATTAATTATAGAATTATACATTGTTGTAATACTATTAGAAACGATCCCCAGAGTATCCGTAATTCAATAAGTCAATTAACAATTCGGCAACAAAAATATGTACAAAAATCCTCCAATGCTTCTTTAAATAGAAACTCGGAGTAAAGATTAAACAGCAGAGGCGACAGAACACATCCTTGTCTAACTCCCCTCCTAATTTTTACTTCTGCAGATGTGGAACCTTCGATCCTAACTCTGGCGTTTTGGTTCCAGTACAAGTTTTTTAAGAATTTGATGTCTTTTCCATCTAAACCGACTTCTTGCAAACGTTCTAATAGTAGGTCGTGTCTTACTCTATCAAATGCTTTTTCGAAGTCTATAAAGCATATAAATATATCTTTCTGTTGGTCGTAGCATTTTTGGGCGAGAACTAGTAAACTGAACAGGGCTTCTTTCGTTCCCATGCCGGCTCTGAATCCTATAGATAGGATTATGTACGATTTTTAGTAGGACTTTTACTGCATGACTCATAAGGCTTATCACAGCAGCGCCTACTAAATAAATATTATCGGTGAATGTTTAAATAATATGTTTAGCAAGATATTTCATAATTATTTTAAGTTATGGTGTCATAACTTAAATAATCTATATTTTTGTCCATGAGTATATTTCATTAAATTACTTTTTATATTACTATTTAGGTATTACAATGATGGTCTGATAAAACCCAAAAATATTTTAAATGTTGTTAATCTTTTTGAATATTTTTAATATAAATTAAATATACCAATTACCTACAATTTTTTTAATGATATTATTATTAATTTTTGTCTGGTTTTATTTTTAAAAAATACTATGCACAATTCTATTTTCTGTACAATTCATCTCATAAATTTTTTTGTTTTAGTTTTTTTTGTGGTATTCCATGTACTAAGTTAAAATAAATATAAATAATGCCTATTTGTTTCATCTAGAAGTTTCTGGTGTTACTGACAATCGTATCAAATTAAACTGCTTTTTATTCGCAGGTTTTAATCTATGTGTAAAACCCTATTAGAAAAGAAAGCTACGAAAAAATTAGACCCTTATAATTTCTTTTATATATCGTTACAAAATCTTTTATAATGCTAATATTTCTATACTGCAGGTACGGATTAAGGCAGACTATACAAAGACAAGGCCAACATTTGAAATATTTAGAGCAATATATTTTGTCTATGGTATCGTGTAATTTAATTATTGATATTAAGATAAGATGTATATGATATTATATGATTCAATAATTTCTTTTTTGTTTATTAAATCAATACATGATAGAGTACAAAAACGTGTTCTTGTAAAAATGCATTTCAAGAAGAAACAAAACCCGCTAAAAAAAGTTTTTATAAAAAATGATTACAAATTGTCACTTATAAATAAAAAAGTTTACAATATTGAAGAAAGAAAACAATAAAACATCATAAGTAAAACATCCACAAACATCCCAAGAGAAGGGATTTACAGATGACAACAATAACATATATAAAGGACTTATCGAAAAATTAAAAAGGATAGAAAATAATTACATCACAACAACATTCAAAACAATCAATACACTGAGACCTCGTATGTCCAAAACCAAACTTAACAAAAACAAGAGAAATCAAAGAACTGTATCTATAATGAAATACTCTGTGGATGCAAAAATTCTTACGTTGGAGAAACCGACAGACCACCAAGTATTAGGATAAATGAACATGTAACATATATCAAAATTCAAGACTTCGACAAATTACAGATATATAAACATGCCTCAAATAATGAGCAAAGAGTGCAATGGAAAGATGTATCAATAATCTCATCCTACTTAATAAAAAAAAATACTAAAACAAACTCATCAGCAGCATGTATCGGGTGTTGCTTGATAATACTAAAAGAAGAAGACAATACCAAGAATATATCAACAATAGTGGATGAAAAAATTAAGACACATTGTCTACAATAATGTACAATAATATACAATACACATGCAATCCCCCCCCCCAACACACAAACAGAATACACGAACACACATGCACATATAATTAATGCATATATAAATCAAAGCAGCAGCTTTCATCTTACTTAATGAAAAAAAATGTGTAGCAAACCCATCAGCAGAATGTAGTAGGCTCTGGTTGTAATATTAAAGAAAGCAACAAAAACAAAGAAGTGCGTTCTTTATTTCGTCTGTTGATATATTAGGCATCAATTTGCGATCCTTAGTTGACTAATCTTTTTCCTTTTAGTTTTTTAACTTTTCTGTTAGCTGCTCATCATTGTTTTTAACTGTATAATTCTCTATAGAAATCTTCTACTACCGTTAGTAATTCATCTTTGTTGGTGACAATATTTCTATCTTTATTCTATAATTTCATTATTTCTTTTTTACGACTTTTCTAATCTCTCCTGAGAACTTTGAGACTTGTTAGTTAAAAAAAATATAATAACTAAACATCTTTAATTATCACATTTTTAGGTCACATTCGAAGAGGCGATCAATAATAACTCTTGAATGTCATAATATGGGCAAAACTGAAGGTCCAAAATGACCAGGTCTCAAACAACACTCACAATGGTCATGTCTTATATTAATAGAATACTCAGGACAGAAAAAATTATCTTGAACATTCATGATTCTCCATCAAAGAAGTACTTGGGAATGACCAGGAAAAATCTACGTTTGGCAGTTGGTTTTTTAACTGGTCATTGTCAACTAAGCAAACACCTCCACACACTGGGGCTAGTAGACACACCTCTATGTAGGAAGTGTGAACGAGAAGACGAAACTGTAGAGCATGTCCTATGTGAATGCCCAGAGTTATCGTTAATACGAGAGTACGCGTTCGGCGAGTCCTGGCCCACACCTGCCCACATAAGTGAGATGTCTCCTGGTGACTTGTCCACCTTCCTAGAAATGGCAGGATGGACAATGAGCTAAGGGTGACAGCTCCCTGGGAGGATGCACAATGGGTCAATTGTGGCCTAAGTGCTGTGAAACTTAACTCGCCCTCCCTACTCTACAGATACAGATACAGATTCATGATTGTCTATGCAGTTCAAAGCTCCAGAAGAATAAAATGTTTTTATATATATCGTAAATATTAGCTGTACTTAAAAAATTTTTCCATCTCAACTTTTAATATTAGTTGATTAGTAACTGGTTTAATTGTTACTGGTTAAAATAATACTATATCACACCATTATTCTCATTCCCTATCCAGTCTGTCTCTCTTTATTATGGGTACAGTATATGGCTAACGAAACCATAAACTGTGGGATAGGATCGAAGTTATTCCATAAGATTACGAAAGCAAGACCGGATCTGTTCTTGCATTAAAAAAACTTGTTACCCTCAAACTATCTGCGATACAGATACTTATGTGGGAAATATTTTGTACCCTAAGTTTTTTCAATGACCCTAAATTTTTTATAGTTAAAAAACCTCGAGCTGTGAAAATAATTTTATGCAAATTAAAAAAAAAAGACTATAAATTGTAAGTAATTTTTCAGGTTTTTTGTCCGGAGCAACCGTTAGAAAGAACAAAATAACATAACAACTCTATAATTAGTTATTAACAGCTTTATGCATTGAAAACTGTATGCATTATAAATCGGTACAAATGAAAGAAGTATATAACCAAAATTTTCGGAAAATTAGGAGAATATTAATACATTTAACGATTAAATGTTTTAATAATAAATTGTTTTCTATTATTTTGGGCTTTTTAGGCATGTTTTCCTACATTAGATGTATTGATTTCCTATTATTATTTCTCTTATTATCAATAATTGTGCTTTTGATATTTTAGTCTAATTTTTTTTATTATAAGTAAAGATGTATACGTAATTGGTTATATAACTGCTCAGCGGATTTTTGATTTGGCCTCAATGCTAATGTTTTCGTTAAGCAATGTTGCATCGTTTTCACAGAGCAATTTTTGCTGACGTTATTCAAGTAAATGAATTAAAATTAAATTAATAAATAAAACATTCTCAAAACTATTGTTAAATATTTATTTTTGAATTAAGTAACAGTAAGTACTAACTATTAACTTTTTAAGTATCCTCATGAGTTTTAATACACGTATACGACAAACTTCCTATTTTAATTGTTTTTTAAAAGTGTAAGAATTGGCATATGATAAATGTCTGAGAGACTTTGACATTTATAATATTGTACTAGATAATTAAAAATTAGTTAAAAAAACATTAACTTTTTTCTGTTTTAACGGTTAACCGTTAAAAAAAATTCTGGAAAATTACTTACGATTTATATATTCCGTTTTTTTTTTAATTTGCATAAAATTTTGTATCCCCATTATAATATTTTTTAACCAACCATTGCAAAAAACTTGGGGTATGACTATTTCCCACATAAGTATCTATGTCGCTAATAGTTTAGGGGTAACAAGTTTTTTAATAGATCGACAGATCCGGGCTCAGTGATGAACACTTGCCATAAGATTAGTTAAATGTGAATACTGCGTTAAACATTTTTACCTTTTGATATATTGATTACTATGAGTACGTTGAATAGTCTTCAAATGTCGTTATTATATTATTATTTCAAACAAAAATTTTTGAAACGGAGCTACTATTCTGGTGTTTATTTTTTCTTCTTTACAGGAAAATGCTGAGACGAGCGTCATGGAAATAGCGCCACAATAACAATTGACTACTCTCGATTAATTTGTTTCTATATTTTCTCTAAGCAGGTTTAAATTTAAAACTACATGAAAAACAACTAACAAAATATAGATATTAAATGAGAGGTAAAAAATATCTGTGACTAAAAAATACGATTTGTAACGATGGTTAAAATTTAATAAAAGTCATAAATGTCATCAGATTAATAACAACTATATATATATATATATATATATATATATATATATATATATATATATATATATATATGATGAAATAAAAAATGAAAAAACTATTTCAACCTTTTTAATAGAAAACGTTTCGTGCAGTATTTCTGCACTTCTTCAATTCTAATGATCGGAAAGCCATATATAGATGTCAACCAATGTCAAATGCATATCTTAAGGTGTTACAAAATACATTAAATAAATACAATAAAACTTACAGTAAAAAATTCAGAGTTTTTTTTTTAAATTTATACAAATATTAAAAGTCACAAAAATGTCACAATATTGTTACGATTTTAAATGTTATGGCGTATAGAACTGTAAATATTTTATGACTAATTCTTTTGTATTGATTCTCGTAATTTCTAGGTCAAAAAAATCTACCTGACAAACAACAATCGAATGTTCTGGGGGCGACAAGCCGATAAAGGAACATGTTTTGAGACCAGTCGCCGCCGTGTCTACGTCGAGATCGAGAACGGCATCGTATTTTCTACAAACATTCTGTTACAAGCTGGTTTCATATAAATACCGGAAGAATTTCATTGAGGAGTTAGTCATAAGAAGATCGGTAAACGCGGTTTACTTGTACGAAACGTGAAATACATACATTTGTAAAGTTATTTAATAAATTAGTAATTAGCTATCGTGAGTTTTAATAAATTAGATTATAGACAATAAATTAGAATAAAGACAAATAAATTCGAACTATATAAATATATCACAGTGGTGCAGAAGTGGGGTTGTAGATAAATTTAATTTGAATTTTTGAAAAGAAGTGAAATTGGTGAACGATGGCTACGATTTACGAGCTCACAGTTACGAATCTAAGAAGGCATCTTGAGGATAGAGAATTAGCTTCTACCGGAAAAAAGGCTGAGTTAGTCCAACGACTAAAGAATGCTTTGGAGGAAGAGGGTTTAGATCCGGAAACTTATATATTTGAAGATGCTGTCATCGCGTCAATTTCAAAATTAGAGAATAAAGTTTCTGGTGACATCGCATCATTAGAGAACAGAGTTCATGGCGATATTTCGAAAGTTTCCTCTGATGTAGCCAAAGTTTGCGGCGACATCGCCTCTTTAGAAGACAAAGTGTCTAACGAGATTTCTTCTCTAGAAAGCAAAGTCTCTGCTAACATCTCCTTGGAAATCTCTAAAGTCACTTCGGAGATGTCTGCTCTCGACGATAGAGTGTCTTCATTAAAAAACCAAGTTGCTGCCGATATGATGGCCTTCGAAGAGAAGATATGGAAAGAGTTGGAAAGGAAGATTGAGGGAACAGGAACAACAGAGAGAGTAAACAATCCAATTACCATAGAGACAAAAGAAGACGAGACGAAATGTAAGTTGGAAACACGGCCGAAATGTGAAGGAAGTGGAAGTTCCGTTCATGTCAAAGTCCCAACTTTCGACGGAAAATCATCATGGAACAACTACATGAAACAGTTCGAATCAGCTGCAAGAGCGAATGGATGGTCTGAAAAAGAAAAGGCTGTAAACCTGACTATCGCTCTTCGAGGAGATGCCTTAGATGTGCTCCAGACCATAGCCGTAGAGGAGACGGATGATTTCGAACAACTGAAGAAGAGGTTAAATATGCGATATGGCCACGAACACTTGGAGCATGTATATCAGTCGCAGCTCAAAAATCGAAGACAAAAGAAAGATGAGGCTCTTCAAGAATATGAAGTAGATATCGCCAGATTAGTGCGATATGCTTATCCAACAGCTCCCGAAGACATGATGGAAAAGTTGGCCGTTCAAACGTTTATTGATGGTCTTCGTGATCATGAGATGCAAAGAACACTACGATTAGCTCGTCACAAGACGCTGATGGATGTCTTATCTGCCGCCCTCGAATACGAGTCAGCTACGCAGGCCTCTGGCGGGTACAGTAAAGTTAGGACTGTAAAAGAGGAAGGAGATGAAGATAAACTTGACCAGCTCTTTAATATGATAAAAAGCATGACACACAAGAAAACGAAGACCATAAGACCGAAGACAAAACCAGAACGCGTCGGCCTTAGGGGAGCAGCTTCGACCCAGAACTTTACCAAAGACCCTCTGATACTAATAGCTTCTTTGAAATGTCGTGAAGATAGTGTATATGTAGATGGAGAAATAAATGGTAAAAAGCATACGTTGTTGGTGGATACTGGAGCGACCAGAACCATTATACGCCCGACAGTTATAAACAGCCGAAAGAAACTGTTACCAACGAGGTTGCGACTTCGGACCGCCACAGGTGAAAATGCCAACATTCATGGAGAAATCCAGGTACAATTAGGAATTGGAGCAGAAAAGTTCGTCCATACTGTTATAGTTGCTGACATCGAAGAGGATGTTATATTAGGAATGGACGTAATGAATACGCATGGATTCCAATTGGATTTTAAGAATAAGGTAATCAAAGTTGGTAACGAGGAGGTATTTCTCCATCCACATGATGACAACACTATGCAAGCAGCCGTTAAAGAAGATACAGTCGTGCCTGCGAGAAGTGAAACGATAATAGTAGCGCGGCTACAGGGAATTGTGGACGAAGGAACACCTGTTATGATGGAGCCTTGGAATCATGACGACGAAGTTGGCCGTGGAATCATAATTGGAAAGGAATTAGTGACTTCGGCTAAAGAAATTCCTGTGAGACTTATTAATGTCAATGACTACCCAGTGACCATCAAGAAAGAGACAAAAGTAGGAACTTGTGTACCTGTCACATCCATAATCCGTCAGACGACAACGTCTGATAATTCCAACGATAAATTTGATCAAATGGTTGCGGTTGCTGGACAGTCTCTGAATCAGATTGAGAAAAGGAAATTAAGGGAATTTCTTCGGCAGTATCGTGATATTTTCGTACCGAAAGGAGGAAAGACGGGAAGAACTACCGTTGTTAAGCATAAAATTGATACTGGTAATGCTAAGCCAATTCGTCAAACAGCTCGACGATTACCACAGGCGAAAAGAGAGGAAGCTGAAACGATTGTTCAGGAAATGAAGAAAGACGGGGTGATAGAACCTTCTACGAGCCCATGGGTCTCTCCGGTGGTCCTGGTTAAGAAGAAAGACGGAACAACGAGGTTCTGTGTGGATTACCGTTTGCTGAACAACGTTACCAAGAAAGATAGTTATCCTCTGCCTCGGATCGATGACACATTAGACACATTGGCTGGAAGTAAATTATTTTCTACTTTGGATTTGAAGTCTGGATACTGGCAGGTAGAAATGGACCCGATAGATAAAGAAAAGACAGCCTTCACCACAGGATCTGGATTATGGCAATTCAACGTTATGCCATTTGGACTTTGTAACGCTCCTGCGACATTTGAGAGGCTTATGGAAAATGTGTTGAGAGGGTTATCTTGGAAAACATGCCTAGTTTATCTAGACGACATAATCGTCTTGGGGGAGACATTTGAAGACCATCTGAAGAATTTAGAAAACGTTTTTAATCGACTTAAAGCTGCCCAATTGATGTTAAACCCCAAGAAGTGCCAGCTATTTCAAGGTAAAGTCAATTATCTGGGTCATATAGTCAGTAAAGAAGGAGTGGCCGTGGATAAGGGAAAAATCGATTCTATTAAGGAATGGCCAAAACCAACTGACAAACATCAAGTGAGAAGTTTTCTGGGACTGTGTACTTACTACCGGAGGTTTATTAAGAAGTTTGCAGATATCGCTAAACCATTAACGCGACTTACAGAGGAAGCAAGAGAATACCGCTGGGATGTAGACTGCCAGAATGCCTTTGAAACCTTAAAAAAGCATTTAATCACAGCACCAATTTTAGGGTATCCACTGCCAGAAGGAGAGTTCATCTTAGATACAGATGCAAGTAATGTGGGAATTGGAGGAGTGCTGTCTCAGATTCAAGGAGGACAGGAAAGAGTCCTTGGATATTTTAGTAAAGTCCTCTCAAAACCTGAGCGAAATTATTGCGTCACGAGAAGAGAACTTCTGGCAGTAGTGAAATCAGTAGAGCACTTCTATCAATACCTCTATGGAAGGAAGTTTTTAATCCGAACCGACCATGCCGCCCTTAAGTGGTTGATGCAGTTTAAGAATCCAGAGGGTCAGATAGCCAGGTGGATCGAACGACTCCAAGAATATGATTTTAAGATTGAGCACCGGGCCGGAGTTAGCCACCGAAACGCCGATTCTCTTTCCAGAAGGCCATGCCCAGCAGAGTGTTCTCACTGCAACAAAACGGAATCCAAGGAAGCAGCAGTGCTAAGAACGACGGTGGTCCACGACGACTGGACGCCTACCAAGATCAGGGAAGAACAAGAGAGAGATCCAGTTATACAGAAAATCCGAAAATGGAAAGAGGAAAACCGTCGACCACCTTGGCAAGAAATATCGAACCTAGGCTCAATAGTTAAGACGTATTGGGCCCAGTGGGACTCATTTATCATGGAAGATGGCTTGCTCAAACGAGTCCTGGAAAATGATGACGGTTCAGAGAAGAGAAGACAGTTGGTGATTCCAAAGAGCAGAATAGCCGAAGTACTTCGTCAGTTACACGACAGTCCATCAGGAGGGCATTTTGGTGTGAAAAAGACCCTTCAGCGAATTCGGGAACGGTTTTATTGGATGAACAGTTCCGACGATGTAAAAGACTGGTGTAAGAAATGTACTATTTGTGCTACGAGTAACGGGCCTTATCGAAAAAGGAGAGCTCCTATGAGACAATATAATGTTGGAAGCCCGTTTGAAAGAATAGCTTTGGACATTGCTGGGCCGTTTCCAGAAAGTGATAATGGAGGCAAGTACATGTTGGTAGTAATGGATTACTTCACTAAGTGGGTCGAGATTTACGCACTTCCAGACCAGAAGGCGGCCACCGTTGCAGATAAGTTGATCCAAGAATATATCAGCCGATTTGGAGTGCCTTTGGAGATCCATAGTGACCAAGGCAGGAACTTCGAAAGCGATTTATTCCAAGGAATATGTGATAGACTAGGTATGAAGAAAACAAGGACTACGGCTTATCATCCGCAATCGGATGGTATGGTAGAACGAATGAATAGAACAGTTGGCAAGTATTTGACAAAGATGGTGTCCGATCATCAGCGAGACTGGGACCAATATCTCCCGTTCTTGTCCTGTCCATTCACAAGAATGGACGATGTACACGAGTTGGTCCGTTCCCATCTCCAGATCGCTAGTGACCGAATGAAGAAACGGTACGATACGCAAGCCGAGAAGGGGTGTTTTAAGAAGAACGATAAAGTCTGGCTTTATAACCCCAAAAAGCGAAAAGGTTGTTCTCCCAAATTGCAGCAGTTTTGGGAAGGTCCATACCTCATTATGGAGAAGCTCAATGATGTTATTTACCGAATAAGTAAGATTCCGAGAGGAAAGCCGATGATAGTACACCATAACCGGTTGGCGTCTTTCGAGGGTGACCACGACGTAGATGAAGAAGTGGAAGTAAACCAAGTCCAAGATGTGTCTGACCTCACGTTTGAGGAATTCATGGGTGCCTATGGAGGTACCGGTAAAGCAAGATATGGTGTTACCACTGAAGAAAGGCAAGATCTACTCGCGCTCCCCGATGACTACTCACTGGCCCTTACCATCCCGGCCAGTATCAAAGATGCACCAGGGTTGGCATCCGTCTTTCGAAGGAAGTTTGGTCGAGTTGCAGAACTTCAATGCCAAGTGCCAGCTCCTGGTAAAACCTTGAAACTTCAAGATGCATCACGTTACCTTTTCTACCTGGTAACAAAAGACACTGCCCGTGACCAACCTACCTACCGAGATGTATGGGAAGCCTTACTTCAGTTGAGAGAGCACGTACTAGAGTCCGACGTGCAAAAGTTAGCCATGCCAAAGTTGGAGTGCCGCCAATTAGATTGGAGGGTTATCCGAAATATGGTGGAGGAGATGTTTAAAGACACCGAAGTCCAGGTGTTAGTCTGTTGCAATCCGCATAGTTACTGGTGCGGAGAGAAAACCGTCCCTTGTCATTTCTATACAACCGGAAGTTGTAAAAGAGGGTCCAGTTGCCGATATCAGCATGTCGTTCCAGTTCCAGTCCCGACAAGGTTCCAGGAGGAACCATCTTTTAAGAGGGGGGCAATGTTACGATTTTAAATGTTATGGCGTATAGAACTGTAAATATTTTATGACTAATTCTTTTGTATTGATTCTCGTAATTTCTAGGTCAAAAAAATCTACCTGACAAACAACAATCGAATGTTCTGGGGGCGACAAGCCGATAAAGGAACATGTTTTGAGACCAGTCGCCGCCGTGTCTACGTCGAGATCGAGAACGGCATCGTATTTTCTACAAACATTCTGTTACAAGCTGGTTTCATATAAATACCGGAAGAATTTCATTGAGGAGTTAGTCATAAGAAGATCGGTAAACGCGGTTTACTTGTACGAAACGTGAAATAAATACATTTGTAAAGTTATTTAATAAATTAGTAATTAGCTATCGTGAGTTTTAATAAATTAGATTATAGACAATAAATTAGAATAAAGACAAATAAATTCGAACTATATAAATATATAACAATATGTTAACAAGAACAGTATAATAGAATACAATACTTCTATTCTATCGCTGTTATATATTATATCGAACCATGACGCCAGGAGAAAAAGTAGTCGTAGAAAAAGTAGAGTGTTGGTGAATAAATATTTTGTATATTGCGTTCAGAAGTATTATACAACTATAATTTTTTACATAGCAACAAATCTCCCTGTGCAGTGGACATATGATTTCAGTGCACCATTCCTCTTGTATTTTTTCTTCTTCCCAGACTCCTTCTCGGTATTTACCATCTACATATGAATCATAAAATTTAGATTTTTATTGATTTTTTAGATATAATTTGTTCAATACTCATTTCGTAATGTTAATAAATAGTGGAAATATTATTTTTGGAGGCTTTATATCTGTTCTTCGGGTTCTTTGGACCTTGTTTCCTTTTACAATGGGTAGGATGCTATCTTGACCCATCAACCCTCCTCTTTTATCCGGGCTTGGGACCAGCTGTGAGCGTGAACGCGACTTCTGAGCTACTCAATCCACCCAGTCATCGCGCTCATAACCTCCAGGCCGAGTTTTTTGTTTTTTGAGTTTTTTCGACCGGTATAAATATACATTTGAAAACTCCAGGGGCATAAATCTATGACTAATTTTATAGTCACTAATAGAAACATCCACCCAAAGCAAATTCTAGATATCCGAACTTTAAACTCAATTTTGCAAGATACCAGACGCATGGAGAAACAGCATATTGATACCAATGTTTAAGAAAGGAGATAAAGAAGACCCCAACAATGATAGAGGTATAAATCTACTGAACACGTCACTTAAGCTTATCACAAAAGTTCTAACCAATAAAATTAATAAACTAACAACTTTACTAGGTAAACAACAAGGATTCAGATCCGGAAGATCCTGCATAGACGCCATATTTGTACTAAGACAAATTACAGAAAAGGCCATCGAGTACAATAAACCAGCAAATTTATATTTTATAGACCTGACAAAGGCTTTCGATCGCATCAAAGTGGAAGACGTCTTACACCTACTGTATAAAAGTAACATACCAATCAATATTATACAAACCATCGAAAACATCTACCTTCCATAATCGAATACAGGCAAAGATAAATGAAAAACTAACACAGTGTATACCAGTACAAAGCGGAGTCAGACAGGGTGACTCGTTAAGCCCACTTCTCTTTAATATAATAATGAACAAAATAATACAAGCAGTACGTAAAGGTCATGGCTACAGAATGGGGAACAAAGAAATCCAAATATTATGTTATGCAGACGACGACGCATTAATCGCCGAGACAGAAGACGAGCACCAAAGATTAACACATATCTTCAATACAACAGCTAAGAAATACAATATGATAATATCAACAGAAAAAACCTAATGTATGACATCTAAATAACCAATACGGTATAAAATCGAAATTGATGGGAAAATATTAAAGCAGCAAGCATAGTTTAGATACCTGGGAATAAATATAACTAGTTACGGAGATGTTGAACAAGAAGTACGACAACAAAGCTTAAAAGCAAGTAAACATGCTTGTTATGTAAACAACGCCGAATTAATCCCCGAGACAGAAGACGAGCTCTAAGGATTAACACATATCTTTAATACATCATCATCATCATCAATTAGCCTATGTTTGTCCACTGCTAAACGTAGGCCTCCCGTAAAATTTTCCACCTATTTCTGTCTTGAGCTTCTTGCATCCAGTTTGTGGTGATGCGCTTGATATCATCCGTCCATCTAGTCGGTGGTCGTCCTCTGCTTCGATATGCATCTTGCCTTGGTCGCCATTCCAGAATCTTTTTGGTCCATCTGTCATCCGTTAATCTGGCAACATGTCCGGTCCAAGCCCATTTAGCCCTGGCTATTTTTTCAACTGCATCTGTGACTCCTGTTCTTCTTCTTATTTCTAGGTTTGGTACTTTATTTTTGATGGTAATACCTAATATTGATCTTTCCATAGCGCGTTGTGTAATTCTTTTTAAACAAACTGGGATACTAGACTTGAAAATGTTATTCAATCTACCAAAGGCAGCCCATGTGAGACCTATCCTTCTTTGTATTTCAGTTGTCTGATTATCTCGGCCTAGGCGAATCTCATGCACCAGATATTTGTAAGCTATTACTTGGTCGATGCTATGGCTCTCAATCAGAAAAAAAATTTAAAAAAGTTAATCACCTGGAGAAGATGAGAGAAGATCTTCAATACAACAGCTAAGAAATACAATATGATAATATCAGCAGAAAAAACCACATGTATGACAACATCTAAATAACCAATACGGTATAAAATCGAAAATGATGGGAAAATAATAAGGCAGGAAGCAAGGTTTAGATACCTGGAAATAGATATAACTAGTTACGGAGATGTTGAAGAAGAAGTATGACAACAAAGCTTAAAAGCAAGTAAAGCGGCAGGTTCTCTTAATGACATAATCTGGAAGAACAAACATCTAAGACAAGACACAAAAACAAGAATCTATAAAGCAGCAATTAGACCTATATTAATATACACGGCGGAGACAAGACCTAACACATTTAAAACGAGACGACTGCTAGAAACAACAGAGATGAAAATACTCCGACGAATATCAGGGAGAAGTCTGTTGGACAGGGAGAGAAGCGAAAACATAAGAAGAGCATGCGGTATAGATAGGGTGACCATATGTACTTTTTTTAGTAGGACAGTACTTTCTTTTCAAACGCTGTCCTATTGTACTTTAAAATTTATGAAGTACACCTAAATGTACTCTTTTTCTTAATTACACAAAATTAAGTCCTACTTTTTGTCCAAACAAAATATAATTATGGTTCGAATTGATTCAAGAATCGATCTTTTGCGGAAGAATCAGAATCTCCTATCTTTAGCAGCAATCGATCGGCGCAGGAGTCACTTGTGACTCTCGTCGCTGCGTCATCGTCTAGTTTAGTTTATTACCGATACGCCCATCTCCCTCCCATCACTGTCGATTTCATTTCGCAGCAAGATCTTATTATCTTATTTATTTAGTAAAAATATATATCTCGTCGTATGTTTATGTTTATTTGTTACTTGTGCGCTCACTGTTGATTAGTCTATTAACCTTTTGTCTTAAATTTCGGCAGTTTTTCTCGTTTTTTATATTATTTTGTGCTGTGTGGAAAAAAAACAATTTCATCATGTCATCAGAGTATCCTTTTATGAAACAAAAATCAAATGTTTCACCGCATATTGTGATTTGCCAAATTTGTAAAAGTGATGTTGATATTTCTAACAGTGGTCGCAGTAATATCAAACAACATTTGTAAAAGAAAAAACACATGTTGGCTGGTAATGCGAACTCGAAGAGCAGCAAATTGGAAACCTTTGTTAAAAAAAGATCTGAAAATATGTTGATTGCTGCCAAGAAAGGTACTTTTGCTTACCATACAATTAAGCATTTGCAAAGTTTCAGATCCTCAGACTGCACGTCAAAACTAATTGTAAGCATGTTTGAACCTAAATTTGCGGCAGTTCGAACCAAGACTGAGGCGATTGTAAAAAATGTTTTAGCTCAAGAGGCTCAATCCCAATTAGAAATTGACCTTCGAAAAGCAAATTTCGTCAGCATCACAATCGATTCGTCGAATCATAGAGAAATTAAAGTTGTGCCCTTAATGGTAAGATATTTTGATGGAGAAAATGGTGTCCAAGTAAAATTACTTCAGCTACGTGACTTACCTGGTGAAACATCAGAGCAGTTAAAAGATTACGTGGTCAATGTTTTGAATTACCATAATCTACTACAAAAATGCATCGGAATGTCTGCTGATAATACAAATACAAATTTTGGTGGAATGAGAAGAAAAGGAGTGAACAATCTATCCAGCAAATTAAATGCTTCTCGTGGTAAACCCGTGATTGGAATTGGTTGTGTGGCACACATTTTTAATAACTGTTTACAAAATGCAACGGACGTCTTACCCATAGACATCGAGGTTATTGCGGTCAAGATTTTTAAGTATTTCTATATTTTTACAGTCAGAGTGGAGAAACTAAAGCAGTTTTGCGATTTTGTTGATATCGAGTACAAAAAAATGTTGTCGTTTTCAAAAACAAGATTTTTGAGCCTAATGCCAGCCATTGAACGAATTATACAAATGTTCGAACCCTTGAAAGCATATTTTTTATCGATTGATAATTGTCCAACAGTTATAAAACAGTTTTTTCAAAACCCAATCAGTGAAGCATAGATGTGGTTTGTGCATAACATTGCGTCTCTTTTCCACAAAGTGATTTTAGATGTAGAAGGTGACAAAATATGCGCAACGGAAGCCACTTTGAAGTATTTCGAACTCATAAATAAGCTTCAAAATCGCTTAAATGAGTTATTTTTAACGCTTAAAGTAAGAGAGTCACTTTCAAAACTTGAAAATATGGAAGACCTTGACCTTAGTGTAAACTATCGGGATATCTTTATCACGTATGCCAAGCAGTTTTATTCAAATTGTGTAACATATTTGAAAAACCGGAGTGAAAATTTAAGTGAACTAAAGCTATTCGGATGGGTTAACTTGAAAAAACAAGTTTCTTGGGATGAAATTTTATCGTCATGTAAGGCTTTTAAAGACTACATAGGTCCGATATTGAATCAGGACGAACTGTTTGATGAAGTTAGTCTAATACGAACCTACGTTACAGAAGATAAAATCGCAGACTGGAATTCGAAAAATATTTCTACCGAAGATCGATGGCTCGAAATCTTCCAAAACGAAAGTGCTTTGAAAAATCTCAAAATTCTATGTGAGTTTGTTTTTTGTCTGCCTGGGACCAGTGCGTCGATTTAGCGGTTATTCTCAAATATCAATAACTATTGGAGTCCCAACAAATCGCAGTTGAAAATATCTACTCTGGAAACCATCATGCAAGTCTACACAAACTTCAAAGTTTCGTGCAATGAAATGTTTCAGTTCTTAAAGAGTAAACCACAACTTCTGAAGGAAATTCATAGTTCCAAAAAGAACAACTGGTACCAAAAAGATGATCAAGATGTTCAGGAAGAAACGTCGAAAGAAAATTAACTATTAAAATTTATCATACATTTTTTATGTACGTATATTTGATTAAAAAAAATCGTTCTTATCATTGTTTCATTAAATATTCGTAAAATTTTGACCAGAAAAATTTCCTAGGGCACTAGCAGTGTACATATTTTCTTAAAAATTATAAATGTACTTTTTTTTTGTTGAAAAATTATGGTCACCCTAGGTATAGAAGATATAAATGAATGGGTGACAAAACAAAAACAGGAGTGGAACGAACACATCAGTAGAATAGCAGAGGATAGAATAGTACGAATAGCACGAGATAAGTCACCAAATGGATGAAGAAGTATTGGCAGACTAAGTGTGTTTTTTCACCAGATTTTTATTGAGCCTACTACTAAAAACCTCAAAGGTATTATAAATGCTTAGAAGCTAAAGAGTCAGCCCTTTTTTAAATTGTTTCTTAATAGCAATTTAAACTATTTGGTTGATATATTTGAAATTTGGCAAACTTTAATAACTCATTAACTGCCACAATTTTAAGTAGTTATATTACATGTCGTTAAACAAAAACAAAGCTATTAACGTTTATAAATTACTGCAAAATGAAGGGTTTGTACAACAATTTTGGTGAATTGTTTATGTATTTAAATTAAGAAACTTTCATATTAAAGAATTGTTAAGATTTACAATTTTATTTGAGGCAACTACTTAAAAAATGTTTTATTAACAAACAATGATTTTTTCACTTTCTAAGATTGTTTAAAATGAAAACAAAGCAAAATCAGCTGAACGTCTTTACGGATTTTTTCATCAGCTACCCGTTATCTATCTTTTAGAACCTTAAAATTCAGTAGAAAAATAACCCGAAAAACTAATAGTAAATAAAATACCGACCTACAATAGACGACCCTCTTTACTTATAATAAAACAAATTATTATGTTAACTTTGTTTTTCTGATTGATTAATTGACATATTTAAACTACCTACTAGTCTCATCTGTTAAGCGTTTTAAAAAAAGAATATTTTATTTGTCTGTTGGAAAGGTAAATCATTGTTATTTTTATGGAAGTAAGAAAAACACGAAAAAGTACTGTCTAGTTTATAATCAACTATAACATTTATCGTAAAATCGTCTAATTCAAAAATGTTTTATTAAAAGTATTAAGCTAACAAGCTTTATTGCTCCCATTATTTAAGTGTGATGTACCACAGTTATAACAGAAGCAGATGAAGTTGATGTTTTGCGAAATATGCCAGATTAACAATATTCTGTGGAAATTAAAAACAGGTTTGGTTGATATTGTATTTTTTTAACAAATAAAAATACATGCTAACTCTGTATTTATTTTTTATAAATAATATTTACTTTCGACAAAAACCTACCCCGAATATATCGCCAACCGGTAGCAACTTTCTATTTTAAGGCACATGCTAACAAACAAGCACAAAAAAAGCTTCTACCCTGACACCACTCCGTGCCATTAAATAACTTTTTTTACTAGCACCTGGTTTGTTCTTATGGTCGTCCTTTGGTCTTTATTAATCTTAGTATGCGGGCATCGAAAAGGGTTAAATAAAAAAGCTGAGGGACATTTTGATCCATTGTTGAATTTTTTATGAATAGTCTTCGAACCCTTTGTCTGACTCTGGGTAGTGAATACAATAAAGATAGGTAATTTTATATGCAAAAGCGTTCATGACTTGATTTTTAATTAATTAATTAAACAAAAAATTATTTCTATTACTTTGAATAGAATTTTAGTTTGAATGGATTAAAGAACTTGAATTACTCGTATAATATATTACTACCTTTTGTTTAATTTACTATTTTTACTGTGAATTAACCACAATTTTAGTTTAACACTAGTAACATCAGAGTGGTCACTTTGACTGATGTGTATTTTTGACCCTGTGTAATTCTTATTCCTATTTATTTTAGACACTTGATAATTTAGGAGTTTTGCTAGATCTATTTAAGGATTATAATTTTCCTTTTATATTTACTTAGTTTTAAGTATACTTTTTAAGATATGTTAATCTCTACCTAAAAGCAACGAATGCTGTTTTTCTGGCCGCTTTTTATTATTGGCCCTTTGTATTACTATTCTTATTTATTTTGTAACGATAATATTTTGCCTACCACAGGGGGCATTAATACGGGAGATAGAAAATTGGGGGAAAAAACTATTGGGGGTGGAAATAGGGCAAGCAAAATAATCGCTACTGATGCGAACGGCACTCAGGGTTTCGTAGGAGAGCTGATGTCGTGGATAAGTAAAAGATAAAGGGGTTAGAATGGGGCAACTACAAGAAAATGAAATAAAGGGGTCATTAATCTCTTGGAACAAACACAATAAAAATAAACAAGAAACACCTCAAGGAATTTAATATAGGGCGCCACTTGAGGTGCCTAATTATACCTATTACAACCACTGGTTGTAACTAGGGAAATAATTAGAAAACAAATCAAAACATAAAAAACATATCTTTTTCAAATAAGAATCAAAAAAGGTTTGGCTCAAAAAAATAAATAAAAAGTTAAGACAACAAAATTTAACCTTTATTTATGTGTCACCACAAACAGTTACAAAATGGAGAAATACAAAATACAAAAACTTACGTGTCATCCGCTTACAAACTCCAGGAGTTGAAGATACTACATAATCTTAAAAAATTTATATGGAGGTTAACCTTGTTTAAAAATAAAACAAACTAATAGTCAAAAAAATAAAATAAAAAACGAGCTGTCACAAGTTAACATTAAATTAAAAAAAAAACTAAACACACAAATTGACAGCTCAACTCAAAACCTAAAATTTACAATTTTAAATGTCAACGAAAGCAATTATTTAATTCAAAACAAATTGTCTGTCTTTACTTTAAAATTTGATCAAAAAGTTACCTGGATTTTCACTAACAAAATGCACTAGAATTTGTGGAACCAGACGCCACTGGAATATCCGAAACCATAACTGGAACTGAGGGCTTTACTCTCTGTGCAATGAACACAACTATCTATCTCCATATCTTCATATCTCGAACAAATCTATCTCCATACTGCCAAAAGCCTTGGATGATAACCAGGGAGAAACAAAACGAGGATGGAATCGACGATTCTTCCATTCCTCACTCAAACATTTACTGAACCATTAACTTCACACTGCTACACATTTTCTTCATAAAAAAAGACGAACAAACGTCTTCATAAAAAAACACAAACAACGAGGAACATTTCGAATTTGAAGTCAAATTCGGACATAACGTTGACCGCTTTTCACCGCGGCTCCAACGATAGTAACGAAATTATCTATTAAAATTGATCGCATAACTTGAAAATAAACAAACACTTGACATAGCAAAATCAACGAAACGGCGTACATATCCTTTTGCGACGCATCAACATGAGAAGAATTTGCCGAAGTAAAATAAACAACTCTCAAATGGTTTTATTACTCGGCGACGAAACACTTTTGGGTACTTTGAAAGATACGAACTAACAACACGGAAAAATTCTTCGTTTCATTTTTTAAAAATATATAAGGAGTTTTTAATATATTTTATTATACGAGGAGGTTTCAATATACTCAAAAGAATCAATGAAATTGAAAATGCTACAATTTTACAAAATTTATATTGTAGGAATTACCTAGATGCTCTCCTTCAATCAGTTCTGCAAGGAAAAATATTTGGAAAACGAGGTCCAGGAAAAAGAAGAACATCTTGGTTAAAGAACCTTAGAATCTGGTTTAATACAATCTTATCTGTGCAGCTTTTCTGCGCTGCTGCAGATAAGATAACGATTGCCATGATGATCGCCAACATTCGTAACAGATAGGCACATCAAGAAGAAGATCTGAGGATAACAATTTCTCTTTTACAATTACTTGTACAGTGAAATTACTTTTTGAATATTTGGATTTCTATCTAGAAAAATGCGGTCTTTATGATGGCTCATTTAGCTTTTCTGGAAAGTTTTTACTTATTTTCTGTATAAAATTCTATATAAAATTGTTAGTTAGCTTGAGTGTTGTCTTTGCAAATGAATGTTTAATCTATATTTCGACTGTTTATTGTGATTTTTTCCTATTGTTAAAGTGTTTACATAATTTGTCAGATGATCTAAAGTAAAGTTATGTGATGAAGATGTATCCATTACTGAAGATGACGAGTATGTGCCTGATAAAATTGATCAAGGATATTCATCGAGTAGCGACTCTAAAGATGAAGTTGAGATTGAGAAGATGCTCAGTACTTCTGCTTTAAGTTTAAATACAATTTCCAATGCCCGTTCAGGAAGGATTACCAACTGAGTAAGGGAATTCGCGGAAGCAATTTGTGGAATCCCCCCATCAGCACCATATTATGGGGGTTACTTTAGTTTTTCATTACAAAATACGTTTATTTAAAAAACGATATACTTTTGAATGATGTGTGATGTGAAAGAAGACTAGGTAACTTTTTTATGTAGAATTGAATGTTAGTTCATTTTTTGAAGTTATACTTCTTTAGGTGCAATTGGGAAAAATGTTGAGAGTGAATTTTTATAAAAATGACAGTATGAAGTAACTACGCGCTCACCGGCAGTATAAAGTTAGTTGCTAAATCTTTAAAGTAACGTATGTATCATTGCAAGTAAATATGTATCAGTGCAAGTAAAGTGTAAAAAAAATAATTTTTGTGTCTTTGAATTTTTCCTCGTCGGAAATAGGATACTAGATATTAAAATATGATGAAAAGACGATTAAAAGGCAATCTTAATATTATTTGTAGATATAATATGTCAAAATAATTCATTTTAGTATGAATTTTACGGCTATAGCACACTGGCTTACACCAGTTGTCGTTTGAAATATAGGAGTCAAAGTGTCGACCGGGATGAAGGTTTAGATAGGTGACCGCTTAGAAACATGTCACATTATTGCCTTGCTTACTTTTTTAAAATTAGTTTATATATTTAAATAAAACACAAATTAACTGTTTAAAATATATTCACTTCGTTGAAATAATATAATACAAGTATAACTTCTTACCTGTGTACAAAGTACACACATATTCTTTTTTTTTATAATAATAGACTCGCACTGCACTTTGACAACAAATAATAAACAAATTCGTACTTACGCCTTGACTTTGCCATTAAGTTCACAGCATACCTAGGTACCCGCTTGTTTTGCGAAAATTAAATACAATGGTATCATTACAAATACTTTATTTGAAACGTCTACTCTTTTTATTTGAAACAAGAATACATTTTTTGTGTAGAATTGCATGTTATTTCATGTTTTTTTCCTAGAATGTTTATACAGGGCGGACAAAAAAATTATGGCCACGTTAATGAACCAATGTGACCAATGTTATAGTGGGTGGCGCCACCTAGTGTCAATGGCTAATGACATTTTCATATTAAGCATACTAAATAATAGCAAGATACAAAATTTAACTTAAATCGGTTGAAAAGTTTTCAATGTACCCCTATAAATAATATAAAAAAATATTAATGAATAACCCTGTAGAACGAAAACTAGCAACATTTTGCCTAAGCAACTTGAGCTCAAACGCTTTATTTTGATAGTAGCTATCACTCATTAGCTAATGTCCAATTAATTATGAGACACCCTGTATATGTAAAAAATATGTTTGTTGCTATAAAAAATATGCAAATATATAAGTTAACATATTCTAGTACATATTTGTATTATTCGCGCTGTTTATTTTATTTAGTACAGTTATTTTATTTATATCTATAAAAAATATATATAATAATTTAAAGTAACTTTAAACTTGTTTACATAATGCTAAATATGCTAATAAAGCTATTTACTATTGCCTATTTTTACAAAGAAAAAATTACTGTTGGATACAAATCTGCCTATAGCATACCGGCGTCAATTGTTCAAAAATTGCTATTTGCTTTGCTAAATCTTCTTTTCTTAGAGAAGTATACTCATTTTGTAAGATAAAAAAAACCAAATTTGTATGTCGGTTCTATCATATGAAAATATAATAACAATGAAGTATGTCACATTGTTTTAACCTTTTCTGATGGACTGCTTAATGTTGTGGAATTTATTTCCTTAAAATACTTTGTTAATAAATAAATATTAATTGGCTGTAATTCATCTCAAAATTTTATTTTATTTGTTATTTTTTACTATATTTACACCAAACAAATGGTGATGAGTACAAAAACTGATTTATAAATACAAATTTATTATTTGTATACACAAATCTATAAACGATTATACAATTTCAAAAATATAAACATTAAACCTTTGATTTATTGTTTTAATCTACGCAGTTTTATTTTGTGAATAAACTGCATGCAAATAAACATTTGTTTACAATTACTATTGGCTATGAGCATGTGTGCTTAGTTGTATAGTAATTTTCAGCGTCTTCTAGTATGTCAAATATCATTTTCCGCAAATCGCCAGGAAATTTTGACATTCCTGTCAAAATTTCTTGAAGAAAAAGTCAGGACTTCCTTACTGTAAGGAAATGTCATTTCCTTACTGTAAGGAAATGATATTTCCGTACAGTTGTTAGTGTTCTACATAAATGATAGAAAACACATTGCTTATAAGGAATTAATTTATATTTTGAAAACATCAAGTCATTGCTGAATACATTTTTAAGATCAATTTGTTATATTTACAGTAATTTGACAGTTAGTACAATTATTGAACATTGGAGGAACACTCTTAGAACTATGAGAAACATTTTGGACAACATGCAGGGTGGAAGTGTCATTTTGTTGAATATTTTGTACTGTGAAAATTTTATTTGCCACCTCAACCTTATTGTTAAGCGATTCTTCGATATATCCTTCAGCAACGTTTGATGACTTCCATCCGCCATGCCTCTTTAAACTAGTTATGTCGGCACCAGAGTCAACCAATATTGTTGCAGAAGACCGACGAAAGCAGTGACCAGTATATTCTGTCGGATTTACCAAGTTCAAATAAGTAGCAATTATTTTGGGCATTTTTCTAAATTGATGAATTCCTACCACTTGTCTACAACCCTTTCCGCTTTGATATTTAAAGAAAAATCGGTCACTGTTCATATTTTCTGGTCTTAACGAAACATACTTTCGATAAACATTCAAGTAGATCTGATTAATTACAAATGATCTTGGTTTGTTGGTTTTCGAATCAGGTATGCTGATTAAAAGCTTAGATTCTAAGTCTTCTATATCGTGTACAGTCATTCGGACTAACTCATCCATTCTACAGGCCCCAGAAATACCAAATATTACAGCCACCTAAAAAATAAATAAAGCTATAATCTAAATAGAAATTAAAACCTTGTAAATTACCTTAATCATTAAATTTTCTTTATCTGGAGCTTCCTGGATAAATTTTTCAATTTCTTCCTTCGTTAAAATCTTAGATTTCTTTGCCCTATAACCTTGAGCTTGCCGTTTCAATAAAGAACGAAGTTTTGAGTATGTAGATATATCTACATTGTGTTTAAGTGCAAGGGTTGACTTCAGCATTGAATAATTGGCCCATAATGTTGAAGATTTCATCTTTAAACAAAGGTCTAGGAAGTATGCCATTACAACATTTTCTGAGAAAGAACTCGTATTTTTACTCATGCGATAATCCATAAAACGTCTGTATGCATTTTCGTACTTTTCTCTTGATTTCTTTGGCAATAATTCTAATGAAGCAGTATTCACTGCCTCAACCAGCTCTGGAGGAGTCCCAGGAATGGAAATTTCATCATCACTTATCATTTTACTTTCGAGAACACCAGCAATTAAATTTATAAGCGTCAAGTTTGACAATTCAACCTCAATACGTTTCCATAGTAACCCAAGTAATTTTATTAGGAATTTCAAAGCACCATTTATTTGGGAATAAAATTATCGCGTTTTTTTTTAAATCAATCAATATCTGTCGAATTTTAAACGATTTGCGGAAAAATAGTATGTTTACCTCGTAGGAAAAGCCACATTCCTGGACTCTGTGTTGCTAAGTCTCGGCTTGCGCCTCGACTTAGCAATCTTCACAGTCGTCCAGGAATGTTAAGCTTTTCCTACCCGGTAAACAATGTACTATTACTTCTCAATAAAATGATTACTTAATTCACTAAACAGTTGGGACTTGGGATTAGTGAACGAATTATATCTAATTAAATTATTAGAATTATATATTATAATTATTTATAACTGATATAAAGCAGATGACACAAAACTTATTATTAACCGAATCTCCACCAAATCGGGACCGCGAATATTTCATCAATTAATTTTCTGCACAATGATTAATTTTTGTCCGAGAAACATTTGACATCCAGTCAACCAGCAGCTAAATGTCTTATCGGACCAGGGCTAACATATTGCGTAGGGGATTTTGAAATGCCAAAATACAATAACTTGCAGTGACACAATCTATATATGCAGGGCAACTGAATAAGGATGTGTGGGTTTGCGAACATTGTTTACTTGGCGATCTTTGAATGCATATGACAATTACAGAGTTTTATGGTATGAATTCTAAATTAATAATATACAGGGTCCGAAAGTTATGCATATTTATAAAATATTCGCATTTATGGTACTAAAGATTTTTTGCAATGTCTTATTTTTTGCAAACAAAATCAAAAAAGTAATAGAGAAGCTAAAGCATAATAACACATTATGACCCGAGTTATTTTTTTGTGATTTATTAAAGAATATCTTATATTCTTATTAAAAATGTATAATAAGAGACAAATTACCAATTTTTTAACCCAAAAACTTATTAACTAACAAAAAATATGTGTTACATAAATGTAACGCTGGGCCATTACGGTGTTTAGTACGTAAGTTACGTAGTTAAATACGTTTATATCAGTGAAAAGATTATCCACATAGAAATGATAAGGATATTCTTTATGTGGTATCTGCTTCAACATATTTATCAGTGAAGTGGTAGGGTTTTCAAAGGTTTCCTCAACTGTGGTGTGTATATCTTTTTGCTTGCCTTGGTAAAATTCAAAATCTGGAAGATATCCATTGTAGGAATTAAGCGCCCACATCTTGAAACCATATCAAATTGGCTATGACTTTTTATAAATTACTTGCACCCGTGCTTGCCAAAGTATCGAATAATTGACTCATCATAAGACAGGAGCTCAACGGGAAGAAAATGTTAATGAAAATGATTTTTTACCATATTTACAAGCGGTCTGGGTTTAAAGAGTTTGTCATTAGCATCTACTTTGGAGTTATCTGTGCAGTGTATAAATCGCATTATCTGAGTGAATCTTTCCGTCTCATGGCATTATAAACTGCTTCATTTTGCATGTCAGGATAGCTGTCCCAAAAATGTCGCTTGCTAGGTTTGCAGTCATATCACTCACGATTAGAATGGCAATGAAACATCGAATTTCTTTCGCCATAATTTGAGGATCTGGACAGTTTTAAAAATGGCATACCGTCTTGTTTCTGTTACTAATATCTGGATAATATTATCATCTAACCTTTTTTCGAACAGAGCAACAGGATCTTCGATATCTTTTTTATTATTTTGCACAGAAAAGGTCGTTCATGTGACGAACTAAATAACAATTCTCGTTACAGTTGATTTTACTGTTAACCATAATTTTTTTGGGACATCGTCCCTCTCTTCCTGTTTTTCAAATCTCATTTTCTATATTTTCTTCGTCTGTATTTTGTTTGAATGCATCATCTGAAAGAGCTTCGTCATAATTATCATCTCTTTATTTTTTAAATCTAATTTCCACTTTGGACAGAAGTTGACGGCCAGTTAGATTGTCTAAAGTGCCTCCCTCATCCTCATTATCAAAATCCTCATCCGTTATTCATTGGCATCCGGAGGATCAATGAAGATTTTATCTGCATGAGCTATATATGCTAATTCTATTGCTTTTTGTAGAGTTAAACCTTGTCTAGAAAGAAATATAGAGTATTGATACTTATTTCAAGTTTGAAAAGGACACGTACTTCAGAGAGCCTAGCGTTACATATATGTAACTCTACAATTTAAAGTTGTTTTTATCAAATATACACAGAATATTTTGTAAATTTTCACAGACAACAACAAAAAATCATTATTTATCAGTGTTCTTGTAAAAATATCATGCCTTTTACTCTAAAAATAATATTTTTGTAACACTTAATCGAAACGAATGTTATGCTCCATGATAGTTGCTAAATTATATCTGATTCAGAGTGCAGGTACTCACTAACTAAAACAACTATCAGCGTGGCTTTGCACAGACTGCTTTTTATGTTTGTTTTGAATGCCTTTCACCGCTATCTACGTAATTATAGCCCAACTGAAACTTCATGTACAGTTTTCTAAGTACCTCTGCAAGCGTTACATAAAAGTAACACCATTAACACATCACAGGTCATAAATAATGTGATAAAAGTTCGGGTGGCAATGATATAATAGCTAAAATGTTTAAATATGGAGGGCAAGTATTAATCACACATATGCAAAAATTGCTAAAATAATATTGCAAATCATGATCAAATTTTCCTATTGCAAGAAATTTAAGCAGAAAGTTACAAATATGGAAAAAACATGGCGGCCCTATTTATTGGCTTTTACATCAAAATCTTCTTCTTCTTCTTCTTCTCTTCTCGTAGCATTACAACCCGGGGTGGATTTTGGCTGACTGCACAACTTGCTTCCATCTTAAACGGTCGTCCATAATAGTTGGGTTAGTGGGTAGGCCCATTGTTCTTAGACCTGACCATATATTATCTCTCCATCGCATTCGTGGACGTCCTTGGGCCTTGCTTCCTGTGGGAACTTCCTCCCATATTAACTTGACAAGGTGGTTATTAGGGAGTCTATGGACATGGCCAGCCCATCTTAGACGTTGGGTTTAATCTCTTGGACTATGTCGCTCGCTCTATACATTTGCTTGACCTCAGAATTTGATCTCATTTGGCATCAAAATCCCATGTTCATTAAATCATGGAGTTCTTCCAAATGGAGTTCTATCAAAACCTTAAAATCTGATAAGATTAGAAAATATGTTTATTCTAAACCATATTCATTAAACGTAAAAAATAAAATACATATCGCTACCTTGGAAGAAGGCTTCATATTTTAAATAATGTCATAAAGTTAGTTTATGTTATGGCATTATATAGTAAAAATGTTTCGTAAAAAAATCGAAAAGTTGGTTTGATATTTTGCATAATATTTTTATAATTTGAGATATGCCATCCTTTCTCAAAAACACAATAAGAAAATACAGTACTTTCTGTGAAGTTTTGTCAGTTTTGTAAAGAAGTGTATTTACGATACGGTGTAATATTATTTTGAGTTATATCAGTATTTTAGAAAATTATTAGAACTTTTTGAATTTTTTAACCCACATATCTAAAAATTATTTTAACTTCTTAAAAAATAAATCCAGTTGGAATTATTTCAGATTATAAAAATATCTTCAAGGATTTAGCGATAGACTAATGCTGAAGTTAATTTCTGTCAAAACATTGAAGAGAGTGAGTGTATTATGAAGAAAAAAGAATGAAGTTTCAAATGAGGATAAGTATTTTTTAACTACATAGATTACATATCGTCTTGGGCTATCAATATTGCGTCGTCTGCGTAACAGAGTATTTTAATTTCTTTGTTTCCTATTCTGTATCCTCTTCCTTTGTTAACGGTTCTGATGATTTCATCCATGATCAAATTGAAGAGCATGGGCTCAATGAATCCCTTTGTCTTTTCCGCTGCCTATTTTTATAGGTTCTGTAAGTTGTCCATCAATTCTGACTTCCATTTTGTTGTTTTGGTAGATGTTATCGATAGTTTTTATAATATTTAGGGAAACTTCCCTATTATACAGAAGATGTATTACATATTTAAGTCTTACTCTGCCAAACGCTTTCTTTAGGTTAATCAGACACAGAAATGCTGGTCTATTATACTCTACTGATTTCTTAGTAATTTGCTTTATAACGAATATTGCATCTGTACACGATCGTCCACTACGAAAACCCTGTTGTTGTTCATCTGCTAAACTTACCCTCTGATTTATTAGCACTTGTAGAATTTTAGTTGTAAGTTTTAGCGTAGTATTTAACAAGTTTATACCTCTGTAGTTTTTTATCTCCCTTTTTTATTAGTAGAATTATTTCGCTCGTTCTCCATTCTTCCGGTATTTTATTGTGTTTTATAATTTTATTAATTAATGTTGTTAATTGTTCTGTCATTGCTGTTTCACAATATTTCAGTAGCTCGTTTGGTATCCTATCCGTCTTTACCTGCTGCTTTTCTGTTCTTCAGGTTTTCAAGTATTTTCCGAACTTCCTGTACATATATATTAAGTTCTCCATTTGTGGTAATTCAATCCACATTCAATTCAATTCAATCCACTATCCTTTTGTATGTGTTTTGGTTCTATTAGTTTCTGCACCTCCGTTCTTTGACCTCTTATCAAGCGCCATATTTCCTTTTGCATAAACGCGATTTGTGGTGTTTTATTTTGCCCTCAGTTCGATATTACTGCGAATAAGGTAGTCTTCTAACAGTTATAAGAAATATCATTGGAGCCAACCAACAGTTTTCTTTGACTATGAATTTTTCAACACATACAACACATATGCGTTTAGAACTTAAATATCCAAATTGATCATAAGTATCCTCTTATGATCATATCATAAGTCCAACGAGCTGTTCTCTTACAATTTGAACATTCTCTGGTCATTTTATCAGTACTATTAAGTTAAGAATCATAATAGGTCTTTTTGCTATTTTTTGGTCTAATGACATCATTATCAGGACAAATAAGATATATGGAAAAAACATTTACGAATCTGCCTTTCGAATCGTTATATCTCTGATGGATGCAACCATTGTAGTTTTTGCTAGTCGGTACATTATATTCAACTGTGATAAAGTGTGTGGTTTATTCTAAGATTAGTTACATTATTATCATTTAATAAATATTGTACCAAGGTTACACTTGTTAAAATATTATCTGTTATGATCCCTCGTTAACTTCCATAATATTGTTTCACCAAATCTTTTCCTACACGATCACCTTCAATCTATTTTGCTACACCATCTGGAGCTTTTCCAGTGTAAACTTGAAGCATTTTGTAGATATAATTTTTAACACAGTAAAACTACTGTTAAGCCGGGTCCAAACTATGTAACAAAACATGTTAAATAACAAAGTTGTACAACAAATTTGTTTTACAACTTTGTTTTGTAACTTGTTATAATATAACATAGCATCCAGACTATATAACTAAAAACAACACAACAAAATGCGCATAACTTTTAGCTGGATGTCTGGTAGGTTAGGCAGTATATAAAATGTAGATACGTAATTTTTTTTCAACTTCGCTTGTACCTGCTTTCACTTCTTCAGCTATTTCAGTCCATGCATCGTGTTTTTTATTTCGGTTTTTAAAATCCATGACTGTAGGATTTCATAATACTTTCATAATAAATGAGTAGTCAGTTCTTTCGACCAGAAATAACCCCACGTGAACAGAGCAAAAAAAAATTTAGCAAAATCCACCCAAGAATCAAAATGAACAGGACGTTATGACCCCGACGGTTTGTGCTCACTGTTTTTTAAAGTTGATTTCGTGTAATCGAATAAACTATCTTACAATAAAGTCGTCCTAGAAACGTAACTCAACAATATTGGTAATATCATTTTAAAGTCATTTACTATAAAATGTCGATCACCTTCTTCTTCTTCGCGTGCCATATCAGAATTATCCGACGTTGGCGATCATCATTGCGAAGGCTTCTCGATCTTCGGCAATATGGAATAATTGTCCTGCATTTTGTATCTGAGTCCATTCACGAATGTTTTTTAACCAAGAAACTTGTTTTCTTCCGACACCTCTACGGCCCTCTATTTTGCCTTTAAGGATCAGTTGTAAAATTTTATATCGCGATCACCTATAATAACGATTAACTATCATTTACAAACCATCAGAACACTGGTAGAAAAAACTACAGAATATAATATACTTCTACATATGACATTGATTGACTTTCACAAGGCTTTCGATAGTATTGAAACTTGGTCCTTTTGTCAACTCTGAGGGATGCTCGAATAGACTCACGGTACACTACACTTATTAAAACATTTATGACCAGGCCACATTTCACATCAAAATCAATGAAGACGAAAAAACTGAAAAATGCGTCTTGGTAAAGGTATTAGACTAGGTAATAATATTTTACCTTTCTTTCTACCTTAGCATTGGAAAATGTATTCAAACAGTTGGACTGGAAGCAAAAAGGTCTAAACATTGATGGTTTACGTTTGAGGCATTTAAGGTTTGCGGACGACATAGTATTATATAGTGCAGATATCAAGGAACGCAGAGAGGGGCAAATGCTTAAGATATTAAATCGGCAGTCAAATATCATCATCATCATCACGTAGCGCTCACTTGATGGCTGTACAACTTTTTTCCAATTTGTTCGGTCTTCCTTCAACCTAGAGTCAAATGAAATGTTAATTTTCCGGATATCTGCTTGGATTTTATTTCTCCATCGCATTCTGGAACGTTCGAGTGGTATTTTGTCTGTGGGAATCTCCTCTCATACCAGTTTTACAAATCTCTCGTTATGCAGTCTGTGCACGTGGCCTGCCCATCTTAGTCGCTGTGATTTAATTTCTTGGACAATATCGGCGCCATTGTAGAGTGCTTTAATTCGATATTGGTTCTGATCTTATACTGGTTTGTGTGATGTCATGGTGAGTTCCGAAATTTTTCTAAGTATTTTTCGTTCAAAGCGTCTGAGCTTTTTGATTTTATGAGCTTATCCAGTGTGAATAGACAGCGGTTTGTAGATTGGATTCTGTCTTTTATTTCTTCAGTAACATCGTTGTCAGCTGTGATTACGGCCCCCAGATACTTAAAACGTTGTACTCTTTTTAAATTGAAGGTGTTGACCGTCACATTTTGTCCTATTCTGTCTCTTCGTGTCGTTTTATTTATACACATATAATTCGTCTTCTCTTCATTAATCTTCAGCCCTAGTTCACTTGTTGCTCCTTCCACTTTGTTGAAGAGGTCTTTCGTGGATAGGATGGAGTCTCTAACAAGATCTATGTCATCTGCATATGCGAGTAACAGCTTGGGATAGCAATGACCGATAGCAATTCTGTTTTTATTTCGGCCGACCTCATGGCTTTCTCTAATACAAGGTTAAAAATTAGAGAAGATAACGCATCAACGTTGATTTCAAAGCTGCCAGACAGTTTATTATTTACACGTACTTTAGATATTCCACCCTTCATACAGACTTTGGTCATCCGAATGAGTTTCTTTGGTATTAGGAACTCCGCCATGGCATTCCATACTGGGCTTCTTTCTACGCTATCATCATCATCATCACAGTCATTAACATCTTAGTAGATGTGTTGTGGTTCATAATTGGGCTTCAGCAGCTCGGACAGTTTGATTGATAATATTTCTCCACTGGTCGCGGTCATCAGTTATATGTATTGCCTCAGTATACTGTTTATTGAGAAGCTTTTTAGTAATGTCCGCCCATCGCTGTGGAGATCTTCCGCGTTGGCGTTGAGTCTGAGGCCTTCCTTGGACCACCAACCGCTCCATTTTGTGATCACTTCGATGGATATGGCCAAAGAACTTTAAAATTCTAGAGTAAACGGTACTGGAGAGACGCTGATCCGGTTTAATTTCATCCAGAACCGAGATATTTGTACGGCGAGCCGTCCATGGAATTCGAAGCAGGCGTCTCCATGTCCACATTTCAAAGGCGTCTATACGTCGTCGATCTGATTCTTTGACTGTCCATGTCTCGCATGCATAGTAAAATATGGAAAAGACCAGAGTTGAAACGAGTCTCTTTTTGTTTGTCATAGTAATGTGACGATCACGCCAGACCCCGTTTAGTTCACTCATTGCTGCTCTTGCTAGTTGAATGCGTCTTCTAATTTCGGATTCACAACTGCCTGTGTTGTTAACTAGAGCTCCAAGATATATCATAGATGAGACTACCTCGCATCCCGCAATAGTTTGGGTTTCAGGAAACTGTTGTTGGCGATCAATAACCATGATTTTGGTTTTGTTGTAGTTAACCATGAGTCCAAATTTAGCACTTTCTACCTCGAGTTTTTTTAATAATTTAGTAATTTCTTCTGGAGTAGAGGCTAGAAGTGTAGTGTCGTCTGCGAAACGCAAGTTAGATATCTTAACACCACCTAGGTTTACTCCTCCCTCCCAACCATCCAAAACTCTGCGCATTATGAACTCCGAATAGATGTTAAATAATAAGGGAGATAAAACGCATCCTTGGCGTACTCCCTTCTCCAAAGTGCATTTGTCAGACAGATATCCGTCCATTCGAATATATGCCAGGTTATCTTGATACAGTTTGCTAATAAGGTGAGTCAAGTGTTTAGGTACACCCATTGTCGTCAATATGTTCCATAGTTTGTCCCATCTAACATTATCAAAGGCCTTTGTATAATCGACGAAACATATAAATATCGGGATCTGGTATTCTCTGGCTTTTTCTATGATGTTTCGTACATTAAGGATTTGTTCTCTAGTACCTCTGCCCTTTACAAATCCAGCCTGCTCAGGTGCTATTTGCCAACTTATGAAGTTTTCTAGACGCCGTTGCAGTATGTAGAGGATCACCTTACTGGCGTGTGATATTAGAGCTAATAGCCTGTAGTTGTTACAATTATTTGTTGAACCTTTCTTATGAAGAGGTATGATTATGGTCTTTCTCCAATCCTCAGGCCAGACGCCTGTGTGCCATATTTCATTGCACAATCGATGTAATATTTTCACTCCACATTCCGGAAGATGCTTCAAGACGTCTGCAGTAATGAGATCATATCCTGCTGCTTTGTTTAACTTAAGTCTTTTTAAAGCGAATTCCACCTCGGAAAAAAGTATGTCAGGTTCAGACTCAAAACTAGTGTGGTGTGTCTCTGTTGAAGGAGAATGGAAAGTGGAGGTCTGGCAGTCAGGTACAAACGGGGCGTCCGCTGGCATCTGGTCCGTATTGGCGTATAAAGACTTACAATACGCCCTCCAAACATCAATAACCTTGTCCAAATCCGTCTGTACATTACCTTCATCATCTTTGATAGACCAAGATTTCTGCTTGAATTTACGTGTGAGTTGTCTGACTTTATCAAAGAGTTCTTTGGTGTTATTTGTGTCGGCGTGTAGTTGAATTTCTCTGCAGATTTTCTCTATATGCTTGTTTTTGTCTCGTCTACAAGCAGCCTGAATAGCTCTAGATAGCTGTCGGTACTGGGAATTCCTGAGAGGGTTCTCGATTCCAGCAATTTTAAGTTTTCTACGTTATTCAACGAGGTCAAAAGTATCTGCAGACATCCACACTTTTTTTGGTCCGGTTGAGACGGCATTAGACTGTGCCTCGCAGTCAGTCAAGGTCTGTATCAAGGTATTTTTAAAAGATAACCAAATCTTTTCGGAATCATGAGTGACGATAGTTGGTAAAATATTTTCGAATCTTTCATTACATTGGATTTTAAATTGTTGTGTATCTTTTATTTTTGATATCCTCTTGTTTCGGATCCTAGCACATGCCTTGAATTTTTGCTTTAGCGTTGCAACAAGAAGTTGGTGGTCAGAGCCGCAGTCAGCGCTAGGTCGTGTTTTACATTGGCTAATAGATGTTTTCCAGCGATGTTTAATCATTATGTAATCGATCTGATTTCGGTGTCGTCCATTAGGTGAGATCCAAGTGTACAATCTTCTGGGGTGGTGCCTATACATAGAGTTCATTATTGTCAAGTCATTGTCAACGCAGAACTGGATAAGGCGGTCTCCTCTTGAATTGCGTTCACCTATTCCATATCTACCCACAATATTTCGTATATCTTCGTCAGCCATAGTAACACCGATTTTTGAGTTTAAATCACCCATGATGATAGCGATTTCTTTATTTGGGATATTTTGCAGATATGATTCCAGCTCGTTGAAAAAAGATTCAGTTGTATCATCATCAGCAGTTGAGGTAGGCGCATAGACCTGGATCAAATGTACAATAGAGGGAGATCCATTTAGTTTTAAGGAAATTATACGCTAAGGAAATTATACGGAAACGCTATCATATGCCTGTCGAAAATCTATGAAAAGTGTCTATTGTGTATAAGTCTGTTATACTCCCATCCCTTTTCAAGAAGTTGTCTCAGCGTGAATAGTTCATCTATTGTTGATCTGTTTGCCCTAAAACCGGATATTCGCCGGTTAGCAGTCAAATATGATAGGTCTTAAAATGAACCTCCAGAAAACAAAAATAATGAGTAATTTACAAACTAATATTTTTACTGACGTCAGTCTTAAAAATGTAGATCACTATATATATCTTGGACATACTATTAAAATCGGCAAAGAAAACCAAATAGCCAAAATAAAAAGATCGAACAAGTCGCGGGCAAGCAGTGGATAGAATTGACAAGAGTAGAAATTAATGGAAGCAAATGGACGAGGCTTATGTCCAGCAGTGGACGAATACAAGCTGAAGAAGAAAAGAAGCTTTAAAATGTATAATTTATGTCTTAATTTTCAATATGAATGAGTAAGATAAAATTAAACATTAAAATAATTTTTCACCAAGGTAACAAAAAACAAAATTTGTTTAATTTATTAATGTTTTGTCTTTTGAAAACAATTTCCGTGGAAATTGTAAAAGTGAAAGTGAACAGCGAAATACCAAAACTAAACTTATTTTAAACTTGAATTGTGGCTTATTCCCAACAAAAATAGTAAATTGCATTAAGCTGCCACAAGAAAATAGCTTTAGAATAGTATAAAGACTAAATATTACGATCAAGATACAAAGACAGAACGTGATAATTCAAACAGTAGAAGAAAAAAAAATACAATTTTGAAAAGGTAGATGATTTGAACTACCAATGAATTTGATATGTAATTTCAATACAAACATATACTAACACATTTATAGCACCACAAATTTATTTATTCGTAAGGGATGTTCTTTGCTGGGGGTCGATAAATATTAAGGGTGGACTACAGAAAATCAGTTAATCACAGTAAAACCGACAAAAAGGGGCCACGCGCCCGTTAGCTGTTTTCTGTGTCGTGAAGGCTACTTTTTTGGGGGAGCGATTGACCTAATGTTCGCTCTTGATTCATTCAATATAATGTAATGTCCACTCTTTGCTCTTAACAGCTGTGAGAAATTTTATGCATTGATGTAATAAACTATACAGGGATGATAGGAACTAAACGTTATTAGTATTTTGTTAGACTACTGTCTCTTATACATTAGTTATACTCAAAATGTACGTCCATGGTATTATTACATTTTAAGTTAAACCACCATACCTTACTTAAAACACCAAATTGGCAAGGTTTCTGACAGTATTAAAATATATTCAGTTAAAAAATTCGACAGCCAAAAATTTGAATTAAGAGGATAGATAGAGTATTGCAAACCTGAAATACCTTTTGACGTAATCATTACATTGCATGTATTTCTTCGTCCATATGTACGTAACTTTTTAGATAAGAATCGACTATACGATTTCTACTACGGTACAGAAACCTTATTCTTATGAAGGTTTTACCTTAGATATAGATAAAGAAATAAAACGAAGATGTAAGGCCGACAAAAAACAGTACTATCAAAGTATATGCAAAGAAATTGAGAGACATGGTCAGAATAATCAGCCAAGAGATCTATTTAGAAAAATACTTTACCTGACAAGAGCCTTCATATCCAGAACTTGGGCCATTGAAGATAACACTAGAACCCTGAGAACAAACAGAGAAGACATAGCAGAGACATGGAGATCGTATTGCAGGGACCTATATAAAGATGATCAACGCCAAGAGCTTGTTAGCCAAATCTCTGACGAGGTGGAAGAAGAACCTGATATACTCGAAAATGAAGTAAGACAGGCTATCAACAAGCTCTAATATAACAAAGCACCAGGTCCAGATATGATAACAGCAGAAATGCTTAAAGCCACAGAAGAAACAGGCGTAAAGTTACTTCATCTACTCTGTAACCAAATATGGCATTCCAAACAATGGCCTGAAGACTGGACAAAATCTACAATAACGACCATACATAAAAAAGGCAGCTTCCATAAATGCGACAATTATAGAACTATCTCTCTTATATCCCATGCCAGCAAGATAATGCTAAATATAATCAATGAGAGACTGAAAACATTCCTTCAAAGAGAAATTCCACAAGAGCAAACTGGATTTACCAAAGGTAGAGGCACTCGAGAACACCTGCTGAATATAAGACAGATAATCGAGAAATCTAGGGAATTCAACATCCCACTATACATCTGTTTTATAGATTACCGTAAAGCGTTCGACAGGGTCAAGTGGAGACACTTATGGCGAATACTAAAAGAAGTAGGCGTACCACAACATCTAATTACGCTTATAACCGAACTATATGAACACACTACTGGATCAGTTAAAGTACTTGACACACTTTCGAACGAGTTTCATCCAGAACGGGGTGTCAGACAAGGATGTATACTATCTCCACAATTATTCAACATATATGGGGAGTATATTATGCGAAGAGCACTTGAAGGATGGGAAAAGGGCATCTCAATAAATGGTCATAAACTAAACAACCTACGTTTCGCAGATGACACAGCCCTTCTTGCAAATAGTCAAGCAGAGCTGATGGAACTTATACGACTGATCGAAAACGAAAGTCAAATATTTGGTCTGCAATTAAACATATCAAAGACAAAGATCATGATAGTGGATAGACTACACAACAATCATCCACACATAACCACAATTGACCGGTTCGAGGTTGTGAGCTCATACTTATATCTGGGATCATTAATCACAAACACAGGGTCATTACAAGAAGAGATTAAACGTAGATGTGATCTAGCAAAAGTTGCCACAGCAAAAATGACCAAAATATGGAAGGACT
Organism: Diabrotica balteata; assembly: GCA_918026665.1. Taxonomy (NCBI): domain Eukaryota; kingdom Metazoa; phylum Arthropoda; class Insecta; order Coleoptera; family Chrysomelidae; genus Diabrotica; species Diabrotica balteata. The sequence continues at coordinate 110,323,767 of OU898278.1, read as the reverse complement.
GTCAAATTTCAAGAGCGATAAAGATGAGGTTGATCAACTGCTTAATATTCCCAATACTGACCTACGGATGTGAATCTTGGACTCTGAGACAATCGGAGAGAAGAAAGATAGACGCCACTGAAATGTTCTGTTGGAGACGAATGTTACGAATTCCTTGGACCGACCGTAGAACAAATAATTCAATTTTAAGAGAGCTAAAAGTTAGCCAACGACTCTCTAGTAAAGTCCATCTCCAACAATTAAAATATTTTGGGCATGTTATGAGAGCAAACACAGAAAACATGGAAAGACTCATAATACAAGGAAAGGTAGAAGGCCGAAGATCACGAGGAAGATCCCCAACAAGATGGATAGATCAAATTACAGGAATATGCCAAAGACCTATGCATGAATTAAAAGAAATGACCAGAGACAGAGATCTCTGGAGACGGACAATACACGACATCACGTCGACCACTACACTCCCCCTGGGGGTCAGGATTGACCCTCTGGGGGGTCAGGATTGAAGAGGGAGACCTTAGATATGCGGACGATAATCTACTGTTAGCCTGCTTCAAAGAGAAACTGGTTCAAATAATAAGCAGGATAGACATGATGAGCAAGGAACATGGTTTAAACAGTAAAAAATGTATAATGGTCGTAATAGATTACAATACGTTTAAAATCCGATTTTAAAGTGGCCAATAGATTTAACTACCTCGGATAGAGGTAGTTAAATCGGTAGATAGAGGTAGTAGATAACTACATAAGAAGCTTGTGACTTAGAAATCAAGCATATATTGGCAATAGTACGTAACACCATTGTAAAATGATTGTTAATAGCCAATTTATATATTACATAACATAACTAATAATATCTGTCAAGACGGCCAAAAACTTGGCAAAAAATTTGTTGGATTCTTCTCTAAACCTTTAGGTTCAGACAAAAGTAAAAAAAAGTATTATACAAGACTACTAGATCATCTTCCGTGTGGAGTTGTCTGTCTCCCATCGGACGCGTCCCCAGGTGGTGGATAGGGGAACGCTCTAACCGGTCCTAGGACCGGCGAGTAGGTGGGAAATAAAATACCACCCGTGAACCAAAACGGACTAAGGTATGGTAACCCTAACAGAAGAGTCCCTGGCCCTCCAGGTTGGAGGTTGGGCTTAGGGCTAACAACTCTACCCCGTAAAAAAATATCGTTACGAAATCTACAGCTAAAGAAACCGGACGGAACTTACGACGACGACCAATGCAACGAAATAAGGACAAAGATTTAAAAATTTACACGTGGAATGTGCGGACACTTTATGAACCTGGAAATCTTAAAAAATTAATAGACATACTAACTCAATATAAAGCACACATTACTGCTGTGCAAGAAGTAAGATGGACTGGCCAAGGAATTATCCAAAAGAGACAATGCGATATATATTACAGCTGTCACAAGAATAATCACGAATTCGGGACCGCATTCATTGTTAACAAAAAAGTAAAACATCTTATTATGGACTTCAAACCAATAAGTCCAAGAATATGTTACCTAAGAATAAGAGGTAAGTTTTTTAACATCAGTCTCATAAATGTACATGCCCCAACCGAAGACAAAGAAGAGGATGTCAAAGATCAATTCTATGAGGAAGTAGAGACCATCTACGATAGATGTCCCAGAAACGACATCAAGATCATAATTGGAGATCTTAATGCAAAAATAGGGAAAGAAAATATATATAGTCCATACATCGGAAAATGCAGCGCTCATGACGTCACCAACGACAATGGAAATAGAATAATAGGATTTGCAGCATCCAAGGGCATGGTCGTTGGAAGTACCTACTTCCCCCATAAGAATATTCATAAAGTAACATGGACGTCGCCTGATGGTACAACCAAAAATCAAATAGATCACATCCTAATAGAAACCAGGCACTTCTCTAATCTAATGGATGTACGTACTTATCGTGGAGCTAATATAGATTCAGACCACTTCTTAGTAGGCGCAAAAATAAGAGCAAGAATCTCAAATGCAAAAAAAGAAAAGGGTAAGAAAAGTACTCGATACAATTTAAAACTCTTGAAAGAGCCCCGTGTACTAGAAAGGTATCAAAATTACCTTGAACATGAAAGCACAACAGATGAGAATTTAACAGCTAGCGAGCAATGGGATATATGTAGAAGAACAATTAAGGAAGCGGCAAACAACGTCCTAGGACCAGAAGAATCCACTCCACGCAACAGTTGGTTCGACGATGAATGTGAAGATATCACTAAAAGAAAAAATTATGCATATAAACTTATGCAACAAAGAAGAACACGGGATAAGGAGCAAATGTACAAAGATCTTAGGAAGGAGGAAAAACGCATACATCGAAGGAAAAAGCGGACCTTCGAAAACCAGATTATGCAAGAGCTTCAATCATTAAAGGGGCAAAATGAAACTAGAAAGTTCTATAATATCCTAAATAAGACAAGAAAAGAATTTAAACCACGGCTGACGATGTGTAGAGACAAAAATGGACATATAGTCAGTACCGCTGACGCAGTACAAAGCAGATGGGTTGAGCACTTCAAAGAACTACTTGGTACCGAAGTGGAAAATGATGCGTCACCCCAAAGACCAAGAAATAACACTCACGTAGAACCTCCTTCAATATTTGAAGTGAAAGACGCAATCACACGACTCAAAAATAGCAAGTCCCCAGGAGTGGATTGTATCCCCGCAGAGCTCATCAAACATGGAGGTAACAGCATTATGCACCAAATTCACAACATAATAGTCAAAGTCTGGGAAGAAGAACAAATGCCAGAGGAATGGTGCACTGGAATCATATGTCCACTACACAAAAAGGGAGATTTGTTGGAATGTAAAAATTATAGGGGTATAACTCTTCTGAATACAATATACAAAATATTCTCCAACACCCTGTACAGCCGTTTAAGTACGTACGTGGAAGAAATCCTTGGTGAGTATCAAAGCGGTTTTAGGCCAGGTAGGTCAACAATTGACCAGATTTTTGTGCTACGTCAAATCTTAGAAAAAACCAATGAATTTAATATTGACACGTTCCATCTCTTTGTGGACTTTAAGTCAGCGTATGATAGCGTCCTAAGAGGTAAATTATACGAAGCCATGAATGAACTTAACATTCCCCATAAATTAATAAGGCTCGTAAAAACAACTATGAGTAAAGTGATCTGCAGAGTGCAAATACAAGGCGATATGTCACAAGCGTTTGAAACATATGCAGGGTTACGGCAGGGAGACGCGCTGGCGTGCCTTCTCTTTAATATAGCGTTAGAAAAGACTATAAGAGATGCCGAGTTACACAATAGGGGAACAATCTTTAATAAATCAACGCAGATTATGGCGTACGCTGACGATTTGGATTTGATTGCACGTACTACACGAGGACTTAAAGAGATGACTTCCACCTTCTTGACAGCCGCACAAAATATGGGCCTTAAAATAAACGAGGAAAAAACCAAAATGCTAGCATCTATTCCAAATAACAGAGATAGAGCTAGAAACGCCGAACAAAACTTCAGTATAGACCAATATAATTTTGAGGTAGTAAATAAGTTTACATATTTGGGTTCTCTCATAACAAACGATAATGACACATCTGAAGAAGTTAAACGGAGGGTACTGCTAGCAAACAAATGTTATTTTGGACTAAGCAAGCAGCTAAAAAACAGAAATTTAAGCCAGAAAACCAAACTAATAATATATCGAACACTCATCCTACCAGTGCTGACATATGGGTCAGAAACATGGACCATCTCCAAAACAGACGCAAATCTTCTGCTCGTCTTCGAAAGGAAGATACTAAGAAGAATAATGGGCGCATTCTGTGAGAATGGTATTTGGAGAAGGCGATATAATTTCGAATTGTACGAGAAGTATAAAAAAATAGTAAATGGTAGAGATGTAATATCCTTCATAAAAATAGGTAGGCTTAGATGGGCTGGACATGTGTCAAGAGCAAATGAAAATTACCCACCCAGACGAACTCTATTATCGGTCCCAGTGGGAAATAGGAGTAGAGGCAGACCCCGACTAAGATGGAGGGACGGTGTGGACGAGGACGCAAGGAAAATCGGCGCGGCAAATTGGCAACGGTTGGCGATGAACAGAAACGACTGGCGAAATAGACTGGGGAAGGTCAAGGCTCAACTAGAGCTGTAGCACCACTGATGATGATGATGACTAGATCATCTACTAGATCAGACTACTAGATAGACATAAAATAAAAAAAAATTCATCTGCAATTGGGGTTTACTAGAAATAGAAAAAAGGCCAAAGAAAAAAATTTTTTTGGACTTAGTACAGAAAAGATGACCTACAAAGAAGTTGACAAGATGATCTACTAAAAGTATGTAATAAAATATGTATACTCAACAAACGGTATATTTTTTAGAACTCACGTAGAATGCCGTCTTCAATCTTTCATTGCTAAGTACTTAAGGTTCTCGTTAATACGAATTTAGTCAGAAGATTCAAGAAGAAAGACTCTTTCAAATCAATAAAGAGCGTAGTCTAAGGTGAATTACAACGTTCTATCGATACATGAAAATACAATACGAATATAATTTGTAGTTTTAATAAAATAAAAAATAATTTCATTGTCATGAAAACCAATATATTTTAGATATTTTCCAACGTAGTAAAATAATATAGCCTTTCTAGATAGATTTCTAAATTAATTACATTTATCTGCATGTTCATATTTATCTAAGCACTAACATATGAAATTATTATTAATTAGGAACCTCTCCATTAGTGCAATAGCCATCATTGCAGCAAATTAAGTTCTATCTTTGTCGATTCTCAGAAGTAAATGTGTAATTTATGCCTGGAACATACCTTCAGTATTTTTCCAGGTGCCCCCTTTTCGCTCAATCATCTCTTTATTAAACGAATCGAAAGCAATACTTCTCTCCTAGGTTCTCTCCAATATACGTCGGGTGCAGATGTCGCGATGGGAATTACTGGAAAGTATACGAGGAGCTGATTAAATGAAGAGTGAGTAAAATGCAGGGTCAATCACCGACAGTGGAAAACATGGAGAGAATCATTAAAGAAGCGATGGACGGAACCAAGATAGGTCACCACAATGTCAGCAGGATGCCATACTGGTGAAATGCGGACATCGAGGCACTAAAAAATGAATGTATAGCAATGAGAAGAAGGTTAACGGGAGCAAGAGGTAGAGTAGGGATCAACTCTGAGCTCATCGAGGAGATCGGCGAAGAGGGAACCGCGCAAAGAAGAGGGAACTTTACAGGAAAATCCGTACAGAAAATAGAAGGCACTGGAAAAAGCTATGGAAAAGCTGGATCAGGACATCTGAGGTCAGGGATACAAGATCGTCATGAAGAAGTTCCATGCGTATCTTCCTTACGAAATGCCTATAGACAAAAGCTTGAGGTAATACGAGAGCTTTTTCCGGACCGCAGATGACATGGTATATGAAAGGATGATGGAGCTGAGCGGACTGTACCCTTTATCATGGATGAACTGGCGAATCCTGCGTGGCTTATGGAACACATGAATGCACTGCTAGAAGCACAAACCTTTCCTGAGCCTTAGAAGACATCGAGGTTAATACTGCTCTCTAAGGCTAGGAAAAAGTATCGTCACATCTGTGTTCTTCCATGCATCTGTAAGATGTATGAAAGGATGCTGTGAATACGCATAGACGACATGATTGAGAGCTGAGGTGGTTTATCTCGGAGACAATTTGGTTTTTGTAAAGAGAAAATCACAATTGATGCAATAATGAGTGTACTCCAAGCATTTTGCAACAGAGGGGATGTACATCGCTGGGCGGCCCTGCTGTTGTTTGATGTTAAGAATGCATTCAATATGCTGCAGTGGAACGAGGTAATGAAGCCAATGGAGGAGAGAGAATGTCCTGGTTATCTGATGAATGTGGGTGCGGAATATCTGTCCGAGAGAAAGATTATGGTGGAAAAGGGCACGATCGTGGACGTGACGGCCGGGGTACCCCAGGGATCTGGGCCCGACGCTATGAAACCTGGCGTATGACGAAGTTATGCACTGTAAATACGGAGAGGGTACAACCCTGTTCGCATTCGCGGATGACCTCGTTGTACTGGTAGTGGCCCGGGATGAGCCAGACCTCAAATACCGGGTTAGGAACGCAGGTCACGTCGTAAAGAAATGGATGACGCAGCACGGACTGAAACTTGCGGCAGAGAAATTAGAAGCCATCATTCTGAAAGGGATAAGGAACAGGCAAAGTGTTGATCTACAATGTGCGGGAGCATGTCTAACACCCAAGAAACAAGTAAAGTACCTAGAGTACTAGAATAAGTACATTGCACCAAAATGGAAAATGGGGGGAGCACGTGTTGGAGGTGGTCCAGAAGGCTGAGATTAATGCTGCTGCGTTGGGGAGGTTGATGCCCTATATTGGGGGACCCAAATCAGAAAGGAGGAGTGTCTTACACGGTGTTGTAAAGGCCAATAAAGGCTCATGACATAAGTGGACAGAAATGTCTGTTGAGAGTGGCATGCGCCTACAGAACTGTGTCTGTGGCAGCCTTGTGGACCATCACTGGATGTGTTCCGTTGCATGTTGTGGCGGTGGGAAGAAAAAACCTCTATTAGAGAAGAGGCCCAAACCTTACTGTAGCCGAGGGAAGACAGGAAAGGGAATGGTCAACTGAAAGATGCCAAAAAGAATGAAACAGCATGAAAGATATGGCACAGTTGACGAAAATGCCGATCCCGAACATAAGAGATTGTGTGGACTGCGACCACAGGCGACTGTGGTATTGACAAAGGTGAGAGTGAAAAATGCTGGAAGTTAAAGCTAGAAAAGTGAGTCAGACTGTATGAGGTAGAATGCGTGAGTCAGACTGTGGGGAAGGAGGAAATGCCCATTTGGGAATGATGCCGTACTAGGGGCGATGAGGGTCTTCTACGCGCTACCTACAGCGGCTACAGCGGCGATTCTGCTTTCGGATCGCTGGATGACAGAGGAGGGTGTGTTTTAGCAGTAGGAGTTCGGCGTAGACTCGACGATAAGAGGACATTTTAAAGTACCTCGAGAACTATCATCGGGAGTACGAAGAACGAATCCTGCACTAAACTCAGTATGTCTTTTAAAGATTCCAGACCCCCTCTATTAAGACAAAAAAAAAGAAAGGTTTTCTTCAATATGTTCTATATAAACAGATAATTCATTTTACGTTTTTTATTATTATATTATCCTCCGGTCACCGACCTGTGACCTTTCCAAAGATTGGGACGTCGACAGGAATATTTCCAAATCCTTCGTCGCTAATTGTAAAGGCTCCAAAAGTAGTTCCGATGAATCGAGAAGCGAATATCCAAGGTAAAAAACCGGTTCATATCCTTCTAGCAAAATCGAGGAAACTCTAAACTTATATAAATACAAAAATAATTTAGATTGGCAGACTGTGTTATAAATTCGTTATTATAAGTCTCAAATAATTTGTTGTATCAAGCAAGTTGGTAATTAATAATATAAATTAAAGTACAATTACTTTTACATAGAGGTTGAATCCATAGTATCTTTAAAACTATTTCAAAAATTTCAGTTAACATAGTTATTCCTAAATTCCATATCTAGTTTAGGTTAGTCGTTTATTTAATAGTAACATTAAATAAATATAAATTTTTTCTAACCAATCTCGAACTATAAATAATAAGATCGAGATATGAGCGTTGTATGTGTTCATATGCTGATCTGATGCGATTTCTATTTGCACTAGTATTTCACCCATTTGTTAAAAGTCGGTTGTTATCCAGTAGTCAAAGTAGTGTTAGGTGGTGTAATTGGATCATGATTTTACAACAAATTTGCGTTCGGCTCAGATCTTTAGTTACCTAATGATCAAAGTATAAGTAAATGTTAAACTATTTGTATAAACGCATGACCTTTATTTAATACTATTTAAATGTATGGAACCTTAATTTGATTAAAAGTATTACAGTAATAATAAAATAAATAATAAAGTTGTACATACGGTGGGTCCAGTTACCTCAATTAACAGGGGTAACTGGAGCAGCCAGCCTAAATCGCATAAGAGCTGGTAGAAATCATTGTGGACTATCTGGGCCTGATTGCATATCTTTACACTTTGCAAAGAAACCTAAAACAATAATTTAAATTTAGCCGATTTGAAATCAGACTCAATGTAAGGGCACCGTCTCGTATAGCAGAAAAGGTTTATGAAGAAATTATATACAGTTTGCAGTTAACAACTTGTATTTAATGACATTATATTAAAGAGTTTATAACTTACATTTGAAGAGTTTATTAAAACTGAACAAATCATAACTAATATCTTAATATATATCCCAACAAAATTCTTCATGAAACAGTAACTGCAAATTGAAAAAAAAAGATAAGTAAAGAAGCATTTATAATCTCACTTAATGTCCCACAAATACTGCAATTATTTCACATAAAAAAATCTCTTTTAGAAATTATTGTTGGTTCTTCAATTGCACCAATAACGTCATCCCAAACGTATTTTCCAATATCTGCGTTATCTGGCCACTTTCAAGACTTCACAGATTTCTGCATCGAATGGTCAACTGTAAAGCTTAAGATTTTTTCCTGGAAAATACTTAAAGATAACATATTCACCAACTTTTTCGACAATTTGGTTAGGGCCTAGTTGCTGAAAATTTCCGCAGGTGTGCTTATCAATATTATTACAGAACATTTCAAATTTGTTCTCGCTATCTAAATATCTTTCATTTTTTTTACAATATCTTGCAAATCAACATCATCACTACTTTCTCATAGACAATTAACACTGTTCTTTTTATTGTGTTTTAGAAAGCCAAGTGTAGGCCTACTTCGTTTATTTTTCGGTATTTTTTTTTCATATTTTTTTTTAATTTTTTTTATTCTTTCTTTCTCCTCTTGTTCTTTCTTTATTGAGTAATCATTGCAGGTGATAATTTTACAGTTGATGACCAGCCTTTTTCGGTTTTTCCCTGAACTCGGTGGTGTTTTATCTTCTCTATGTAGAAACTGCAGTTTGGGATGTTGTATTCTCATTAATCCAATTATTTATTTATCTTTAAATATACAGAGGAGAGGTATCATTTGACCATCAGTAGAACAACACAACAAAACAGATGTGTTTTCTCGGACAGACGAACTGGTCTTTATTTTACTAGGGTCATGGCAAAATTACCCTAGTAAAATAAAGGTCGTTGGTGCAATTGTTCTCCTCACAATTAAATATCTGTTCTCGTTTCTCCTTAAGGTTTAGTTCTTCCACAATTTTTGTTATTACTTCAAAAAAATTATAGATGACCCAGGTTTCATGTGACCGCATCTAACATGTTAAATACTCCTAGGTTTCTTTATTGACAGACGGTGCATAGTTTTAAATAATCTAATCCAGCCTGCTTTTATGCAATCTGCTATTTATTTTTTCTCAAGAGACAAATATGACTAAACTCCTTCACCACTGTTACCTTCTTTTAAAGTCAGTCCAGTCCTGCATGTTTCTTTGAATCGATGTTTCAGTATAGATCGTGGAATATTGTAGAATATTCATGCACCCCTGTCATCTTGATGTCGTTTTTAATATTCTTTTAATATTCCCAATTGCCTTATCAAGATCTTCCGTGATATATGAGAAGCCAGCAACTTTCTGAGTTTTTTTATGTACGTTAGTACCATTTTCTTAGACAAAAACAATCTGATATAACCTAGAATTTGTAAAAGTAAAGGATGTAAAAAAATTAGGTCCTGAGGTTCTGAAGAGTAACTGGACCAGATCATGGCCCAGTTACTCTGACATGGGTCCCAGTTACCCTGAAAGAGCAGAAGCTCTTATACTGTACTGTTTTATTAACATGTACTGTTTCATCTCTGAAACAGTACATGTCAGTGAAACCGATAAATATATTTTTTAACAATTTTATTACAAACATTTAAAACAAACATTTCACTACTAAAAATTTTTACAATAATTGTTCAAAATGACTGCCTTTCACTTCCATACAATAGTACAATCTATTTTGAAATTCTTCTCTGACATTCCTTAACACGTCTGCATTTAATTGTCGACATTCATCCTCTATTCTTTGTTGTAAATCATCTAGATATTCTGGTTGAGTAGCATAATTTTTGTTTTTAAATACTCCCATAAGAAGAAGTCTAGGGGTGTTCAATCGGTGACCTAGGTGGCCAATCGATCATCTGTCGTCTTTTACCTATCCAAGGACCGGGAAACGTTTCGTTTAAAAATTATCGCACAGGTAAAGCAAAGTGTGGAGAAGCTCCATCATGTTGAAATACAACCAAATCATCGGAAAGGTTATCATCATTTTCTACTATTGTTCTAACGATCAACCACTTGCCTATATAATTCAAGATACGATGCACCATTTAAGTTTCCAGTGATAAAGAAGGGTCCGATAATGTGATCACGTAGGATACCACACCATACGTTTAACCTTTGAGGATGCTGTGTGTGAAATTCGCGTACAATATGTGGATCACTCTCAGCCCAGTATCGGCAATTATATCTGTTCACCAAACCGTTTAATGAGAATGAGCATTCATCCGAGAAGCAAATATTGTTTAACAATTGTGGATTGTTAATGATGCATTGTATCATTAATTCGCAACATTCGGGACGACGATCAAAATCTTCTTCATTTAACTCTTGTACTAATTTAATTTTATATGGATAAAACTTAAATTTATGGAGGACTCGGAAGGCTGTAGAAGATGAAACACCGATTGCTCTGCTTATTGTTGACAGTGACTGTGATTGTTAAGAGTCTAAGTTAACTTGCCCTAAAACAGCTACTTGGATTGCTTTTTTATTTACAAGTTCCTGTCGGTTATGTTTTTTATTGCAAACTGACCCTCTTGCTCTAATTTTTTCTGCATCAGTTCAATCACACACTTATGAGTTGCATGTCTATTGTGGTGTGTTTCATTAAAAATTCTAGCAGCAGCTCTTGCACAATTATTATTTTTGTAGTATAAACCTACAATTTCGATTCTTTCTTGCAAAGTGTACACCATTTCAGCGATCAAATTGCACACGTATCAAAATAAGCTGTTACTTACAAGTTATAACAAATTGTCGCTATTAACCGATTAAAACAAATGTAAAAATGATATCGAAAACCTTTGATAAAACTTGAATAAAAAGTGAATTTTTTTGTTTCTTGGTTTTTGAAGGTACTACAAATAGTACGGTTAAATATTTAAAGAGTTTAAATTATGCTACAACCTATTTTGTTAGAGTCAATTAAGGTGAGGGAGATACTGTCTTGTTAACAGGAAAATTGTCTATCTGATAAACTAATCACTTCAAGCCAAAGGTATTATACATTTTTGAAATCAGAACAAAAAGGAGAATCCAAATATAAAACAAAAAAGGGGGAAGTAATTTAAAAAAAATAAAGGGTTGATACAGGGGGTGAGAGGGTGCATGTTCCAGCAACCTTTAATATGATATTATGTCTCCCCCTTCAGATATTAATTGACGTGTTTTTGCGTTTTTCCAAAAAATTAGAGGTTCAAAAGTTATTTAAGGTGGATAGTTTTATCTGAAAAGCACTGTATATACCATTACTTAAGTAGTATTAGTTGTTTGGCAAAATGCACACTGGTAGCTATATCTACTACCTTTTCCAGCACTTCTGATACAAAAAAATGTTTTAAACAGTTTTTGTCTTGTTAATGATGCATAATGAATTACTTTACTATTAAGATGTATATTATATACAAAAAAAGTTTGTCCGTTAAGGTTTAAATAGTGGTTGCTACGATTAATTTTAAAATTTGTGTTGTATTTTTAATGAGACATTTGATTAAAGTATGTCCTTAATTTAAGTTTACCCCCTTGATCATCTATAATAATTAGTTCATATAACACAAAAATTAAGCATTGAACTTATTTGGAAGAAATTGTAGTATCGTTTCAAGGACTATTGTAATATTGAATTAAGTATATTACTTGTCAGCAAAATATATAAATTCTGCATCAGTTGCTAGTCATTCTTAGAGCGTGGCTGATTAGATACCACCTGTTATTTTTTATTAAAGCTGAATTCGCGCACCCCTAAATTACTTCTCCTGCCAATGCCATCAAAAACTTAAGGGTGAAAATAAATTATAATCTCAATATAAGATTCCTACTATCCGCATTAATTCAGAAACCCTCCTCAAATGAAACGTCTGAAGGTACGTCCGCCTGCAACCTGTCCGATATGTGAAACAGCCCTTGGTCAGTGAACATGTGCATTTTTCCTTTATATTTTATGCATCATCCGTTGTCTATTTTTTAGGGCTGACAACTGGCCGTTACGTTTGGCGTATAGAGTTATTGGCCTATCTGGTTAATCAGCATTTTACCTGAGCTTTAGAAAAGAAAGCGAGTATTTCATAAAAAATACATTCTAAAATTCAGAACACCCGCATTGTAATCGTATAGTATAGAGGGTATTAAAAGTATTTCTTTATAAAAGTACGATATTATTTAATAACTTTAAAATCATTATTTGTTTCCTAAAACTTATCACAATTAATTTAATTTTACCAGACCTTGTTACTGATATAATGATTTACATAAGATTTTGAATTCCAAATGTAAGTAATAGTTGATTTATTTTATGAGATTTATTAAGTGCGTTAAATTGGGTATCAAATTATTACAAATTTAAAAAAGAATAGTAACAAATATTAAATTATTTAGGAACTGTACATCGAACTTGTTTCTTTCATATTAAAAACTTTTCAAAAAATGCTTGAAACTAAATAATCAATGAGAATCAAGTGACGTGACGAGAATTTAGTAGTGTATTTCTGTTACTCCAGTGAATAAGTGGTTAAGTCGATTTTGTGCACTTATAAGAACAGAATGACTTTTCAGACGTTGTGGATAGGTGGTTAAGTTGTGAGCGGATTTAGCCAAGGTTATAAAAAATGTATGTTTATTTTTGGCCATCTTTCTCTGGCCATTTTTGGAATCAAAGTCGTGTAAAAGGGTAATTTTTATTGAAATAGTAACAAAATGCTGTACAAAGTATTTGGAAATTAAAAATAAACATTGAAATAAACAATATTGTGTGTTATACTAAAAAAAAATATATTAAAAAAATTATGCTTTTGTGGCGTCTCTTCTACAGGGTACGGAGAGTGGCCCAAAGTGGTACGGAGAGGTGCCTCCATACGTTTGCTGTAAGTGAACCCTTGTAGTTTAAAAATGCATTATTTTTAGTTCTTCTGCCTTTCACGAGTTACACGTATTTAATTACATAGTACAGTTCTCATGCAACCATTTGTTACGTATTATACAGCATAATACAGTTTTCGACATATGACTGTACTCTTCAGAACATTTAAAACAGTGATATTTTTCACCTGCATTATCTTCTATTTCTTTTACTGCAGAGTTTCTTAGCAGTTTTGTCACGATCTGCAGTTTTGTTATTTTTGTTTTTATTTTTTGTTTTTTTCTCTGATTATTAAATCTGTACTCTTCTTGCTTTCTTGTTTACAGTACCTTTTTCTCTTTTCGCCAGTATGTTTTCGGCAGAATTAAGTACTGAGACTCTTGAGTTTTAACCTTGTTTAGGCTTACGCCCCTTCAAGGAATGGGGAACTCCTTTTTTTGACGGAGTTGTGGGGGTGTGATAAACGTCAATTAAGCGAAACGCGAACTAAGAAGTAGTAGACTACTAAGGAACAGAGGGAAAAGAAGGTGGTTTTATTTGTGTGATCGATAAGAATCGATAGAACGCACAAGAAGAAGTTGGAATTGCCTAGCATGCAGTGTAAGGTACTTCAGGGGTTACCAGCCATACGGTAGGAACGGCTCTTTATTAGCGTTTATGGCGCGCAGTCTTTATCTGCGATAGTAGATGGGGAAAGTTTCAAGAATTTCAAAATACTCATCAGGAAGTTCAGGTCCAGCGTTGTGTAGAAGTTTAGCTGGAGGAATGGAACTTTCTTGGTAGGGTACCTGGTGAGTATTTGCCCTCTATGTGTACAAGGCGTCTTTAATATTTGTTTTGCTCGGTTGTTCGAGCCAGCTATGGTTCTTAGGACATACTTCCTGCTGAGGGTTAGGATTCTGTCCTTAATTGGCGTGATGTTGGCCAATGTGTATATGTGGGCTGATGGATATAACCAGTCTTTTCTCATACAGTAGCGTAGAATTCTACGCTCAGTGGCTGTGATGGCGTTAAGTTCGTGGCTCCTAAGAGAAAGGTAAACGCATGCCTTATATTCGAGTATCGGCCTGATAAAAGTCTTGTAGGTGTGCAACAATGTTTTAGAGGACGTCATCATGATCATTTTAGCTTTACAACCCTGTGTGGGTCCTAGCCTCCCCAAGAATTCTCTTCCAGTCGTCCCTATCCATCGCCTTCCTCCGCCAAGCACGTATTTCCATATTTCTCATATCTTGGTCTATGTTATCTAGGAATCTTGTTCTGGGTCTTCCTCTTCTTCTTTGACCAATAGGTCTATCAAGGAGCGTTTTTCTAGCTGGGTCGGTTTGCTCCATCCGCATTACATGGCCTACCCACCTCAGACGTCCTATCTTAATGTGTTTTACGATATCTGGTTCCTGGTATATTCTATAGAGTTCGAAGTTGTATCGTCTTCTCCAGACACCATTTTCATTTACCGCTCCATAGATTCGCCTTAGTATTTTTCTTTCGAAACATCCTAACATGTTTTCATTGCTTTTTGTTAAAGTCCAGGTTTCTGAACCATATGTTAGGACTGGGCGTATTATTGTTTTGTAGAGTTTTACTTTTGTATTTCTTGATATAGCTGTAGATTTAAAAAGGAGATTAAGCCCAAATAGCATCTATTAGCGTCAAATTCTGCGGTTATCTCGATGTATTTCGTTGCGAGCGTTCCCAGGTATACAAATTCGTTAACTGCTTCGATGACGTTTTCTATAACAAGTGGCCGTCGTATTTGTGGTTGCGGACCTACTTTCATGTATTTCGTTTTATTAATGTTTATTATTAAACCCATTTTTGTAGCCGCTTCCTTTAGTGCTACATACGCCTCTCGTGCTGCGTTTTCCGTTCTCCCAATCAATATTGATATCATCAGCATATGCTAGGATTTGCACAGATTTGTTATATATTGAACCGGTAGTTGTGATTTGTGACGTACGTATTACTTTTTCCAGAGCTAGATTGAATAGTATACAGGAGAGTGGGTCTCCCTGACGTAGCCCGTTATTTGTATTAAAAGGTTCAGAGAGTTCCCCTGGATTCGTACTCTGCATTCAACTTTTTCAAGGGTTAGTTTGGTTAGACTTACCAACTGATTTGGTACTCCCAGGTCTATCATTGCTCTAAACAATTCTCTTCTATTTACAGAGTCGTAGGCTGCCTTGTAGTCTATAAATATGTGGTGCGTGTCTACACCATATTCCAGTGTTTTCTCTAGAATTTGTCTCAGGGTTGAAATCTGATGAATTGTTGATTTACCACCTCTGAAACCAGCCTGGTATTGTCCTATTATTTGCTCTGCATACGGTGGCCCCCAATCACTGGGGGCGACTTCTGTATCCATATTTCTTTTATAAGCTGCTGTAGCGCTATTATGCTATCGTGGCCACCTTCTTTATATAATTCCGCTGGAAGATTATCTATTCCGGGTGATTTGTTTCTGGCTAGTTTATTGACAGCGTCTTTAACTTCCAGGAT
The DNA here is from genome assembly GCA_918026665.1 of Diabrotica balteata. Classification (NCBI taxonomy): domain Eukaryota; kingdom Metazoa; phylum Arthropoda; class Insecta; order Coleoptera; family Chrysomelidae; genus Diabrotica; species Diabrotica balteata. Next base: position 110,308,072 of record OU898278.1, on the reverse strand, counting down.
CGTTGGTGGATTCTCCTCCCTCTCGTCTGCTCCGCTTACCTCACAGCTTTCGTCTTCCGGTTTTCTTCTTCTTCCTCTATATTAAGTATCTGTTAAATATTCCGTCCATCGATTTAGTACGTCTGTTCTTGTTGTTAATAGATCGCATTCAAACTTCTACATTGATTTGTGTTTGCCTTGAATTCTTTTCTGTTGATGTTAACTTTCTTATAGAATGTTCTGAATTCTTTCTCTCTGTTGAGGTTTTCTATATATTGAAGTTCCTTTTTTAAGTGGTTTCGTTTCTTCATTCTGTGTATTTTCTTTTCTTCTCTTCTCTTTGTCTGGTAATTCTCTACACTTGTTCTAGTCCGGCGGGTAAGCATTTTTGCATAAGCTTCATTTTTTTTCTGTGTTACATCTTTGCATTCATCGTCAAACCAGTAATTTTTTCGGGTACAAGTTTCTGTTCCTATTTCATCTTGTGCTGCTGACTCAATATCTTTCTTTATCGTGTTCCAGTAGGAGTCTATATCTCTCTGGTCTTCTTCGCTTGGACTTTGATTTCTTAACCTATTGGTAATATTTTCCCAGTACTGTTTTGCAGCAGTTGCATCTCTCAGCTTCGGTACATTCCATTTCTTTGTATCTGTTTTTTTTCTTTGTTGGAATTTGAAATTCTAGCCCTTAGTGTTGAGATCACTAAACAGTGGTCTGAGTCTATGTTTGCGCCTCTATAACTTCTGCAGTTCATTATGTCCGTTCCGTGTCTTGAATCTATTAAGATGTGATCAATCTGACTAGTTGTTCTTCCATCAGGGGAGGTCCAGGTTACCTTGTGTATATCCTTATGTTCAAAATAGGTGCTAGCGACGGTCATATTCAGTGCTGCTGCTAGTTTATCAGTCGTAATCCGTTATCGCTACTGGTGTTGTGTAGGCTATGCCTACCTATAGTCGGCATAAAAACTCGCTCTCGTCCTATTCTTGCATTCATGTCACCTAGAACTATCTTGATGTCATTTCTGGGGCATCTTCTATAGGCTTGTTCTAGGTCGTCGAAAAACTGTTCTTTAACGTCTTCTAGTTTGTCGTCGGTCGGGGCATGTGCATTAATTAAACTGTAATTACAGAATTTACCTTTTAAGCGTAAATAGCACATTCTTTGACTGTAGGCTTTAAAATCAATAACTAGGCCTTTTGTTCTTTGGTTTACTATAAATCCCACTCCATCTATGTGTTGGTTTTCATTGCAGCTGTAATATATGGAGTGGGTTCTCTTGTCAAGAATGCCTGTTCCCCTCCATCGCATTTCCTGCAGTGCCAAAACATCTACTCTGTACATGTTCACTATGTCTAGTAGAGATGCGAGTGCTCCAGCTCGGTACAGGGTTCGGGTGTTCCACGTTCCTAATCTTAATTCCATTTTTCGTTTGCAGAGTCGTCGTCGTAAGTTCCGTCCGGCTAATAGTTCTTGAGGTTCCGTAACATATGATTTTTGCAGGAAGAGGTTGTTAGCCTCTAGCCTAACCCCCAACCTGGAGGGCCAGGGACTCTGTTGGGTTGCCATACCAGTCTGTTTTGGTTCACGGGTGGTATTTTATTTCCCACCTACCCGCCAGTCCTAGGACTGGTTAGGGCGTTCCCCTATCCACCACCTGGGACGCGTCCGATGGGCGACAGACCACATCCACACGGATTTAGAGGACGTTCCTCCTAGTTTTCCGGTTAGCACTTTCAGGATATTAAACCTCTTTCTCATCCTGTCAAGGGATTCTTGGACGTCAGTCTTCCAATTGAGAGTTCTCGTAAAACGAACTCCCAAGTAGAGAACTGAGTTCCTGAGAATAAGGTCCTCTCCCAGAAGTGTCACCCGGCCCCGGAGGTCACGCCCGTAAGGAGATTTGAAAACAATAGCTTGGGTTTTGGATGGGTTTAAAGTAACCCTCTATTTGTTGCACCACTTCAGGACTTTATCGAGGTAGGCTTGCGATCTATCGAATACAGACCGTCGTTCTCCCTCTCTGCTGGAGCTTGAGGTGAGAATGGCTGTATCATCAGCGAATAGGAGTAGAGACTCTGATCCTTGCTGTGGGCGGGGGATATCGCTGTTGTAAACTGTGTATAATATTGGAGCAAGTATTGAGCCTTGGGGCACTCCCGCTTGTGGAGGAAGGGGGTGGAATAATAGTCTGCTACTTTGATTCTAACCGTCCGATGGGAGAGATAGGATTTTATTAGTTTAACGAAAGGTGTTGGCAGTCCAGCAAGGTAGAGTTTTTCGATCAAGCCTGCGTGCCAGACCTGATCGAAGGCCTTCTGGACATCGAGGAAAATGCCTACGACGTGTTTCCTTTCGTTAATGGATTGTGAAATGAAAGTTGTTGCTTCAACCAATGCATTTTGTGTGGAGTGTCCGACCCTAAATCCGAATTGGTAATTAGGAATTAGGAAGTGAGCGGCTAGGAATTCTACGAGTCTCTCCTCGTATTAAGTACAGTAGCTGTTTTCTCTTATGTATTGAAATAGGAATTTTTTAAACAGGCTTAATTTCTTGTCAAAATTTACTCGGTGTTATATCATGGTCATCTAAAGAATCTTTTGAAGTATTGAACTGAGGTTCTGGGGAGTTTTCTCTGCTCGGTAATTTCGAAATTTTTGTGGGTTTCTGTTCCAGTTAGTCACTTGTTTTTTTAATTCCTAACTTCTATTTTCTTTAATTTTTTTGATTATTATTTTATTATTATTGAGTTAATGCCTCGACAAATATGATCATTGGCATGGTACAGTCAGGTACCTAGTGTAGTGTGTGTGTGTAGAGTAATTGTCTTGATACTTAGCAAAGTCGACGTCATTGTCTTTGCTAAGAGACGCTAATTGTATCCGAACGTCTGCGGTCCCTCTGGTGAGTACCGATCGCACAAGGATAGAAATTATTTTCATTCATTAATTTTTAATAAACGAAAATTTCTCCACCCAGATGAAATTTGAACTCACGACCTTTAGGTTTAAAGGTAGGCGCTCTTACCACCAAGCCACAGAGGGGGTTTGCTAAAGGATTATTTTCATTATTGTCTTGACTATTTAATGTTGATTTACATAAAATTGCGAAGAAATGATCAGGTATAGTGTTCGGGTCAAGTGGAAATATAGCCGTGCTTTTAAATCCTATTATTGAATTTGCAGCTGTAGCAGCACGACACCAATTTTTTCTAAAATTTCTCCCCCTTAATACCGGAATAGTTATCTATTGGAAAGATTCAGCACCTATGTGTTGTTTTCCTGGTTCCAGTAAGTTTTAAAAGGATCGAAAAAACATATGTCCATTACTTGGGTACAGTGACTTGGTCTACTTGGTCTTGGACTTGGTCTACCAGTCGGAAAAACCTTAATGTGCTAAGCACATTAAGGTTTTTCCGACTGGTTTTTTAAGAATAAAATGTGCTCACAGCCTACTTAAAAAAATCTCGGATGTTATAAATAAAATACTTCTTTTTCATGTAAAGAAAATGACCAGCAGGTAGGCCATCAGAAAACTCTAGCTTTCGGTTAACTCCCTTCAAGATTATTACTGGCGAAAGAAACATTCCTTCAGCATTGCAAGAGCTAACTACCGTTACGTTTTCTCCTCTTTCACTAGATGTCAATGTATGTACATTCTTTGCTCCTTTAGGAGTTTGGATAGTTTATTTATCATATGAATTCCGCTTTCATCCACATTAGAAATGTTCACTACATGATCTATTAAATTATATTCAATTAAAATTTTTATTATTAATTCTTTTGCCAAATTAGTAAGAATTTGCCTATTTCTGACCAATTCATTCCTTGAGCTTCTGCTAATAACAACATTATTTTCTAGCTTTTTCAGTCTGTGCAGTAAAGGAATGCTTTATATTAAGCTTTTTAGCAAAATTAAATGGCAAACTTTGGACAACATTACGATCAAGATCAAATCCAGCTGTACAAAGACATTTATGTGATTGGCAAGTCGCCTCTCATTGTCCTTTTCGAGAATATCTAAAATAATTTAAAACAATATTTTTATTATATATAAGTAGGTACTGAGCTTATTTTAACCATTTAAACAAAAAACATAATTTACCTTCTGGACCTAGAGCTCCTTTACTATGCTTTCCAGATTTTATCTTTCTATCAATAATTGTACGTGATGGTACTCCATACCTTCTTTTTGCTTTTTGTTTTAATATCTTACCAACCTGAACCTTATTGCTTGTCTTAATTGCTCTTTAGTAGAATTGCCCCTGGGCTTAGCGGTTTACTTTCGAATGTTTCCTCCGCATGTAAATTTACCTGACCAAAAAAAATTGAAAAGTTTTACTTTTTTAAATCAAAAGTATCTTGTCAAATTGAACCATTATTAAAAAGTCAGCCGTATAAGCCAAAAGTTTTAAATAAATCTGGCAAATCAACAACTTAAAGTACGACTTGTCTCCTAATGTAGCACTAAACAGCGCTACATTTCTCCTCTTCTGCTAAAGAGAGACGCCGCAATAAATCACGTAGGACTAACATGCAATACTAACTTTTAATATGAATTATAACCACAACTCAACACAACACAAAGAAACTAAATTTAACCAATCTTTTTTTAAATGAGATAAGATTACCAACTTTATAAAAACATGATGTAAAACTTAGGGCTACAAAATTATATCTAACTGAGTTAGTTTTAACACCAGCAGTTTATTCACTTTCGAAAACTGTCAATCAGCACCTACCATCAGTAACAGATTAACGAACTATGTGACTCCGTACATTTCAATAGTTTGTTATTCCAGATATGCTTACTAAGTACCCAGAGACCTAACGAACTACGATGAAAACGCTAGGACGGTACATAGACGGCCAAAATACCAAATAACTGGATATAGAGAAAATCAAGAATGAGATAGCCACATACTAGTGATTTAACAAAATGAAGTAGGACAGAAAGCAACCAAAAAAACCCTAGTACTTACCGTGCGTGGTTTTCGCGCGTCATCCGCGGAAAAACTATGCACGGTTGGGATAAGCAACTGGCGAGTAAGTACGCAACTCTGGCGAGAGGGTACGCAATAGGTTTAGTTAAAAAAAAAGTTTTCTGTCTATATCGTGAACTGACTTTCACTGCTGCAACACCACTAAATTATCATATCATATAAAATACTCGTTAGCTCTCTTATAAAAGCCGCACTGGCGGCCTAAGCTCTTCAGGCAGAAGATCAAGTATAAATATTTTTACGGAAAATCTAAGCATCGAGGTCATGTGCAGCATACATGAGATCGCTGGCCACACACTCTTGGGTGCTCAGCCAGCAAGAAGAACAAAATTTATTTTGCTAATTCAGCAGCTGGGTGACCGAGTTCACACACTTTCCTGGTAGAGTATCATCAACTTAGGTTGGTGGCACTCTACTTGGGACACACACCTTTTTTAGGGACTTTAGTCCCGCAGTAAAATTAGAGTAACTTCTATAGAGTCAGTATAGTAAATAGGGAGAAAAGCCGATATTTGTGCTACCCTTACAGTTGGGTTACTTAACCACAGTCAATAAAAACAGAGGGTGTTCCATTTTTAAGAGCATTCAAAGTAACTTTCAGATCGTATGCCTCCTAACGTAAGTCACACGCTGAGGAGGAGTGAAGAAAAGCCAAGGGTCAGATAGGTACCACTTCTTTAGCGAAGTGAGACCGGTTTGATCTTTGAACATGTGAATCCCACTCTTTCAATTTACTACAGTCGTCAGAGACGAAAATACCACTGAACCTAAAAAAAAATCATATGAACAAGCTGAATTTTGCCAATAACCTCAATTTTAGGAAGCAAAAAATTCCAAAAGAGTTTACCACTTTTACTCCCGGCATTCTCCTAAAACCCCCCTCGTAAAGGGGGATATCGGAAAAAAATTTACCAAGAATCTGTACGGCATAGAAAAAAAAATGTTTTAAATAAAAAATGTAGCAAAGATAATTTTAAACAAAAATTTTAATTAGCCTTTTTTGTGTAAAGTAAACCGTTCTCTCAGAAACAACACTTGAAGCAATCGGCGATTTTTAATGTCAGATACGCGCCAGAACACAGTGTACAATAAAATTTGTTTCAGCTCGACGGTAAAAATTAGATATCTTTTGATTCGAGTACTTTGATTAGAGTCAACATGGGTTTTAAAGGTAAATAGAGCAGCTTTCGTATACATTTTTTTTATCTTGCGGCTAATAAACGCGTTAAATAAATCACCGTGGTGCAATGTTTGCCATTTTTCATGATTCTCATGAGATCAATATCCGTTTTATTGACCGACCACTATTGAGTTTTAATTACTAGAGCCAATTCTTTAAAATCTATAGCACGAAATTTTAGTTTTAAGTTTTGACAACAAACGTGAGACATTTGAAATATGCTTAAGAAACGCTGAATTTAAAATTTCACATTACAAACAATTTTTGCAATTTTTTTTCAATTACACTAGTAAGTTTTTCAAATGTAACCCACTTTTGCTATAAATTACACTCAAAACCGTTTTCTTGAAGGCATTTCCCATTACGTACTATCGTTTGTAATTTAAAAATTTAAATTCTGTGTTTTTTAGGCGTATTTCAAATTCCTCAGTTTTATTGTCAAAACTAAAAATTTAAATTGTATGTCATGTCCGGTCATGTCAGTGATAAATTTTATTAATCTCACGAGAATCGTAAAAAATAGCAAAAATCACGCAAAGTTTATTTATTGAACATATTTTTATTGAAAATAAAATTTTTGTGTTAACCGTTTTCCTTAAAATTTCATTATATTTTCTCACGTTTTAAACATTCCTTGGACTTTCTCAAAAATTTCAAAATCAACATTAGCCAAATCGATCCAGTCGTTCTAAAGTTCTTAAAAAAAAGTTGAAAAAAAATTAATCATGTAATTTTTAAACTAAGTATATATGTATAACATGTATATATGTATATATGTATAACATGTATAATATTATACACACAGAAATAAGGAGAAAGATCAGAGATGCAAAGATGGTCTAGTGACAGATGCGAAGAGATTGAACGGTTGGTAGAGAAACATGATATCATAAACCTTCATACAAAAAATTAGGGCAAGAACAGGCACTAATATTAAGAAAAAATCAAACATACTGCTAGATAAAAACGGCAAAATAATTATAGATGTCGGTGAAAGGCTTAAAATATGACAGGAATATATTCAAGAGCTATTTAAAGACGAACGGACTGAGATAGTACTAGAGCAGAAAAGTTCGACATGGCCAGACATAACAGAAGATGGGTGTTAGAGGCATAAAACGAACAAAAAACAAGCAACAGGTCCTGACGAAATACCTGTAGACATAATAGGTTAATAGAAGAACAGCAAATTGGAATATTTGTCGACTTATTCAATACAATTTACAGTACAGGAATCATTCCCAGAGATTGGCTGATGTCAACATTTGTAACACTACCAAAAAAACCAAATGCAAAAAAATGCCAAGACCACCGGATAGTAAGTTTAATAGCATATTTAGCGCCATACGCTCAAAATATTTTAAAAAATTATACACCGGAGAATACACAACAAACTTGAGCAGGACATAAGTGACACACAATTTGGATTTAGAAATGCACTGGGAGCTGTGGTAAAAGATAACAATGTCTTTTCCAATTAAATATAGATTGGGAGGGGCGTCAGGCAGGACTGTGTCCTGTCTCCTGCTTTGTTCAATTTATATTCAGAGTAAATAATCCAGGAAGCACTAGAAGAACTAACTATGGGAATTAAAATAAATGGCCGACCAATCAATAATATACGGTTTGCCGACGACACTATTTTATTAGCAGAATGTCTTGAGGATTTACAACAAATAATTGACAGAGTAGTAGAAGTCAGTGAAGTAAACGGACTGTCCCTAAACACAAAAAAGACACAATTTATGGTAATTACAAAAGCCCAACAGCGCCAAGAAAATATAACAATCATGGAGAACAAATTAAAAAAGTTGAAAAATATAAATATCTGGGTACAATAATTAACGAAAATAATGAGTACACAAAAGAGATTAAGGCAAGAATAGGACAGGCAAGAAATTCTTACAACAAACTGAAAAAAGTACTCTGCAGCAGGGACATTTCAATTTCTTTAAAGATAAACTTCTGAATGCTACGCGTTCTCCGTATTATTTTATGGGTTGGATTCTTGGACATTAAAGAAATATGTTTCGGACAGATTAGAAGCCTTCGAGTTATGAGCCTACAGAAAGATATTAAGAATAAGTTGGGTGGATAGAGTCACGAATGTCGAGGTGTTGAGAAGAATGGGAAAAGATAAAGAGGTTTTAAATACAATTAAAGTCAGAAAACTGCAATATCTGGGACATGAAATGAGGAGCGAGCATTATAACTTGTTGCAATTAATAATGCAAGGAAGAATACAGGCTAGAAGGAGTCGCAGAGGAAGACGCATCTCCTGGTTAAACAATTTGAGAGCTTGGTTTAACTGCACTTCTGCTGACCTCTTTAGAGCAGCGGTATCGAAAGTGCGAATTGCCATGATGGTTGCCAACATTCATAGAGAAGATGGCACATAAAAAAGAAGAATATGTGTATGTATATTACTGTATACCGCAAGGTTACTGCACGCGACTGGATATTTTTATTTAGTTCGTGTCTGAATATTATTTCAATCCGTGCAAAAACATCACACTGAGCGATAATAAATATTCAATTCAAAAATATTACGTTGGATTTTGAATGCAATTTTTCACACTTTTTCTATATTCTTTATATAAGTTCCGTCTTTGAAAAAAGATCTGGATCTATTTTGTTCTTTTAACTATTGTAATAATATATATTTATTAACTTTTATTTTGCTTATTAGAATGAGTGATAAATAAAAAATAAATTTTTGTATATGTAGTTATAGATAAAAACAACATTACCTACTAACCAAAATAGAAAAAAATTGGAGGTCACCCAACAAAAGTACGAGAAATAGGTAGGTAAGTTAATTATTTTTAATGTACTATTTGAGAGAATCATTTAAAAATATATGTAGCATACATCCATTTTATATTTTTGTATGTATGATAAAATTATTACTTTTATTGTTATAAATGGACGCACGTTCACCCTGTAACAATTCTTGCATGCAGATATGGCATAATAACATAGGAAACGCAGCCTAACAACCAAATGAGTACCTAGTTATACAGTCTATTACGTCCATCTGAATATATATCCACTGCCGATAATTCCAATATAAGTTGATACAACGATGACCGCCGAGGTAGAGGGAGGCAAATTCCAACTTTGTATCAAATGGCAGCTTTTCAAATGTCAATCATTTTATATGTACGCTAGATGCAAAAGCGAGTACGGGATTATATAGATATATTCACCAAAAGTGATCCGTATATAACTAATAAATGCGCATATCATTGATATAACGGGTGATTTATACGCAAACTATATTGGTTACGTCCACTATTGTATTTCTTGTTTGTACTAGAAATCTAAGGTGATTAAATTTAATTTAAAAGTTTGCGATTAAATTACACTAATAAATTACACTAATATTACCAAAAATACAGTCCTCAACGTGGTTCAAAAACTCAAATTTTAATAAAGATATGATTAGAATACTATGTAGAATAAGATTTAACCATGCTCTGTCTCCGTTACATAAGTTCAGAATTAATTTAGCTGAAACTCCATTTTGCGAATGTGGCCAAGAAGGCTCAATTTATTTTTAATTTATCAGATTTAATAAAAACCAATAACTTGCATATTTATGAAATAATTTTTCGCCACGTACGTGAAATGAAATTGAATTTCTAAATATGTATTATGGTAACAGTGTATATATTTCAAACATAAAAAGTTAGTTATATAAGTCCTTTGTTTTAACCCAGTTCTTAGCCTTTCTATCCGTGGTCTAATTTTGTGTTGTGCAAATCGCCTTAATAGACCCCTAGGCGTATGTAATAAATCAGCAAAACCATATATTTTCCTTTTCCTTCCAATAAAAAAAAAATACAAAAAAACAAATAATAAAGAAAATAAAAAGAAAATATAAAAAATAAAATAAAAAAAAATATAATGAAAAACAAAATTAATGTAGGTACGTACTTATATGTAAGTCAATAGAAGTTAAGATTTTATTGTTGTTACGGGTTCTCTCTAACAATTGTTTAAAAAATTAATTAATAACTCAAAACATGATAGGCTAATAGACTATGTCTCTAATCATAAAATAAAACTACACACACACACACACACTAATATTTCTATTTTCTAGTTTCACAAAATGTATAAATAAAGATTTAACAGAGGGTTTCTAAAAATCCCAGATTCACGAAATTTCATTTATAATTTTTCTACCGATAGATTTAATGACTGGAGATTTCTACATATTAATGTATTTTTGTTTTCAGCTACCATGTATCCTCCACCTTTTACACTACTTGCACACGATATTGTTTTCTTTACAAATCTTGAAAAACTATATCTTTTAATTTTCCAGAAATAAACCGGTCAATAACTTCATTATCTGGCGCTGAAAACGCTCATAATTTGTTTAAAAACTTTGTAGTAAATTCAAAACTGATATAACTCATCACAGAACATACTAGATTAAGAATTAATATTCAACTTTCCCTGAAGATCCAGTGCTTTTTAACGACAAACAGCTTATTTCGTCTCTTAAAGTCAGTTCTCTTATAGGAAAGTCAGATAATTGAATTAGAATGGCTTACATCCGGTTTAATCAAATATCACCCTGCAAAAATAATATTAATCCGTATTTATTATTTTAGTTTCTTAGATTCAAAACCCGATAAGTCACAATTTTTTCAAAACCTGTTTTATTAGATATAAGAATTTGAAATACATAAACCTACAAGTCCATAATACATTTATCAAGCAATACTACAATTCCGACATATCCGATAATTATAGGCTCTCAAAAATGTACCTTAGATGCAAAAACCGTCAGGTCCATTTTCGTTTTAAATGCAAAAGTCGACACTTCCAATCCGCCAATAGACGCGTAGTATTTTACTCGCCACCTGATTTCGGTTGACAACGTGTTAGCCAAGCAGATTAGTTTATGCTTTTAAGTAAGTTATTTGCAGTGTATGTAATAAAATGCTAAAATAATGGATTCATTGACAACTTTAAATACTGTTGGACAGTTTATTAATGTAAAACAGTGTGATGTGACAAATGCTCGAAAAAGATCAAAGGTCGAAACAAGAAGAGAAAAGGCAAAACGTGCAAGGTATAACTTATAATATTACAATAAATTAGTACATTATTTGTGATGAAATAATTATTTTTAGGTATGCTGACAAAACATTACCTGTGTACCCCACTTGCGGCCATAAGGGAAAGTCATATCAACCATTTCAATGTACATTTTATCTCTCCATGAACGATGTAAGAGACTTTCATTCAGCTTTTTATCAAAATAAGGATAAAAGGAGACAAGACATCTTCATTTTACGCCACATTAACTCACATATCCCGTTAAGACAAAGAAAACGAACAGCCAACAAAAATAAACCAAAATCTTGTATTTTATCCTACAAATTGAAGAGAAGTGACAGCCTAATTTTTCCTGTATGTCGAACAGCTTTCCAAGGTATTCTGGAAATTAAAAAAGATAGAATTTTAAACATTATAAAAAACTGCAAGAAGCATTCGCTTATTTCTACCGAATGAAGGGGCGGAGATCGAATTGGACAAAAAAACGAAGGTAAAAAACAATCTATAAAAAAATTCATCGAGTCCCTAAAATGTGCGGAATCTCATTATTGCCGTTCAAAAACATTCAACAGAATTTATTTGCCTGCTGAATTAAGTATCTCAAAATTATGGAGAATATACAACGACAAAATGGCCCAAAACGAAGACTTTAAAGTCAAGAATGTTTCTTTAGAGATTATTTTAACAAAAATTTTAACGTTGGCTTTGGAACGAAGACAGATTTGTGTTCAATTTGTTTACAGTACAAATCCAGCATAAAAGGCGAGACTGACGAAGCAAAAAAAAACTAGTCTGGAAGCACAACAACGTCTCCACAAAGTAAGAAGTGAGAGTTTCTATAGACTTCTTCAAGAAGAAAGAGACGACATGGTCACATTTTCATTTGATTGTCAGAAGAATTTGGCGCTACCAAAACTTCCGGATCAGTCGGCTTATTTCAGTATGCAACTTAATTTTTATCACCTAACTGTAGTTTGTGGATCTTCATAAAGTAAATTAACTCCAGAAAATGTTACGTCATATGTTTGGACGGAGTTGGACCATCATAGAAGTTCAAACGAAATATCGTCGTTCTTGCACCACTTTCTTTCAAATTTTAATTTTGTGGATAATGTACGTATTTTTCGGCTTATTTGCGATGGGTGTGGAGCACAGAATAAAAATTCCACGGTCATCACCATGCTGAGCTATTGACTTCAGTTTGAAGCTCCAAGACAAATAAAGGAAATTGAGATAGTGTTTCCCGTTGTGGGGCATTATTATATTCCCCTGATCGTGTGTTTGGACAAATTGAAAGAATTTATAAAAAACACAAGGTAATTGTTCATCCTGAATAATATGTAAAAATAATCAAAAAGTTTGCCACTGTTTACAGAGCTGGAACTGGTGTTGCAATTAAGGACTGGAAGGCTGAAACTCAAAAAGTAATAAAACAACCAGGCTATTGGCATTTTAAGTTCCAACCGTCAAAGAGAGTAATCATTACAAGAGGACAAACAGTACCACTTATAAGGGGTGAGGCATTTTACAAAACTGACTTATGCGCACCCAAAAGCTTATGCAAAAGAGGAAAAAAGTCTCACAAATTAGTCCAAGAACACTGAAGGCTGGGATAGCGATTAAAGAAGATAAGAAAAAAAGTATTACTAAGCTATTGGAGAAACACTACGGAAAGGGATGGCAAGATAGAGATGAACTGGTCTTTTTTAAAGAAGTATTCCACGAAGCTATAGAGGAGGGACAAGGCAGTGAGGCAAACGAAGAGGAAGATAATTGCGAAGCAGAAACAGTTAGCTTTGCAATATAAAATAGTGGATAAATGTTATCTTGCGTTGTTGAGTAATTAAACTTATTTTTCTAATAGATTTCGATTTTCTTTTCTTTCAAAATATTAAATTCATCTGCAAACCCCGACATGTCCAAAATATATCATACAATTACCTGTTTCTGGTGGCCCCTAGATTTTTTCAAAGTGTTTTTTATGTATTATTATTAAAAACCTCCATTTTCTCAAAAAGTTGCTGCTTAATTTAATAGGATATAGATTTTACAAGTTTTTCTTCATTATCTCAAATCTCATTTACCTGAACTTGTCGGGTTTTGAATCTAGGCGACTGATTTGCAAAATTAAACGACCCCTCATTAATGTAGACTACATTTCTTGATAAATTTCACAATATAAATTCTACAAATACCACCGTCCGTAAGATTTATAAAAACAACCTTAAGCCCTATATAAATCAAACATCAATAGAACAAATTATTCACAAACGGCATCTATGGCAGAAATTAAAACACACCAGGGTTCTTAGTGATTTCCAGAACCATCGCAGATTTTCAATGACTTACAAACATCTCTAAACATTTTAAGAAACAAATTTGAAGCAAATGTAATTAAAAGTGGTAATATTAAAAAAATCTACAAATTCATACCATCCTCCTTGACGTGTAAAGTTTCCATTTCTCTAATTTAAAAACCCAACCAGACTTGATGCTATTCTAACAAAGAATCTACCGAAACTCTCTCTTTACCATTTTCACAGGTTTTTATAAAAAAATCGAATGATGGCTGTCTACCTGTTATGGACTGTAATCGTATTGGCGCATCTTTACGGGAAAGCTGAATTAACAGCCGATCATACTAAATAACAATTAAACTTCGAACAACCGCTTCACCTGGTTTAGATGGTTTTACACTAAAACTGTTAAAAATATGCGCAGACTCGCTTGCAATACCCTTAACGCTAATTATGCAAACTTCTTATATCCAGAACTTTTTACACCTTAACTAGAAATTAGTATCCGTCATCCTTATTTTAAAAAAAGGTAACAAACTCGACCCCAACAATTATCGTCTCGCGATTAGCTTGCTTCTAGTAGTTAACAAAGTCACGAAAGCCATTATTTCCAAGGAGATTTATTCCAATGCAACAACATGAATTTGTCTCTGGTTGCTCTACTCTAACCAATCCCCTACGCTGTGTTAACGACTTGACGTCATCCCTTAACAATTTGCAGCCGGTTGACGTTGTTTATCTAGATTTCTCTTAACCCTTTGACTGTGTACCTAAGCGCAGATTTCTACATAAGCTAGAATATTTCGGAGTTTGCGGTACTTTACTTCGTTGGATAAATAATTTCCTGACAGATCGACATAACATAGTTAGAGTTGGCAAATATTTCTTACAAAACAGGTTAGTGAACAGTTGGGTGGTTCAGGTATCTGTCCCTGGACCTCTGTTTTTTATGGTTTATACCAGCGATGTTACTTATGTTTTAAGTAAAATATAGTTCTATGCTGGGGACACAAAAATATGTGCCAGTAAACCCTCCAAATGGACTTGGATTCTATTTTAACTTGGTGTTGCCAGTGGCTACTACCCTTAAATGCGGAAAAATGTGCTACTACCCTAACTTGATCCGACCATATTACTTCTATACCAGATACAAAATATTAAAATTCAATTTTGGAAATATCAATGCAATGTTTACCGTAAACGACTAAGGGGATAGTAAGTAGAACATCAGGGCAGAACTTTCTACCAAATAGAGTTTTTGAGTGCTGGAATAACCTTATTATAATATTGTCTCTGGATCCTCTATCAACTCGTTTAAAAACAGACTTGACCGTTTTATATTATAGTTAATATATTGTTTTTCTTTACAACTAAAATTTGTAATTTTGTAATACTTTTGCAAGTGATGTAATTAACTTTACTAGTAGATTGCTAATGTTATTTTTTTAGTTTTTTGATATAACAGAGACCTGCACCTCTGTCGATATTTATGTATAATAATAATAGTAATAATATTCTTTCTTATATAAAATATTGCTATATGCGTACGACTACCAAATACCTATGTAAAATATTGTATGTATATAGGATTCAACCACAGTATCCCGAATAAAGTACGTGCCTCCTAGTAGCGGGATACAAGCAAAACACATTTAATTATAGGTCAGTCCTTACAGTAGGCATTCTGGTCTATACACAAAAATACAAGTGAGTGTAAAACTGCACTTTGTTTCTATTGATGGTGTGTGGGATAACTCGTACAGGATGTGATACTGATGGAAAAGGTATTCAGGCATCAAACCTCCGAAAACCTTTTTAGGCCATAATAATGAAAATAACTCCTCTAATGTAATAAAAATTATACTGAAATATCACATCTCCCAAAGTAAAATATTCCGAAAGCAAGCTGAGAATGCTGAGGCTCTTGAATGACCTACATTCACGAAATTAAGAATTGGTAAAAGAAACAGTACCAGTAATGTAGTTGGACCAGATGATATTTTTTGTAAATGTGAAGAGCGTTTGTAGAGTTACTAATTTCTACTACTCTAAAATTTAAAGATGCAATTGTACAAAACATTAATAAGACCAATTCTGACCTTTGGTTGTGAAAGATGGGCCCTGTTGGCGAAAGATGAAGATTTGCTGAAAAGTTTTGAAAGGAAAGTGTTTAGAAAGATTTTTGGGCTTATACGAAAGTAGTTTGTTAAATCTCATAGAATTGTTGGCTTCACCACTTGCTCTGAATAAGTAATGAAAAAAAAAACACAGAAAATGTCACAGAATAAAATCTGGCCAAAAACTAACCTTGAGGCCGACTTAGAAAGCGTTGGTTAGATAGTGTCAAGATGCATTATGCATTATGAGAGTTCGGAAAAAGAGCTTTTAGAGAAAAGTTGCCAACGGCAGATGGGAATAGAATGCAATTGTTCCAAAGGCCAACACCCACAGAGGGTTGTAGCGCTAGAGGAAGAAAAAGGCAAGGAGACCTGCTATAATAATAAGAAACAGTGATCAATTTTTAGCAAACGGCACCAAGGCCTAGCTTTTAGAATAATTTAACGCTTCTTAACAGGACAAGGATATAGTTAATTGGGTATTAGAAAAGGAAGGAAAGCATGAAAGTATGCGTGGAAATTTATATGAGGAGGGGCCAAAATAAAGAGGAAGAAAATTTAAAGATAAAAATAGAAGAATAAAAAATTTATCAATGTGAGAAAGTCAATGAAAAGTTTAAGAAAACGTAACTGAGAATTTACTGAACCTTAGTCAAACCAACTACTGCAAGCATACGAGACGTGGGTACACAATAAAAATAGGAGTGGCTAGAAATGTGCTTCCAAAATGCTTCTCAGCATTTTGAAAGAGATAAAAAGCGAGGAAATAATGAAGAAGAATCAACCACGGAACATATGAGTAGAGTAAAGAGCCTTCAATTACGACATATGTCAAGACACATTAAATGCGGTGACTGACGCATACCCAAAGAATGGATAAGAGGCACACAAGAAGAAGAGACCGATTAGAAGGAAAATTAAACAGCAATATTAAAAAGGCAGGTTACTTTTAACTTCCAATAATTATAAACTGGCAAAAGGATTAAGCATACTGGCCAGTACACAAGCGCTTTGAAGTCTCCGAAGTAAGTGAAATTTAAGATAAGTATTTCGTTAAACATGGTTTGCTTCTTGGTTGTATTGTTGATCTAAATACCCATACCCCATTTCCGTCGAAAGGTCTAAAGATCTTTTCTAGAATTTTTTTTTTAATTTAACACGTAAAGTGCCAAGCGAGACCAACGTGGTCGCGCTCACTTTCTTGTACTTCGGCTACGCGAGACCATCATAGGCCGACTATTCGTTTTTGCCTCACGAGACCACACTGGTGCTTCATATATCTACTGTGCTTATGGAAACGAAAAGTAGTGGGCCTGAAATGTTCGAAAGTGCATTGGGCCCATGTCGAAGCAGCACCAATGCGGTCTCGCATGGCTGTAAAATCTTCTTTTGTTTTGAATAAAAAATTAACTAAAATTTTACATCTTTTAATGGTATTTGAATGCGATCGTATAATAGAATTAACATAAAAAAATTCTTACATAACAGGTAACTAATAATAATGGATACATACTACAGCACTTTATAAAAAATAAATTTTAATTAATTTTGGTAATTGTAAGGAAATAACCAACTTACATAAAAAGGTAAAAAATATTATTTGGTAACCTTATGTTTATCAAAAAAGCAATCTAAACAAAAATGCTTAGAGCAGGCTGAGCACTTTAGGTCTGATTGGGGTGTTCTGTTGTTTGCTTCTTTTCTTCCAGATTCGTTATATATTTTATGAAAACATACATTACATCTACGTCTTCCGGATCTACCTAGTTTTTCTAACCTGTGTTCTCTGGCTGGCTGGTCAATGTCTTCAATGTTTATGTTTACATTTTCCTCCTTGATGCCGAGTAAACTCGTAATAAGTGATATTCTGAAATCAGTAATAGTCATCTTTTCGTTAGCAATTTTCTGATGCATTATATAAGCGTTTACAAGAGCTGTACCAGTTATTAGTTCAATAAAAAGTTTGCGGTACCATTTAAAACTTTTACGTAGTGAACTGTTATAGCTTTTGCTTTGGTCTGATAGATCGATGAATGACTTATATTTATTATACTCCATAACATTTTTTGGTTTTTGAATTTCCTGGCCCCTTTTGTTTATTGTAATCATTTCGTCGGTATATTTTGTACTTAGTAAAAGTACATCTCTTTTATCTTTCCACTTTTGAACAATTATTCCTGTGTTACTTTCTTCAGCTACACTTTCGCCCCTTTTAAGTTTTTTTTCTGTCACGTTCTTGGGATTTAATTTCCTGTAGGAGCGTTAAGTACCAATTAAATTGGTATGCCGATCTAGAAAATTTTGAGCTAACGTGACAGATGTATAATAATTGTCGGTACAAAGAGTACGACCACAGTCCAGCAAATTGTTTGTTAACTTCATAACTATTTTGGAAGGTACACTTT
This sequence comes from Diabrotica balteata, assembly GCA_918026665.1. NCBI lineage: Eukaryota > Metazoa > Arthropoda > Insecta > Coleoptera > Chrysomelidae > Diabrotica > Diabrotica balteata. The sequence goes on along the minus strand of OU898278.1, from coordinate 110,290,016 downwards.
GTTCTTTATCAAACTCTTTTCCGCAATAAACACAAAAATCATAGGTGTATCCACCTTCTAGGCAAAGCTTGAAAATTTTAATACCAAATTTGTGCCTTATGTTACTTATATATTGTTTAAAATTTAAGCGACCCCTAAACGGAACTAGTGTTTCGTCAATACATAGGTATTCACCAGGAACGACATATTTTTGAAAAGATTCCTGTAATTTTGTAATCACTGGTGTTATTTTTTGGAGTCTATCATCGGAATTTACAGAATTATCGCTAAAGTGTAGCATCTTTTGCAATATTTGAAATCGATTGCGAGATAGAATTTTACGAATATAATTCTGAAATAAATCATTGTTGGACCAGTACATTGGGATATTAGAATACTGGCATAGACCCATCCATAATACAACACCAATAAATTTACGAATTTCTTCCGGAGCAGTATCATGCCAACGTGTAATACGCGAGTTTGGATGAATATTTGTTTCAACTTGTTGTTGAGCATATCTGTTAGTTTCTGTAACCTAAAATAGAAAAGATACGTTTTATAAAATAGATTAACCTACTTCTATAATATTACCATCATATTTACTAGATCGTCGTTCAAGAATAAGCAGTAAAACTCATATGGTCCTTTGTTATAATAGTTCTCGTATAATTCAGGCAGAAATCCATATTCTTGCAAAGTAAACGAAATAGCTCTTAAATTTTGCCCTGTTACTGGATTCCAAGTAATCGTAGGTAAGTTTGATTGTTCACTTTCTGTTTCATTTGATTCCACTACACTAAACAATTTAATTACTTCCTCTATTGTTTTGTCTACAGAACAATTACTAACTGAAGATGAAGTAGAAGGTGCATTATTAACTGTTGTTTCTCTCCTTTTTTTAATTACAGGTACGTCACAATCTGAATCACTCGAATCACTCGAATCAGATAAATCTGGTATATAATTATCTGAACATTCACTAGAAAAATTAACTTCTTCATCTGACATAATTTCTTGCCAAAGTTCTTCTAATCTTTTGTGTTCCTTTTCGTAACTATCCATAACGAGAAGGCGGTAGATGTTATTCGTAAGTGAGAGCGCCCACCAAAGTGGCGTGGCAGTGGCAAGTAGCAAGTAGCACGCGTGTAGCATAATGTTACCAATGAAAACGAATGATTCAGTTTACACCAAAATGACAGTAACCTCATTCATTCTAATCATTCGTTAGGATTGGTTACATTATGCTAGACGCGTGCTACTTGCTACTTGCCACTGCCACGCCACTTTGGTGGGCGCTCGCCCTTAGACTAACAAAACGCAACTACAGATAAATAAACTTCTATCGGTACTCGGCAGTTCGCAGATAACGTCATAAAACCTGTCTGCGCTTGTATAAAGTGCTGACGCAATGCGGTGCCACAGTGGTCTCGCTGGGAAAAAATGTGAAATTTAGAATTTCTGGCCTTGCGGGACCTACGTGGCCTCGCACTTTTAATATTCGCTCTATTGAGCTAAACATTTTTTTGAATGCAAAATAATTATTTATATTTCAGAAAACGAGTATTACAACAAAAATCCGAAAAAAAAAAAGAACTGGGCCAGTCGTGTCCTATTTTTACATTCTATTGTGGCACTTTAGTTGTTAAATAAATGTATTTTTAGAGGAATGGATTTCTGTTAGTTTTAAGAAAGGTGATGCAGTTTGGCTTTACCAACTAACCAAAAGAAAAGTTTTAAGACCTATGTTTCAGCGGCCCTGGGAGGGACCGTACTTGGTTACTAAGAAGATAAAGGATCTTGTATATAGAGTGCAGCTAACGCCATGAATCAAGCCGAAGGGCATCCACCTGGAGAGACTGTGTACTTATGAAGGGCAGATTTCACCGACCTGGTCCACTTAGGTACTGTTCGGGCGAACATCATACAAGAAGGGGGCGATGTTATGAGTGACAATTCTCTAATTGCGGCGTCAATTCTCTAATTAACAATAATTTTAGAAGTCGAATTAAACACTGTGTCAGCAAATCTTTATCTATATTTTTCTTTTGTCTCGTGTTTAAGTGCTGATTTATTCGTACAGCATTCTTACCTACACTAAGTTTAAAACTTCGTTGGATGGTTTCTAGGGCTCCCAAACTTCCTGGTGAATTCAATGTTTGCATTAATTTATTATTTAAATGATTTTTCATTCTTATATTCTTTCTTTTTAATTTAAACTTTGCAGAGGCCAGTCTTTTATATTTGTGCTTTGCACAAACTTTTATAGGATATTTTAACCTTACATTGCAGTTCTTGTCGCAGTAAATGTCTGCTATATGACTGAAGATTTCTAGTTGCAGTATTATAGCGGGTAGTGAAATAAAAATGGGATGGCATATTAACTCCTGGATTTCTCATTTGCAAACTTTTCGGCTTTTTAGAGCGACAATTCAACGAAGAGCCTATTTATATTCGAAGAATATATATCAACTTCATGATATATTCAAACGTTAACTTATATCCACTTGTCTTTACTATGTCTAAACCATGCTAATAAGCATATTGACCACTGCTGTGACTATAGAACATCCCAAAGGTACTTTTCAGTGCGTCACAGTTTTTCGATTTCTTTCTAATGCATTAAGTTGGATGCGACGGAGAAAGCGGTAGTTCCGTGATTAAACAGAAATATATAGCAGCGTTAGAATAAGTTTACATACATAAGCGGTTCTTCCCTAACCTACATTTAATTCGTTGATATTTACATTCGCGCTTTCTCTAGGCAATTAAATACGCCTATTACTGACAGTTGACGTAAAACTTCGTCTATGCTGGCCATTCTATCGAAGTTTTCCAACAGCAAGTGACGGCTGTCGTTCAGGTCAGTATTTGCAAAGAATATAGACGCTATATAATATATTTATATTCTTTAGTATTTGTTTTGTATAATTTTATTTTGTATTTTGTTTTACATAGTATATGATTTATATAATCATATCCAGTGGAACCAGTTATCATCCAATTCTTTTATCCAAATCTGACTGGCTCCTCTCTAATTAATGTTTTGCTAGGTTATGACCGAAATATTTCACCATGAATTTGTCTAAGGATATATTAGACTAGATTTAGCCACTGGCAGTATTTTTCTATAATTTTCTATTACACTGATATTTAAATTCTACTTTTCAGTGTTTTCAATAAACTATTATTATTACACATTAGTGAATAAATGATTTTTATGATTAGAATTATATTTTATTTATGTAATTAATTTAGAAGTTACCCAATAAATTTTTGAAAACAGTCTTTTTTGTGTTACTTATACTATGGCCAAAAAGCAGTAGTGAGAATAGAAGAAATAACATCAGAAGAAATAGAAGTACAAAGAGTTGTTTGTACATTGGAATTAATGACATGATCATAAATAACCTGAGGTACGCTGATGATACAGTTCTTTCAGCCGAATCACATGAAGACCTACAGATCACGAATCAGAATTAAACAGACTAGAAATGCATTTACAAGAATACAAAGGCTTCTCTGCTGTAGACACTTAAACCGTAAGTTAAAAATACGACTTCTGCGGTGCTACACGCTATCCATATTATAATACGGGAAGGAAGCGTGGACACTGAAGAAAATTCACGTGAGGAGTCTGAAGGCATTCGAGATGTGGATGCACCCAAGAGTACTAGATATCTCGTTGGTTGATGGAATAACCAAGGTTGAGGTAATGTGACGTATGCATAAGGAAAGAGAAGTACTAACAATTAAGAGGAGAAAAGTGGGATATATGGGTCATGTGATGGGAGGAGATAAATATCTAATACTCCAGGTCATTATGCAAGAAAAATCAGGAGAAAATATAGGAAGAAGACGCAACCCATGTAATAACGACTTATTTAGAGCCGCTGTCTCAAAATTAAAAATCGCCGTGATGATTGACAACTTTCGACGCACAGACAGCCTCCTGAGAAGAAAATACAAAAATTCAATAAATGAATCAGTTTGTCGTTAATTTCGAATGTTTCCATATTTATAAATTCAATAAACAATATTGTTTACTTTTTATTAATATACAGGATTACCCCCTGTGGCTAAGTACGATCCTGGAATCTGTCAGATTCTTCAATAATTATATGAAATAATGCTCGACACACCTAATTCATTCTATGACGTCATAATTAATGACGCACTGAAAAGTACCTCTGGGATGTACTTTAGTCATTAGAGCAGTTATCTTTCTTTTTTCTAAAATTTTACACTACAAAAACTTTAATATGTGCAAAAGACCATTTGTATGTTTTAAACATACAAAGTAGGCGAAAAAAAGAGTTACTGAATTTACTTACTTCCTTACTGGATATTGCTAAATCTAAAATAAAATAAACATTTTCGCAGACTCAAACAACTAACTACAAGTGTACCTATCAACACTATTTGACTTTTGGTAAAGAAGCTTCATCCAAGTTCATCGTGTTGCTCCAATATTTCAAACTTAAATTTAGTAAAAGTTTGTTTCAGAATAAATTTCGGAAAGGTCGCCAAATAGGTTTTTAGAAGTCAATGTGACACAAAATGCCTGCTTTTATTTTGATTCACCTGAAACAGCATTAAGTGATTAAAACTTCTTGATGTCTGAGAGTTTGGGTGATGCATCTCACATATATTTTTTTGTAATTATATTGTTCAAAGTGCTTTAAAAGTGGCTAAATATTTTTAGAGTAACAGTAAATCTATATTTTAGGATGAATATCTGATTAAGTACACATTTTTTGTAGTTTTAAATTAAGTAACCCTGTAATAAAAATCTAAGAAAAAACGTAGTTATATTTTCATTTAAATGAGTTAACACATCTAGTCTAGTAACTTACCTGCGGTTAGCTCTCGATCCATTATTTATTTGATGAATGTGCCAGAATCTCCGTATATAATTTCTATTATGACTCGATTTTTCGTTTTAGACATTCCTGTAAAATGCTCATCTAGATTTGTATCAGGCAGGTCAGTGTGTATTCAGCTGAGGCTTTTTTTATTCTTTCGTGTGTTTGGCAAATCCGTGATATTTAAGAATATATATTAAAGAATATCAGCAGCGGTCAAGCGTACTTTTATTGTATACCACAATTCACAAAGAAAAAAAAATAAATGAGGGTAAATTTTTGTTATTTTTTTTGAGTCGGTATAAGCTTCGATGTCTTTCTCAGTTTTTTAAGTAGTTTCGATTTCCTCTTCGAAAATCTTTCTTAAAATACAAGTTTGTATGTAAAGTAATGTTATGCTTATGCTTATGTTACAGCAATATAATTCCTATTTGTTTTAAACTTAGATGATATCAATTATTTGATATCAATATTTTTGTTTCGTTAAAATATCTTTTAATACCAGTAACTTATATTTTTTGTCAGAACGCTTTTTTTAAATGTTAAGTTTAGTCCTCAATATGAATACTTATAAAAGTATTGTGTTTTTGGCTTGTATTTCTAGGGTTTTTAAAGTTTTGTTTTAAAGTTTATAGTATTTAAGTAGATACTTACATCATCATCATCGACTTGTACTCTTTTACTGCTGGGCATAGATTGCCCTCATTTCTCTTATCTGTCTCTTTTTTATGCGGTTTGCATCCAGTTGCTGCTAATACAGAACATAACAGAACTAGAAAAACAGTTGAAGATATGAAAAAACTATATTGCAGAACTCTTTGCAGATGATAGACAACAATCTGAGCTAAGTAATATACAAGGAGACGAAGGTCCAGAAATAACGGAAGAGGAAGTAATGTACGCACTAAAAAGAATGAAAAATGGTAAAACCCAGGTTCAGATGAAATACCAACGGAAATCCTTAAACTAATAGAAAAAGACTCGATTCACATTTTAGTTGAACTTTTCAATAGCATTTATACATCAGGAAAAATAGCACAAGAATGGCTTTTATCCACCTTTGTTATTATACCAAAAAAGATAAATGCCTAACAATGTAGTGATTACCGTACAATCAGTCTGATGAGCCATATACTTAAAATATTCCTGAAAATTATACACTCTAAAGTACACAGAAAACTGGAAATGGACATCAATAATACCCGGTTTGGATTCGGAAATGGACTCGGAACAAGAAAGGCGTTATTTTGCACTGAACCTTATGTCTCAAAGATGTCTTGACATAAATCAAGATGTATTCATGTGTTTCATAGATTACAACAAGGCCTTTGATAAAGTGCGGCATGATCACCTAATCAGACTCCTGACAGAAAAAATTTAGATAAACGAGACATCCGACTAATAGCAAATATGTACTACAATCAGAAAGCAGTCGTGAGTAGTAGTGAGCAGTACTGTCACCAACCCTGTTTAATCTCTATTCCGAAGACGTAATGAATAGAACACTCTCTGAGCAATCCGTAGGTATTAAAATAAATGGTGTTAGATTAAACAATCTGAGATTTGCCGACGACACCGTTCTGATCGCAGAAATACTTGAAGAGCTACAGACATTGGTGAATAAGATAGCAGACTGCAGCGAAGAGAATGGACTATCTTTGAACATAAAGAAAACTAAATTTATGGTAATATCGAAATCAACACAAAATGTCCAAAATTTATATTTACACAATGAAATTATCGATCGAGTTAGCAAATACAAATATTTAGGCACTTTTATAAATGAAGACAACGATAGCTCAGCAGAAATCAAAATAAGAATAGAAAAAGCCAGATCCATATTCACTAAAATGAAGAGAGTGTTCTGCGGAAGAGATTTGAGCCTTGAAATGAAACTTCGCCTGATGAGATGTTACGTACTTTCTGTGCTGTTCTACGGAATGGAGTCATGGACGTTGAAAAAGATTGATACCAAAAAATTAGAGGCATTTGAACTGTGGATGTATCGCAGAATCCTGAGAATATCATGGACCGAGAGAGTCACAAATGTCGAGGTCTTGAGAAGAATGAATAAAGAAAAGGAAGTCATATTTACGATCAAAAAACGAAAACGGCAATACTTGGGACACATTACAAGAGGCGAAAGATATGAACTGCTTCTAATAATTATGCAAGGGAAAATAGCAGGAAAAAGGTCCATAGGAAGAAGACGAAACTCCTGGCTAAAGAATCTACGGGAATGGTATAGCTGTAGCAACAACGAATTGTTTCGGTCAGCAGTTTCGAAAATACGTATAGCCCTGATGATCGCCAACCTTCGGAACGAAGATGGCACTTGAAGAAGAAGCTGCTAATACGCATCAGAACATCAGTTCATCTGGTTGGTGGGCGTCCTTCGCTTCGTAGCGCTTTTTGTTTAGCATCCACTCGACAATACGTTTTGTCCATCGGTTATCTGATAATCTGGCGACATATTCTGCCTTATTCTAATTTAGCAACACGATTCTCTCGATAAAGTCTGTTGTATTTGTTCTACAACGTATTTCTTGGTTTGTGATTCGGTCTCCCAGGGAGACACCTAATATCTGACTCCTCATAGCCCTTTAAGGCACACGAATCTTGTGCACTAACTTTTTTGTGAGTGTTGCTCACTACCTTATTAATGAGTATTAATGTTTGCGAGAGAGAGAGAGAAATATGGATAGATCAGATTTAAATACATCGTTTAATTTACCAATCGCTGTCCAAAGTAATCCTACGTGATGTGTAAGCTCCATGTGTGGATATCTCTGCCCAACTGAATTTTATGTCCCAAGTACTTATACGATGCAGTCAACCTAATATCACTGCAAATTATTTGCCTCTTGTTATTGTTAATCTTCAAGTTCGATCTCCAAGGAAGCTTGCTTGGAACATTACTATTACATTATCAATACGAACGGCTGTGAAGGACGATTTCATCTGCGAATTTCAAATAACTGGGCTTGTCTTCATTTATGTTAATACCATACTAGTTCAGATCTGCTTTCTTACAAGTATGTTCTAAAAGTGTCGTAAAGAGAGAAGGTGTCTCCTTGTTCTATTCATAGTCCACGAATATTAGTATCAATGGTTTGTTGTATTCTGTAGACTCCTCTATCAGGTTCTTTATCACTAGTAAGTGGTCGTTAATGCTGTATCTTAATCTAAATTTAGCTTGTTCTCTAGGCTGATAGAAGTCTAACTTAGCCTCCAGCCTTTTAGAGGATTAGATACATTAATAAAAAAGGCAGAAAATCTACAAATAGTCAAAAAGTTGCAAAGGTACAAAAAATGATAAAAAGTAGGTACGTGAAGTAAAGAAAGACCATCAGCCATTGTTTTTAAATACAGTTAAGCCCCAAAAAGACAGCGACAATATAGAGGACAACTAAAGAAACAGGAGAAAACCCAATGAGCAATGGAAATACAAATGTTGCACATAACACTAATGGATAAAAAAAAGAATCGAGTGGATAAGAGAGAAAACAAAAGTGAGGGATGTTAGACAAGAAGTTGCAAAATTGAAATGGAGATTTGCCGGACACAATATAAGACAAAAAGAAGACCGATGGAACAAAATTCTTATAAGTTAGAGACCGTGGGAATATAAACGAAGCAGAGAAAGGCCCCAAATGAGATGATATCAAGAAGCACGTGGGCTCTAGGTGGATGACTGTAGCGACATACAGAGAAGAATGAAAAAGGATTGGGGAGGCCTATGTCCAAAGATAGACCGAAGAAGGCTAATTAGATAGATAGATTAGATAAAGGAAGAGGAAAAAAAAATGATAGTGACGATTTGTGAACATTTTTAAAATGAATACGTCTTATCGCTCGGTATGACTGACCCGAAATAATATTTAGTGTGATGCGACATATCGAGACGCGTATCGTAACTTTGCGGTATACAGTTATATGGGTACATAATACATAGTTCGTACTGAAAATACCAAGACGTGTTTTAGATAAAGATATTCTAATTAGTTACCTACATAAGTACTTTATTACTTCTTCTTCTTCTCGTGCCACTCCTAGCGGAGATTGGAAATCATCATGGCCACTGCGACTTTGTTAGCAGCGCGCCTGAAAAGTTCAATCGAACTACACCCGAACCATTCACGTAGATTACGAAGCCACGATATTTTTCTTCTTCCCACACTTCTTTTGCCCTTAATTTTGCCCTGCATGATGTTTCTTAAAAGTTCGTACTTTTCACCTCTCACAATGTGCCCCAAGTATTCCATCTTTCTAGTTTTTATCTCATTTAGAATTTCGCATCTTTTGTCTAAAGTTTGGAGTACTTGCGTGTTAGTGACGCGGTCCATCCATGATATTCTGAGAATGCGCCTATAGCACCACATCTCGAAAGCTTCGATGTTTTTTATGGTCAACTGTTTTAGTGTCCAAGCCTCAACTCCATATAACAGGGTAGAAAAGACATAACACCGCAGCATTCGTATTCGTAACTTTATATTGATATCACGATTGCAAAAGAGTTTGCGCATTCTATTAAAGACTGATCTAGCGATTTCTATTCTACATCTAATCTCTTTTGTTTGATCAGTATCGTCTGTGATCCAAGCACCTAGATATTTATAACAGGGCACACGCTCAATCGTTGTATTGTCTATTACAAGATTAGCTCTGATGTTCTTTGATTTCGTGATTACCATAAATTTAGTTTTTTTCAAATTAATTTTCAAGCCGTAACTGTTACAGTATATATTGAGACTTTGAACGAGATGTTGTAGTTCTACTAGCGTTCCCGTTAGGAGAACTGTATCGTCAGCATACCTTATATTGTTGATCGTCTCACCATTTATTATCAGACCAAGATCTTCTTCCTCGAGTGCTTGTTCACAGATAGCTTCACTATAAAGATTAAATAAAAGTGGCGATAAGATACATCCCTGCCGGACTCCTCGACGGATTTGAATTTCTTCTGTTAGTCTGCCCTCAACCTTGACATTTGCTGTTTGATTCCAATATAGATTGCATATAATTCGAATATCTCGGCTGTCTATATTTTTCTTTATTAGAACTTGTCTTAGTGGTTCATGTTGTACTTTGTCAAAGGCCTTTTCGAAATCAATAAAGCAGGTGTAAATTTCTTGGTTCATGTCTAAGCATTTCTGTGAGAGAACGTTCATTGCAAACAGAGCCTCCCTTGTACCCAGCTCTTTTCTGAATCCCATCTGAGTGTTACTGATGTCTACGTCTAATTTCCTATAGATCCTATTATGGATTATTTTTAAGAACAGTTTTAGAGCATGACTCATCAAAGCTATCGTACGATATTCGTTGCATTCCTTTGTATTTGCGGAATTACTTTATTACGGAAAACCATAATGGCGGTCTTTTAAAATCGGTAATGTATGTACAACAACGCGTGAGCTATGCTTAAGGAATTCGCGAATCAAAATTGACATCTGCAATAAAAAATGAGAGCAAGGAATTTTATATTACGGTCATTATCCACTGAAAGGTTTTAATCTATATACAATAATTTGTATAGTCGGTCAAATGAATCGTTGCTTATTGACTTAATCCGAAACCCGTACAGATTTTATATATAAATTTAACCGAAATACTCCGTTTACTTTAAAGTGCTAAAAGTTTTATATAACTTTATTACCTTTATTTTATATAACACAAGGAAATATAATATTAATGCTCAGTATCATTTGTCTGAGTTAGCGATTTTGTTAATCTTCCTTGCGTATGCACAAAAAGTTGACACCGACTCTTTGTATTCCGGGTTCAACAAAAGATAAGATAAAAGCAGAATTCATTTATAACGCAGAAACAAAAACTCGCCACGCTTTGTGTCCATGCGATTTGTTAAGATTGCGAAGCCGTGGAAATAATCGTTTGTTACAAGAACTAGACGCTAGTGTACCGAAAACAGAAAATAGGGCCAGTCTAATTAAATAGAAAACTATAAAAGTGGTAACTCCTTCGGCAGCGAATAAGACAAATTAAAGTATGTTATTTAGAACTTTAAGCCTTTGATTTTTAATACTGTATATTCACGATACCAATTACTTATTTACAGGGTGTTTCGTATATGTTCTTACTGGTAGAAACAAAAATACAATGTAAGAAATAAGGCAATACGTATTTAAAGTTTAAAAACAAAACTGGAAAAAACAAAATTTAGAACTGGAGTCGACTTCGAACAGTGAACACGTTATCGTTTTTGAATCAATTATATTGCTAATTGATATTTAATATCAGTGTTTAATACAATTGATAAAATGTGAAATGGTATTGTTGTGTTTGCATATGAAGTGATTAACAGTCAGTAAGTTTTTTATTCTACATATTGGATAATTAACTATTAATTTTGGACTATCTATCGTCTATATAAAATTTCAACTAGTAGTGTTTTAAAAAAAACTATCAACAACTACAAAATAGTTTATTAGTTTTTCGTTTTCCAGTTTCACCGGCCAGCTGTAAAGCTGGCCACGGGCGTATTAAATCCTTTAATAATTTTAATACGTTGGAGGAAAATTAAATATGGCTACTAACAGCAGCATCTCATCTACCTCACTACTAATGTCTGAAATAAACTCTAATAGCTCAACGTACTCATTAGCAGTAGCAAATATGCAGTTCCCATCAAAAAGACAAGCGATTGTCTTTAGTGCCTTGGATAATACTAAATTGCAGGACTATTTAATTCCATTGGGCAAGATAATTCAACCTAAGAATATAATATTTTCATCCAGATTATACAATAACCGTATTTGTATGTATCTAGCAAATAAAAAAGTTGTTGATGACTTTATGACAAACCACGGTCATATAAAAATTCAAAATGTAACTGTACAGGCTAGAAGATTAATCACTCCTGCGGAACGGATTGTTCTTTCAAATGTGTGTCCCACCATACCGCATAGTTTTTTAATCAACTACCTACAAAATATCGGACTTAACATGGTATCTCCAATTATATTTTTAAAAATCAGCTCTACATCACCTGATTCGTTTACTATAAATCATGACAAAACAACATATCGAATCTTCCTGTCTCAAGATAGTATGGTATGTTACAACTGCAAAAAGACAGAACATATTGCCCATCGCTGCAATGAAAACTCACAAGTTCATGTTGAAGAATGTTTCATGGAAACCAATAAGGATAATTTATCTCAAACCGAACTTAGCAATGTCATGATTCCAACTCCAACTTCATCTTCTACAGATAAAACAGAATCAATCAAACAAAAATCCGATAAAACACCTAACCAAAAAACTATCACCAACAATATTGATATCACAATAGACACAACAGGTATAAATAGTAAGCCAAAATGGAATATTCATGATATTCTTACACCGCCAGACACAGATCTAAAAGAAAACCATTTTTCGACACCAGCACCTAAAATGAAGAAAACTAAGACCAGTGAAGATTGCACAGAAACCATACCATTCAGTCAAACTCTTTTCGAACCAGTAAAATACTTTATTAAAAATCAATCACAACCATTTATCCTCAATTTCGATCAATTTTGTTTACTCTTAAGTAATGTTATTGGTATACAAAATCCTATTAATATAATTCAGGACTTAACTACAGATATCCCAGCACTTATTCATATGCTAAACACAATTTACCCCATTTAAAAGGAAGATCTGCTAAACGAAGTATGACCACACTAAAAAGAAAAATTAGTAATAACAGCAATTTAGAGTCCGATAGTGATACGTCTCAATTTAGTGCCTAAACAATTCATTTCTATTCTTTTTCTTTTTCTTAATAATTAAATTCACAACACTACTCCAATGGAATATCGATGGACTCTTCCATCGACTTGCCTTTTTACAAAACTCATCTCTGACCATTGCCCAGATATAATATGTATCCAAGAAACTAACCTTAGTCCAAACAAAAATTACAATCCTAAGCAGTTCAATTGATTTGGAAATGACAGAATAAGAAATTGTAATTATTCTTCTGGTGGGGTTGCCACTTTGGTCAAAAAAATCTTCTGTAGCAAGCCTATTTTCTGTAAACACCACACTTGAAGCAGTAGTAATAAAACTTGTAGTACCTTCAACTCTCTACATCTGTAATATTTATTTTTGATGACATAAATAGTCATATCGAACAAATACCATCTCCTCGTAGTATAGTCGGTGATTTCAATGGTCACAATAATATATGGGGGTCAGTACGTACATATAGTAGAGGTAAATTACTAGAAAAATTAATGTCTGAGTTACAGCTCAACTTACTTAATGATGGAACTCCTACACGTTTTTTCAGACGGGAGATTTATCTGTAATTGACTTAAGTTTTTGCGATCCAGTTTTGTCTTCTCAGCTCTTGTGGGAAGTCCTACCATATACAAATTAAAGTTTTTTTTCCTGGTTTTTACCTCATAATTTACTATGGAATCACTAACAGGAGAATTTTACTGTCATCATGTCATGTGTTTTTTTTAAAGACGAATTACATGCTATGATTTTTTTCTGACGGATATTTTCAAGTTAAGGTTGATTTCATGTAATCGAATGAACTATCTTATCAGTAAAGTCGTCCCAGGAGCGCAACTCAACAATATTGGCAATATCATTTTAAAGTCGTCTACTTTAAAATGCATAATGTATGTCTGAATTGTCAATATAAATAAGTCAGATAAAATTGAATTATTAGAAGAATTTTTCACTATGTAACAAAAAACAAAATTTGTTTAATTTACTGTTTGTATTTTGAGAACGATTTCCAAAGTGGAAATTGAAACGTCTATAAACTTATTTTTATCTTTAATTTGGCTTATTCCCAGTTAAATAGTAATTAATTTAAAATGCCACAAGAAAATAGCTTCAGAACAATATTAAGAAAATGCAGCTAAGATAATTTTGAACAAAACACTTTATTATCACATTTGGTGTAGAATAAACCGTTCTCTCAGCAACAACGCTTGAAGCGATTAGCGATTTTGAATGTCAAATAGGCGCGCAGAATCAATGTAAAATAAAATTTGTATTAACAAAAAATCAAAATGCCTTTTAAAGTTGAAAAGCGCAGACTTCGTATGAAATTTTTGTATTTTTTCGCAAATAAACCAAGTAGGTTTTATATAAGGTGGTGAATGTGGCCAGATTTTTGCCTTTTTTTATGATTCTTATGAGATCAATACAATTTGTCACTAATTGACCGGCTACTATAAAGTTTTCATTATAAGAGCATAATCTATACAATAAAATTTTAGTTTTCTTTTTTGCCAATAAATGTGAGGCATTTGAAATAAGCCTAAAAAATGCTGAATTTAAACTTTCACATTACAAACAATATATAACGTTTAAAACTATTACAATTACACTAGTACGTTTTTCAAAGTACACAACTTCAGCTACAAATTTCACTTAATATTGTCTCCTTAAACGTATTTTCCGTGACGTTAGATCGTTTTTAGTGTTTCAATTATGCGTGTTCTCATATTTAAAATGTCTCTTATTTGTTGCCAAAACTCAAAATCAAAATTTTATGTTGTGTTTTATGTAAATAGGTTATAAAGATTGAGCTCTAACAATGGAAATTCCAGTTTGACTGCTCAATGAAAGTAATAAATTTTATTGATCTCATGAAAATTGTAAAAAATGGCAAAAATCGTGCAACATTTATTCGTTAAACAGATTTATAGAAACTGACTTCATCTGCTGCAAAATGCAAATTGTATACGAGAGCTGCAGTCTTCATCTCTAACGCAATTTGAATTTTGTCGGTAGGATAATCAGATTAAAACATATTGAATTTTTACCGTTGAGTTGATACAAATTTTATTTAACATTGATTTCGTGCGCGTAACACATTCAAAAATCGCCTGCTGTTCAAGCTTTGTTTCTGAGAGAATGATTTATACTATACAAAAAGTGCGAATTAGAATTTCTATTCAACATTATATCAGCTACATTTTTTATATAAAACATTTTTTTCTACGGTGTACAGATTATTGGTAAATCGAGTTTTTCCGTATTTTCCCCACTATGACGGGGTTTTAGTGGGAAGCCCGGAGGTAAAAGTTGTAAGTGGGGTCCCAATATATACATTCTCGGCAAAATTTAGCCTGTTTATCTAATTTTTAGGAGTCAAATCTCTGCCAGCTGGACTAATTAGTAATACCTGAAATAAACTTATTGCACATTTCTTCAATTCAAATAAAAAGTATAGTTATGAATAATGAAAGTGTATATATTTATTAATTTTAATTGAGAACTTTTCGTTTGTAAATACCTATCTATATACGACTACAAAATTTAAAATTCAAATAATTACGTCTAGATAAATTGGTTATCCAGAGAAAAATAAACAGCAGGTGAGGCCAGGTAGGAGAAGACACTCGTGGCTCCAAAATCTGCGGAAGTGGTTCGGGCTCACATCATTGGTCGAACCATTTACAAATGCAGAAATGCCGTAAATAAGATCACAATTGCTATGTTAATAGTCAACGTTTAGCTATGAGCACATATTCTTGGTTCTATGGTAACTTCCAGTCACTTCCAGTCTGCCAAAATTTAACCAATTACTAGACAGTAATTTTGTGCTCTTTTGGTTAAATGGGACTCAGTTTAATGAAAAGAGTATATTTTCTTATTTTTTATTTTACTTCTCTTCGCGTCCTCAATGACTTAATTATAATTTTTTCCAGATTATGTCAAAGGTATTTTCATATCTCTTCTCTTGACATCTTTGTATTTAATTTTTGGGCAAAAAACTAAAAAAATTAAGATATAACAATTTGTATTATAGATGATCGTATTCCTGAAACTCAAATAACGCCAAATGCTTAGGTTTTATTCTTAACCTATATCCAGATGTAGAGCTTTAATTAAACGGATTCCAAGGTAAAAAAGTTCACAAAATTACATATATGGGACCTGTTTTTTTTTAACCTATTCTCTATCCTTCCATTGTTGGATATAGGTCTCCCCCAGTTCTCTCCATCTTTCCCTATCTTGAGCTGTTCTCTGCCATGTGGGACCTCCTTGTTTCCTAATGTCATCTTTCCACCTCATCTGTGGTCTGCCTCTTGATCTCTTTGCATTGTATGGACGCCACTTTCCGATGGCATTGTTCCATCGTCTGTCTTGGAGACGTTCATTGTGTCCAGCCCATTTCCATTTTAGTTTTGCTGCTTGTTCTATCGCGTTTACTGTCTTTGTTCTGGTTCTGATCCACTAATTACGTTTTCTATCTCTAAGTGATACACCCAACATTTGTCTTTCCATCGCTCTTTGTGCCTTCCTTATCCTATCCAAATTGGCCTGTGTAAATGTCCATGTCTGTGCTCTGTAGGTGAGCACCGGTATTGTGCAGGAGTTATATACCTTGCTTCGTAAGTATAGAGGGATTGTTTGATTTTTTAAAACGTAAGAAAGTTTGCCAAACGCTGCCCATCCCATTCTTACTCGTCTCGATATTTCGGCTGTTTGATTTTCTCTGTTATAATGGACCAACTAGATCCAGACATAGAAATAAAACGAAGAATAGCTATTACTGAAACTACTTTCACGAAAGTTTTGAAAAAGACATTTTTTTGCAATAATTATCTCAGTTTATACAAAGAGTGGTTCAGTGTTATATCTGATCTGTATGTTCATCTGATCTGTGTTTTGTATGAAGCAGAAGTGTGAGCACTAAAAGTTCTAAGTATGAACAGAATGGAAGCATTGAAAATTCGGATTCATAGAGGGATGCGAAGGATATCTTGGACTGCAAGAAAAATGAATGAGGAAGTACTAAGGAGGCTTAACAAAGATAGACAATTGCTAAGGACTGTTAAACATCGAAAAGTGTCTTATTTTAGACATATAGTGAGAAAAATCGATATGAGATTACAACCGATACTTAGAGCTGTAAAGGTGTTGGAAGAAAAAAAGTTTCTTGCTTAAAAATTATTATGGCACGTGAAGTAGAAGAACAACTCAACTCTGATATGGCACGTGAAGTATAACAATTTGGTGTTTAAATAGGAATACAAAAACAACACTTATGTAAAAAGATGTATAAAAGATATTATTTATTTAGACAAACAAATTATCAGCTCAAGCAAACCTCTGAAACTAAATACGAGTAAGTTACTCAAACTACAGATGAAAATAGAGATATAAATAGACTTGTATAGACTAGGATGACTAAATAGGTATACAGAAATATACTCTCCTGTATCATTTTAAGAAAAAGAATGGTTTTAAAGTATATTAATAAATTTATTTCATGCCACACTCAGAAAATTTATATACCAGATTTTTCACTACTCCGAATGAATGAGAAAGTACTGAGCCCTATCCATATTATATGCTTTTTCATTGTAAACCCATTTTTGCTCAGGTTAGCCTTGAGAACAATTATAGTTACTCAACTGTCGATCTGCAGTTTTACTTATGTTCGTTAAAGTCACACTGATCACTTATTATTTGTATTTGAGTACGATTTTAAGTATTGTGACTTAAAAACAGGAGTTTGTTGTGAATAATTTATCCAGATATAATCAACATGCGGTCAATTAGCATCCAACTGATAATTTTTTTTATTTAATAAAACCCCAACAGGAATTTTATGATTATTGCTATCTGATCATTCACTATGATCAATAAGCAAGTTAGTTCTATATACAAAATATTACAAAAACTTATCTAAGGTTATATTCAGCAATATTCCTTAGGTTCTAATACATTATAGTACTAATAGCTAACGTGTACACTTTAGCCGCACTTTGCTCTGCTTTTTCACTTGCACTCACTTATAGCACTAACTCAAACGGCTTCGTTCTCTTAAGTCTTCTTATCTGGTTGGCGTTGTCTAGAAGTTTGATGGCCTTGACATTCACGTTGTTGAAGAGCCTTTGTTCATGACTCTCGGCAAACTTACTTATTGTCTGGATAACCGTATCCATCTGAAGGTCTCGATGAAGATCACAGTTTTTTAATTACTATGGAGCATTAACGATGTTCCGTAATACTTTATTCTGATATCGTTGTATATGTTAAATATGTATGTGTCACATCTATTTAAGGACTTGCCTATACAATAAAAATTTGTTATAAGTAGACAGAGTGGATTTTTTTCCCATTAACCAGTACATCTTTCTGAACTTAATTTCTCCTTTTTTCTTAATATGTGGTTTCCAACGTAGCTTGGAATCTAATGTCATACCCAAATATTTTGCCGTATTTGTATAAGGTATTTATACTAACTGGAATATGTTGTTCTCTTTTGTTAGTAAAATTGACATGAACATATTTCATTTAATTCAATTTAATACGCCATCGCCTGGTCTAGATGTTAATTTGTTCAACAGAGTTCTGTAGCTTGGTTGCTGCATCCTCATGGTTTTGTTCGACTGCTAGAATGCATGTATTATCTGCAAATGTCGCAATTGTGTTAGGTTCTAATAATAGAATATCGCTGATATAGAGCAGGTATAGCACAGGCCCCAGGACACTTCCTTGTGGAGCTCCAGCTTTAATTTCTCTTAATTCTGAATATGCTTTCTCATATTTAACTCGAAAGTGTCAGTCGGATATATATGATTCTAGTAGTTCAGAATATTGTTTTGGTAAGTAGCATCTCATTTTATTACCTGACAATAAATGGGGTCGAAAATTTTAGAATGGAAGACCGAAGAAGAATAAGCGATAAAGTGCATTGAGTACTCCATCAACAGACAAGAATCTGTAATGTGTTTGATTCGATAAAACCGTGTAGTTTCAATTATAAAATTTTGGAAAATGTTGTGAGTCGAGAATCTGTATATAATATCGTAGACAAATTGGGTTACAGCAAAGTTTGTAGTAGGCAATAGTTTCCTCGCCTCTTATTAGAAGACCAAAAATAGCTTGCAAATGCGTTGATCTTTCCAATATATCACAAAATATAGGAAAAACTGTAATGAAATCGTCAATTCTGGTAAGGAATAATGGATAAATTTTCCTCCACCAGAGAAGTTTATGTTAACATTTTTTTTTTTATCATGACGGACCCTTGTTCATAGAACTCCGCCAATGAAAAAGGTGTGAAAAGATCATAGTGCAAAAAATCATTTTCAGTAGGACGCAAAAGTATAAAATGCCGTAAAAGAATTCTTCGAGCAACAGAAATTAGAATTCTTTAAGCAGGGTGTACTTCGGTTGGTGAAACAATAGTATGTACCCTAATTGTAGTGGTAATTATTTGTACAATAGTTGCCAATATCTTTTTTCTAGATCAAATATGGGTTTCAATTGAACAAGCCTTATAGAAATAATAATTATATAAGGAATATAAATATTCTATATATTTAAAAACTCATTAATGAAGGTTTTTGAATTTCTCAACTGCCTAGAGAAGCCAACTAGCGTCTAATGTAATTCAATAATATATCCCTAAAATATCTGGTAATTTATTCGCCTTTAAGGTGACATCAATTTTGTAGTTCCTAAAAACAAATTTAGAAACTATTCCTCAGTTTTATATTCGTTTTTAATGTGGCGAGAGCTTATAGTGCCAGGAACCGAGGTCCCGATGTCCGCTGGGAAAGCCTTAGGGCTCACGCGAGTGGCCAAGGGTCACGAAGGGACTTTAGCTCGAGAAATCACCAAGTGGCACCGACCGATGGATCTCACCTAAAGTTCAGAAACAAAGGCGGCACATATTAATATACAAAGTCCTGCTTCATATTACAAAATTAAAAAATACTATACTATCATAATGTTTGATACATACTGTAATGTAATTAGATTGTTTTATTTATTCTGTAGTATATATTAAAATAAAAAAAATATGATTCTACTACAAAAGCATATAATCGCATCTTTTAATATACTGGAGTTTTGATACAATATAGGAAATATATTTTTGCATGATTAAGATTAATTTGTAACTGATATTTGATATATTAAGTGCATACCACAGACGCATAATTTATTAACAAACATCTATATACCTATACAGGGTGAGGCTTAAGTAATTGTACAAAAATAAACCGTAGATTTTACACTTTAAAATATTACGATTTAAGCCAACTTGCCTTAATAAAATATTGATATTAATAAAGATACAGGGTGTTAAATTAAAAGTTTAAAATATTATTTTTTGCTATAACTTTCATGGTTAAGAACATTTATGTATAAAAAATTACAACTAAGTATTTTTTAATATAAGAAATTATAATTTGATGCAAACTTAGATGTAACTGATAGAGGGTGCCACATATGCTACATATGTGACATATATTTGCACTTAACTTTTTTGCTCTTTTAGTTACCGGTAATTTTAATAAAAAAAATTAAAGATGCATTATTTTAACAATGAAGGTATACTGTTAATAACTTCAAAACTCAACAGTTTTCGAGATAATCGCATTTTACAATTTAGCTGCATAATTCTGATTTAACGCAATTACTCCAGGCAACGAAGGAAAACCAGACAGAAACATCAATACTTTTGAATTTTGCTACGAAATACCTTTAACTTAAGTTAGTAGTTACCGAAAAATTAAATAAAATAAATATATCAGCAGGATAATCAATAATGAGATTTGACAAAATAACAGATTAATAGGATTTTTACATTTTATATTAAATTAAAGTCACAATCAAAACATTTTATTTACAAACATATAACAATAATTTTAACAATAAACTTTTTGTCAAAGTAAGTGTTCAATATGTGCACCATTTTCTTTACCTATTTCATTTGTCAATAAATTACATAAAAGGTCGTCTTATTAAATAGCGTCATTGATTGTTAAATATAAAAGTGGACCAAGGCAATCCCAAATAGATTATTTCATGACAGGAACAGAAGATATACATTTGTTAGGACTGCAGGATAATATTTAGTGCGACAGTAAGCCAACAATATAAGTTGCTTGTACTGGACATCGAAGTAAAAAGTGAAAACAAACCAAAATATCGGAAAGTGCCACAAAAAATTAAGTGGTGGATGTTAAAAGATGAGAAAAAAGGTCTATTAAGAGCAAAAATAGTAGAAACAATCTGTTGATACATGAAAGAAAGTCCTAATACAATTTGGAGAAAGATGGCTAGTATTATTAGAGATGCTATTGAAATACTTGAAAAAAAGTCAGGAAAGAAGTTTAAGAATAAGGAGACCTAGTGGTGGTCTAACGAATTTAAAGAAAAACTACGATATAAGAGATTATATAAACAGTGACAGGAAAATAGGTCGGCCACAGATCTTCAAAACTTCACATCCGCCAAAAAGAAAGCAAAAGTGGTAGTAGAAAACGCTAAAGCAGAAGCGCATAATAGATTATACGATCAACTTGATATTAGGGAAGGAGAAGCAAAGATTATAAAAAAGCCAAACATAAAGCAAATAAAGCAAAAGATTTGAATTGGGTCATATGTATCCGAGATGAAAATAGTAAAATGCTAATTCACAAAAAGGATATCAAAAAGAGATGGAAAAGTACCTTGACAGGTTATTAAATAAAGAATTTGACAGAAAACCAACTGAGCTACCGGAGACAGTAACAGCAATGGTGACTGAAATAACAAACGAAGAAGGGGCTCAAGTAATTCAAAAAATAAAAAAAGTAAAAGCAGTTGGACCAGATGATGTAGGAAGTAACACAAATGCCAGAAGAAATGTAGAAGCAGTGTATTCGTACCTGTCTATAAAAACAAGGGAGATGTACAACAATGTTCAAACTACAGGACAATGAAACTACTTAGTTACACTGTTTGGCACAATCAGTTTGGCTTTATGCCAAGCAGATTACTGCAACAGATGCAATTTTCATTATGAGGCGGTTGATGGAAAAATACAGAAATAAAGAAACAAACGCTTATATGGTATTCATTGTCTTAAGGAAGCTTATGATAAAGATCCTCGGTAGATTCTGTGGTGGGCACCAATAAGATAGGGGACGTATAAGGGACACGTATATACACGTAACAACTAGTGTTAGGACAGGTGTGGGAGAGACTGATAAATTTCAAATGAAAGCAAGATTGCTCCATGGCTCGGTGTTTAGTCTTTATTTATTCTCATTAATTCAAATATTAAATAACAGCGAAACTACAGAGTAATATTTTGTGATGCTTAATGAATGATGTAGTGTTAGTAGGAAATAATGAAAACAGTGGAAACAAGCTCTTGACGAACAAGGTTTAAAACTTGTGACAAAAACAGAGTACTTGGAATAAACGTTTAAAGATGGAATTAGTACAAATAGATTGATATGTTTGAATGGTAAAATTCAATAAAATTATTGTAAAAAATAATAGTTTTAAGGTACCCAGGACCGGTGTTACAGAATTTTGGAGAAATAGAGTAAGATACATCCAGTAGAATTAGGGTTCGATGGATGAAGTGGAAGGAAGCGAGTTGTTGTATTTTGTGATAGGAAAATTCCAATGAAGCAGAAGGGAAAATTCTATAAAACAGCCATAAGACCAGCTGTGATGTACGGAACTGAATGTTAGGCAGTTAAAAAGAAAGAGGAAGAACGAATGCATGTGGCGGAAATGAGAATGCTTAGATGGATGATATATGTGACAAAAAATGATAAAATTAGGAATAAGCATATTTGGGAAAGTCTAGGCATGGCACGAATTATTGTCAATATGAGAGAGCATATGTTAATATAAGAGCTATTTCGTATAGCAACCAACAAAATCATCATAGCCAGAATGATCGCCAACGTTCGGAACGGACAGGCACCCTAAGAAAAAGAATGTTAAGATGGTTTGGTCATGTTTAACGTAGAGACGTTAATCAACTAATAGAAAGTAATGCTAATTTAATGTTATGATATACAATTTTTAAATTTTTATATAAAATATTTAATTCTTAATTTTATCTATCTATCTATGAATTATTTAAAATATTGAATTATTAGAATATTTTTTATTTCTATTTAGAAAACTAAGTAAGAAAATAAATTGCAGGTATTTGGCTAGTATTAATAAAATAAAAAAATATTTGTAATGGTGAAAGTGTGGGTTGATAAAATAAATGATTCCAAGAACGATTTCACATAATAGTTGGACACTGAGTGTAAATAGCAGTTGGAATTTTCCAAAAATTAAATTTTATTTATAGGCCTTTTTAAATAAATAGTTGGAAATAAAATAAGTTAGAAAAGATTAAAAGTAATTTACATAAATTGTTTAGAGGAAGAATAGAGAAAGTTGTTTTCGATGGTTGATATAATTCCAAATTAATTCCAAATTTTGTTGCCAAGCAACGCCGGGTAATATGTTAAGTGTATAGAAGTTTTGCCGAAGGAAAGAATGAGATACATATTGGACTTAAGTTTTTTTTAGATGCAGTGCCTCATTCTACAAGAGACGTGATGAGATAGTTTTTTTCACAGCTCGAGGAGGAAACAGGTAGTCTGGTTATCCGAATAAATGAAGAAAAGACAAAATACATGGTAGTAACCAAAAATCCAAGACCAAGAGTTAGGCAGAACATCAGTATTAATGATCACAACTTCAAAGTAGTAAAAGAGTTTAAGTACCTGGGGGCAATCATCACAGCTGACAACCACACAGAAAAAGAGGTCTCAACAAGGATAGCTGCGGAAAATAGAGCATTATAGTCCCTTTCAATATTATTAAGATCGAAGCTGCTAGAATGAAAATCTAAATTAACACTGTACAAGTCGATTGTTCTCCCAATTATTAAATATGGCAGTGAAATATGAACTGTCAACCAGCGGAAAATCAATAAGCTTCTAATATTTGACAGAAAGGTTCTTAGAATAATATTTGGCCCTCAAAGAGATGAATTCACAGGGAATTGGAGAAGATGCCGCAATGCTGAATTAGTGACTCTATATGGAACTAAAAACATAGTTAGACATATTAAGGCAAACCGAATAAGATGGGCAGGTTACGTAGTACGATTAGAGGATAACAGAGTATTAAATACAGTGTTTTTTAAAAGATCAGATGGTAGAAGATCAGTAGGCCGACAACGAAAAAGATGGAAGGATGATGTTAAAGCCGATTTATCTAAAATTGGGGTACAACAATGGGAAATAGAAGCGCAAGATCGTAGGTGATGGAGGGCGATAGTGGAAGTTTTTTGACTAAAGAAAGATCTTTTGAAGACTTTGGGAAATGGTGTGAGATACGGCAGGTTTGTTGATGGAAGGAAGAAAAAATACGGTAAGTCGATTACAAGATATTAAAGAAAAATTTTGTTTGTGTTTCTTGATAAAATTATTATCCAAAATCAAATATTGATTTTCTGTGAGTTTTTTGATAAGTAGTGTAGTAGTGTGAGAAGTGATTTTGTACTTCGTCCTTTCAAAAAGGACAATTATCGAAAGGTAAGTTTGTTTTTTACTAATAGTTATAGAGTATACGGATAGCGGGTAGGAACTTTTCTGGATAGTCCTATCAGAGAAAAGGGAAAATCCCCCGCAGATTTCAGGGGTTTACCGACCCGAGAAACTAGTACCTGCTTAGGGTCCCTTATCCAGTCCCTTATCCGAAGTGGCAATTTCTTGATTTTAGGGATGGCGTAGAATCACTTACCAACCCGCTCGGCAAGCGTGGCGTTTTAAATATGATAAAACCTCCCAAGTTGAAGATGTCGAGTATCAATACGAAATTACCACACTGCTCACACTGAGCAATCAGTCAGCCTCATGGATTTTGGGGGAGACAAATATTTGACTGAATCTAATAGGAAAAACTACTCATCATTGCTTCGTATAGCCACTTACAATATAAGAATTATGAGGATCCCAGAACACCTTGACAAAACTAGAACAAGAGCTCTTAAATATCAAATGGGATATAATTGGAATGTGCGAAACTCGCTTACCAGGAGAAGCATGTACCATCTTAAAATCTGTCATAAGCTATACCAGAAAAACTCAGTAGAAAATCATCATATAGGCGGTGTAGCGTTTCTGATAAACAAACGAAATCACTATAAGATAACGAAGTTCTGTGCAATATCAAACAGAGTCATATATCTTGTCATCGCTTTGAAGAGCAGATACAGCTTACAGGTAATACATGGATATGCACCGACAAGAAACTCAACAGACGATGAAGCTGAATCATTTTACGAGGATCTGACAACAGCCAGGAACCAAGAAAAATCACACTTCGTAATAATCACAGTAGATTTTAATGCAAAAATTGGAACAAAAGAAGAGAGCTACACACAATATATCGGTCGTTTTGGGCTGGACAACAGGAACGAAATGAATGAGCTGTTGTACAACTACTTAAACAACGAAAATTTATTTTGTCTTAACACTTTCTTTAACAAATCTAAACAACGTAAATGGACATGGATCAGCCCAGACTAGAAAACTAAGAACGAAATAGACTACATATTTTCCAATAACAAAAACATATGCACCGACGTGACAGTACTAAACAAATTCTATACTGAGAGTGACCATAGATTGGTTAGAGCGAACATTAAAATACAGACGAGTGTAAAACGAAACAAACTTATTAAACGAGAACGATACCCAACCACCGATTTCCTGTTTCAAAAACAAACGGAATACCAAAAAGAGCTTAGAGACTAATTAAAACTAAAATCAATAGGGACACTAAAACAAATGGATATAAACGAAGTAGCCAATAAAATAAAAGTAACAACATCGGTTAAGAAAATATGCTCAAACACGAAAACAGCCAAAACATCTAAACTCCAACCTAATACAAATAAACTACTCCAAGAAAGACGAAACAGAACAGATCGAACTTCGGACAGCTTTAAAAGTATAAACAAAAACGTGAAGAAAGAAATTAGGAACGATCATAGAAACTATAATAACAATCTAATAAAAAATTTATTACAAGATAACTGCAACATAAAAGTACTCAAAACAAAAACTCAAGCGGCACAATAAAAATCATAGAAATAAAAAATGAGAAAAACTTACATAACCACAATAACGACGTACTGAACGAACAATAATTAACATCGGCTCAAAAGAAATACCGGACATAACCGACTATGAAATAAGAATGGCCCTAAATCAGCTAAAAGTCAATAAATGTCCGGTAGAGGATAAGATTACGGTTGAAATGTTGAAAATTGGTGGCAGAAAAATGGAGCAGAAAAATTGTGCAGATATTAAATATTTAATATATGAATATATGAAGGAAAGATTCCTCAAGAATGGTAAAAATCCGAAGTCATTTTACTATTCAAGAAAGGAGACAAAGCAAACATCGAGAATTACCGACCAATATCCTTGCTATCACATTTGTATAAATTACTAACTAAAATCAAAACCAACCTCCTAACACGTAAGCTCGATTTCTATTAACCTACCGAGCAGGCTGGATTCAGAAATTATTTTAATACCATAGACCAATTGCATACCGTAAGAACATTGATAGAAAAATGCACCGAGTATAATATTCCAATTCATATGGCGTTCGTTGATTTCCATAAAGAATCACTAGAAAATGCACGCATAGATTCAAGATACACAAACATAATTAAAAACATATATGAAAATGCCACCATACAGATAAAGCTAGACGAAAGCACAAAAACTAATCCCATAAGACTACAACGGGGAGACACCATCTCTCCCAAATTATTTACATTTGCTCTAGAAGATATTTTTTATTTATTAAAAAATAATCCATGCATTATGTTGTGCGTAGTAGTTAACGCAATGCGCGTTGATATTTATTCCCCTTGAAACAACTTTTTTGTTGAACCAATCAATAATAAAAGAAGGCGATGGTCACCACTTGCATTTGAACACATCATTACTGTGATTCGTTGCTTTTGCGTTTTAAATCCGGGTCCATATTTTTTAGACAGTACACCGAGTGTTTTCCTTGGTAATGCTTTGTAGTTTAAATCAGTTTCATCCGCATTGAATACTTGATCGCGTGTCAAACCATATTCATGGACCATAGCTTGAAATTTTCTTTTATATTTATCAACGACTTCAATACCTGCGGCGCTCAATTTTTCACCTTCGATTCTCCGTTCCCATTTACCGTGGCGATTTTTGAACTTTTTCAACCAACCGCTGCTTCCTTTGAATGAAGCATCGCCATTCAATTTCATGTTGAAAAACAACGCTTTTTCGGCAACAATTGGTTCAGACAAAGAAACACCTTCGCTTCTTTTTTGAAAGAACCACAAATACAGAGCCGTGTCGAGTGATTCATTTGTGACTTTTTTCATTGTCTTACGATATTTCACCCGACCATCCAACGATTCCATTTGCGAAGCATAGTTTTCAATTCCTTTAGCATTTTTCTTTAAATCATTGATTGTTGTTCTCGAAACATCATACTTTTTGCTCAATGCGACTGCAGAAACAACTTTCTTTAGTTCTGCATTTTTTTTTTCAACTGACAAAACAACATGTTTTCTTTTTGATGCTTCAGGTGTGAAATGCTCCATTTTTCTAAAATTAATTGATCAAACGATCAAATCGATCAAACAAAAGTGACACAATCAATGTTCGAATTTAAATCAAACTGAATTATGGTGACACACAGATATTGACTGTAATAATTATTGTGCTGTGAGTTTTTATTTTCGGCTTGCGATTATAAAAGTAAAACTCTAAAAGCACAGTATAATTTATCATTACCTATTTAATTAAAATTTAATCCAGAGTCCTGAATAAGAACAAAAATCATTTACGTAAAAATGCGGTGGTGACATAACTGCACATGTACATTTCAACGAATTTCGTTTGGCTTATCACAATGCTCAAACAAAATGAATTGATGACTTAATTTTTACTTATGTAGTCAATATAACTTATGTATGGACCCTGACGGTTAACAGAAGTGACGGTTAATAGAGAGACGGATAATCGAGGTTCTACTGTATATATCTTAATTAAGCTCGCATAAAAAAACTGAATAATAAAACTCTCTACTCCGCTACTGAGATTTACCACACTGGTACAGGTACGGGAATAGCCAGAGGTCACATCAATATCGACCAAACTTTTCATGCGTCGTTTTTGTTTCGTTGAAAAGTTTTGCTTGTACTAGATGACACCGAATTTATCTAACCCATACAAAGAAAAAAACTTGTGACTTGACTGTCAATATTAATGTTCTTTTTGTTTGCGTTTTTTTGTTAGAAGATATTTTGCCTAATTTAACTGTTGAATGTATTTTATGTTGTGGATTGTTTTGCTGAACTATCTTCCGGGTCTGGGTAACGTAGGTGGGAGCGGTAAATCTTTCTATATACTTTAATTATCTTAAAATAATGTAAAAACATCAAAATTGGTCACGCGGTCAAACGAAAATACAATTGATATTCATTAACAGCAGGATAGTACTAAAGTACAAGAAATAACAATCAAACCAAAATATAATAGAAATCTCAGAAGATTGTTTTCCCACATTAAAAAGTAGCGAAAAGACATTGAAAAATTTACATTTTATTTACTGACAAGCTATATCAGACCTTATTAAATTAGCTAAGTAAGATAGCAAGCTAGTAAGATAAAAAAGATAGTAAGAAAGAAAAATAATTTAAATATAATTACTTAATTAAAAAAATAATTTTAATAGATCGACTTTAACGTTGCCATTTAATATGTACTGAGTATAATAGAAAAAGTACCTATCAGTGATATTAAAAATTCGTTCGACACAGATAATTGGATAGATAGTGACTCAAAACTTAAATTAGAAATATACATCCCCCAATTTACAACAAGGATATAAAGTTATATATTTATATCACATTTTTATTTTAATTTTGGGATGTACTTAAAAAGAATTTTTTTTAAACATTCCATATCGATCGATCTTATTTAATTGCGTTTTTCGGCAAATACAGTATGCTTGACATTAATTCGCTGTTGGGCTAAGTATGTGTGAACAAAATATGTCTTAAGACGATGGTCTCTAGTAAACGCCGTATCCTGCGTATATCATGAAGCCATACGCTGCTTTCAACATCCAATATTTATTATATAAAGCACACACGCGGCGTATATCCTACCGTTACAAGTGTGCACAAAATGTATTAAGCACTGAATGGTACAGAAAACCTTCATTTAGTAACAGATTTGTTAGCCATCATTCACAACATCCACCTCATATGAAAATAAATTTGATATTGACTTTAAAAAACAGAATAATCAAATTATCACACACTAATAACATTAACAAAGGGTTAGTGGCTCTGAAAGACACTTTATTAGAGAATTTTTACCTTATTAAACTAATTAACAATTTTTTATTTAACAACCCTAGTAACAGAATCACTGACATGAATCAAACAAGAGAACCAAATCACCAAATTGTGCAATTTCAATTTACTTTCACATCACTACCTTACATACCAACATTAACATCCAAACTAACTAAAGTCTTTGCTAACTATTCTCAGATTAAAATTGCAACTAAAAACATTAAAACATTAGCATCAGTGTATACAAAAACTAAATCACCTATTAGCATTATGTAAAGCCCAAATGTAGTTTATAGAATTCCATGCGAAAATTGTGATAAGTCACATCGGACACACATCTAGAAATCTAATAGGCAGACTAACATGACATAAAAGTGACCTTGAAATAATAAAAATACGTGTGCATTAATAGATTATGCAATTAATAAGAATCATTTATTTAATTTCAATGAAACTAAGATATTAAGACTGAAAACCAATTAAATAAAAGAGAATTCTTAAAAATGGTATGCATGAATAAATATCAATGCGTTAATAAAACAACTGATATTGATAAACTAAGCAATATCTATAATTATATTCTGTCTTATGAAAACTAATACTATAATTCGCTAATATTAAATTTCCTGACTAAATTCAAAAAAATTTAAATATTCATATTTAGCGCCACTTCATACGCAACCATATAACAATCGAAAACTAGTTATCGACAACAAAATATATAATAAATAAAAACGAGTCTCTTTCTGACATAAATCAAACATCAAAAAAATAATTATTATCGATCATGATTCCTACAAAACTAAATAAAATTAAAATGTAATTACATTATATACTTTAAATAAGTTAAGTTTAATGTTTTGTGAATTTCAAAATTTAATGGATTAACCTCATGTTGTAAGTTTTTGTGCTAGTTTTATACAATGTTTTTTAATTTTAATTTCATTGTATTTACTGATAAAATAATTATAACCATATTTTAGCATATCCTAAAGAAGCGAATAAATTTTACGAAAGCCAGATAAAAGAACAAAGAGTTTTACTTATCCTGCCCTAATAATGACTGCAATCTCAAAATAAAACTTTAGCATATATATATACAGCGTGGTCCTTAAGTAGTTGTACAAAAAGAAACCGTAGATTCTACACTTCAAAATATTACGATTTAAGCCAAATTGCTTAATAAAATGTTGACATTAAGAAAGATACGGGGTGTTAAAGCAGAAATTTAAAATTTTTCGCTATAACTTTCATGTCTGTGAACATTTATGCATAAAAATTTACAACTGGGTACTTTTGAATATCGGGAATTATAATTTGATGCATACTTTAATGTAGCTGATAGAGAGCGCCACATATGCCATATATGTGGCATACATTTGCACTTAACTTTTTTGCTTTTCAAGTTACCGGTATTTGTGATAAAAAATACTTAAGATTATTTATTTTAACAAAAAAAGGTATACTTGTTAATAACTGCAAAACTCAAAAGTTTTCGTGATAATCGCATTTTACAAATCAACTGCATACTTCTGATTTTTATTATTATTATTGAGTTAATGCCTCGACAACTAAGATTATTGGCATGGTACGGTCAGGTAGCTAGTGTAGTGTGTGTGTGTGTGTGTGTGTGTGTGTGTGTGTGTGTGTGTGGTGTGTGTGTGTGTGTGTGTGTGTGTGTGTGTGTGTGTGTGTGTATGTGTGTGTGTGTGTATGTAGGGTAATTGTCTTGATACTTAGCAAAGTCGACGTCATTGTCTTTGCTAAGAGATGCTAATTGTATCCGAACGTCTGCGGTCCCTCCGATGAGTACCGATCGCACAAGGATAGAAATTATTTTCATTCATTAATTTTTAATAAACGAAAATTTCTCCACCCAGATGAGATTTGAACTCACGACCTTTAGGTTTAAAGGTAGGCGCTCTTACCACTGAGCCACAGAGGGGGTTATACTTCTGATTTAACGCAATTACCCCAGGCAACGAAAGAAAATTAGAGAAAAACATCAATAATTCTAAATTTTGGTATGAAATACCTTGAATAAAGTTATTAGTTAACGAAATATTAAATAAAATAAATATATCACCAGGTTAATTAATAATAGAATTTGACAATATAACTGAGTAATTGGATTTTACATTAAACTTTTTACGTTTTGTATTAAACTAAAGTCACAATCAAAACATTTTATTTGCAAACCAAATTAGGAAATAGTTCAACTAAATAACATTAAACTTTTTGTCAAAGTAAGTCTTCGGTATGTATGTAGTCTACAAAAACCTAGTAGAAAACAGACATATACAGAAAAGAGGAAACTAACAGCCTGAAAGTCCAACACTCAACAGCCCACATGTATGTACTGAAATAAATCAGCTAAACACCACTCTACAAAACCATCAAAGAATATAAATATGCAAACGTGACAGCACATCAAACCAACCACGATTCAGAACCTAAAACTAATATAGAACAACAACTATTTACATTTCTAAACGGTTTCAAAAACATGCTCTCGCAACTCATGAGTCAAAATGGTATGATATTAAACTTAACACAAGTCATTAACCAAAGAAATTTTTAAACATACTTAGAGTTGCCATATGGAAGAATAAGCAAGAAGTAATTACGTTTATAAACTTAAATAAAATTGACGTTTTAGAAACTCACTTTATCAATCTAACTACGTTTAATACTCCGATCCATACCACATACAGCACACTTCATCCCGACGGTACAGCTCAACGTGGCATACCATATGTATTGCCGAAATATGCAACAGAAAAAATACAAGCAGCAATCGTTCAAGTAAATGCAACGCCATGGCACTTTAACATATCTACGAAACCCCTGGATATGGCGGATGGGATCCGGACGACCAAGAAGAAGACCGACCCGTCGAAGGAGTTGGCACACCGATCGAGGATGGACCTGTAGGAGCCGGAGATGCCGTCAACACCACCGACCTCCCTATTAGTGCTGTGTTGTGAGTTTTTCAAAGTTTTTTACTTTATTTACATTTTCATATATTTTCTTTCATATATTTCATGCATTTTTATGTATTTTTCTTACCATTGTATACTTGTAAAATTTTGGTATTCAATAAATTTTTTCCCGGCCACATAGTCTCCAGAGGAGGGGGGATGTTCTCGGACACGACTAGTTCACGTTCGAGACGCATCGCACTCCCCTCATTTTTTCCGTTGGCCCCTCCCTGACCTGGAAATCCCTAATCGCTACTTCAGAAAGTATAAAAATAGGCGATTTTCAGGTCAATCAGTTCAGTCCTTCACGGGCTCTCCTCTTGTTTTTAGCTTTATCCATACTCTGTGGCTGAGTATTATTATTCAACAATATTTGGTGTTTTATTTCGACTACTATTTAGTCATGTAAGAAATATCTTACCTTTGTCAAGGCAAGTCACCGAAGCTGAGAACCTGATGTCTATTTCGACAACTTCATCGTATATCATGTAAGAAATAGCTCGTCTTTTTCAAGACGAGCTCATCAGAAGAAAACCTTTTACGAATCCATACCCCGCAAATGGATTCAAGTAGAGGGGCTTTCGTCGACGTTTTCGAAGCCCTCGACAGAGCACCCGAAGACTACAACCTGATGTATTATTTTCGACGTATTGTCATGTAAGAAAATATCTCGTCTTTCTCAAGACGAGCCATCAGGAGACAAAACAGTTTGAAATCCATAACCTGAAAATGGATTCAAGTAGAGGACCTCATGATGTTTCTGAAGCCCTCTACAGAGCACACGGTGGTACAGAAGGTGATTTAGATCCCTATTATTTACCCCGAGGTGACAATAGTACCGCTGACTGTGCCACTTTTATTCTGTAAAGAAATGTTTATACATATGCCATCGTGGAAAAAAGTTTCTGTTTTTTTGCTTTTTGTTTTGAATACATTTTGTCAAAAAAAAAATATTTTCTACTAAAAATATTTTGATGGGAAATTTAATTTTGAATCAATGTTCTCTAGATCTATACGTACTAAAAGTGCGTAGAATGCACCCAAGCCTTTCTCAAAAACACACACCTTTAAATTGCAGTCCGTAATTTTTTCCACATTTGGCGGTCCATTGACTATATGAAACAATAGACCCCTTTAACGTTTTTTTAGCCCTATTTTTTAACATAATCAATAGCCTATTATAGAATT
The DNA here is from genome assembly GCA_918026665.1 of Diabrotica balteata. Taxonomy (NCBI): domain Eukaryota; kingdom Metazoa; phylum Arthropoda; class Insecta; order Coleoptera; family Chrysomelidae; genus Diabrotica; species Diabrotica balteata. The sequence continues at coordinate 110,256,837 of OU898278.1, read as the reverse complement.
ATTCATATAAAAATGATTGCACGTCATTCAAGATTTACGACTTCAGAACCCCACAGCGTTGCTAAAACATTAGAATAGTTAGTAAGTGAAGAATTTTTAAAATGTTAACTGTTTGTCAACTATTATATTAACATAATATACTTAGTTTAAAGACTACTGCAACACACTAAAATACATAAGAAAACATTTTAATACAAAATTACATATTCTAAATTTTAAACTTACCTCTTTTAGAGCATTAATAGTAAAAACGTTCCGCCATTATTTCTTGTTCAAAATAATCTATCTTATATCAGCTTTCTAAAGACTATTTAGTTGTTTTGGCATAGCACAATCACAATTCACAATAATAATTAGTTTTTAAAGCTATTATTCTAAATTTAATATGCATTTATAAATACAATTTATTAATATATATGTAATATATTATGATCAAATTGTGTAAGAAATATACAAATATACAAAACATAAACAAAATTCTTACTCTAAAAAAGCGGCAACACTTTAAACAATTTTGCCACACGCTGAACTGTCATTAAAATTTGAAGTATTCCCATATCACTTGCGCACAATTGTCTAATCTATTTAATTACAATTATTATTTTGTGGAATATTAGACTTAAAGAGTTTCATAAAATTTATATTATTAATAATAACAAATGTTTTTGGTTATTTTATCAATATAATTCTAAAATTCTCAATAAAATGATGATTAAATTTTTCTGACTATTATACCATGTTGACGCCTATGAAAGATCGAGCAGTTCCGTATGGGTTTCGTATTATTAGCTGTGTTAGGAAAATTTAAACTCCAAGGTTGACGTTCTGGAAATTTTAAATATAAGTGACGTCACTTTATATAAATTGTGACGTGCAACGTTTTTACTTTGAAAAATGGTATAGTCTTGTCTTGTACTAGCGCTATTGTACTTTCTTGCAATCAACTTTGGTCTATACTGAGAACCAATATTACCATAATATGGACCATTTAATATTATTAAAGTTTACATATGCTCGTTTACATATGATAGAGACGAGATTGCTTAATAGTTTAAAGTCACTGTTTTATAAATGCTTTATAGTCACAAAAACGACTTTATCTCGAACTTATACTACATTGACGTAAACTTTTACACAAATCACTGTATTGTTTAGTTTTAGAATGGGACTTACAGTATCTGAATTTCCGTAATAACGCAAATTGAGACTAACTTTTGTTGTTTCTGAAACGACCGATTCAATTAAATTAAAATACAGGATTTCCCATCCCATCTGTCAATACCAAACTCTCCATATATAAAAAAAGCAGATAACCATCCCAAAGCATTATATCAATATGTCCTCCAAGAACTCAAGACATACAGTAACCATAATCTTATATATATATATCGATGCCTCTAAAACCATAGAGGTAGTGGGAGCAGCATTTATGTCTAATAAAACAAAAATATTAATGAAACTCCCTAAATTAACATCCATTTACACAGCCGAGTTAACCGCTATTTTCAATGCAATAAATTTTGTGGTAGAAAATAGAATCAGTCATTATTATGGATTCCCTAAGTTCTGTAATTGCCCTAAATAACTTATATCCTAGCCATCCAAGTCTTCTACTTATTAAATCAGCATTAAGTCAACTGCAAACTATGAACATAAATGTCAACTTTGTATGGATCCCTTCCCATATCGGAATTGCTGGTAATGAAGAAGTAGATTCCTTGGTAAAACTAGCAATCTGGAGTCTGGAAGCTGTAGAAATTAGAAGCATTCTGCATCTAAATATAAATCCTATAATCAAGAACTTAATAATCAATGATTGGCAGACCAAGTGGAATCAATCAACATCCAAACTACCAGAAGGTAAACATTCTATATTACCTTGGAAATGAACCCCAAATAAGCGTATACATCAAACCATCCTATCTCGTCTGAGAATAGGCCACACCGCCATTACCTATAAACATCTGCTGGAGAGTGAATTAAAACCACAGTGCTACGTATGTGATATTGCACTCAGTGTTCGCCATATTTTACTAGAGTGTCCTTTATATTGCATGGAGAGACTTCAATATAAATTACAAGATACCTTACAAGCAATATTAAGTGACGGAACTGATATGAAAAATTTGACATCATACTTATATTCATAAATGTACTAAATAAATCGTAAAACTTTAAATTGTACAACGCCAATGACCCTATGAGGTTAAGCCATAAGTAAATAACAAAAAATGAAGGATTTTCTAATAGAGAATGTATGACTTTGTCTTATTTCTTTTAGTTGAGACATCCCTATATGCCTTACTAATCTTAAGTTATAGCCGTTACGATTTTATTTTTAATTTCAGCAGCAGCTGTATCATCAGCAAACCTTCAATTATTAAAAAAAAATCCAATGAGATATATCCTGTATTAAAATATTTAGTGGTTTGTTTTCACTAGCGTCAACGCATTATTTAATTCTCTGTTGTGCAGGTTAAAAATGTAAGTATTTAGTATTTACTTCATTTCCGTACACTTGTCGAAAAAAACTCCTCTGTATGTTTAATTATCTTTTTTTAAATGGACCAAGGATTACTGTAGCAAATATAGCATAACTATAATAATTTCAAAATATTCATGATCCAACTATACATTTTGTAAAAACTATTGTGTTTTACAATTAAGATTAAATAATATCTTAATTCTTATTACCACGACTTCCTCTCATCTGCATACTGAGCACCCTCTACAGTTTCTCCGTTACCGTTCGACCGCTCTGGGAGATACTATTTTTGTTCTTTCACCCTCACCTACAACTCTCACTCATGCCGTCAAAGATTTATCGCTGGCTAGCGTCTGGACAGACTATATCGAGCACGGGAACCATAAGACAATAACATGACGAATGTAAATTGGACTAAATTATAATTATAATTAAAATATATTGTGTCTTATTTTCAGAATTAATATATTTATTCATTTTGTATATATTTTTATAACGGTTTATATATTTATATTTTTTAAAGCAGATTATAGGAGATTATCACCAGAATTGCTCCAAATTAAAAGAATTTGCTCTTGAACATAACGTACGTATCATGGGTACTTATTTGACTTGATTTTCATACGATATCGTCGGTCCAATGCCAAAGTCACGAATGTGCATATTTGATGTTTTGAGAAAAAGCCGTTTTAAACAATGACGGCTGAAAATTTTCTACATTTTTAATGATTTTCCAAAAAATAATGCATATTCGTTGTTTTGGCCTTTCAAAATTTAAGACAGATTGTGTTTCGTTAAAACAAATAAATCCATAATATTGATAAAATGAACTAGTTTTATTGAGGATATAAGTCAATATTATAAAAGTTTAATTTTCGTTATCATCGGACTGAACAAAATAAAAAACAAACATCAAAGATTTCTAAGAAAAACAAAAATTATTTCTCTATAGAAGAAAATTAAAATAAATCATCGTCGTATACTCTTTTTAAAAACTTAATAAAACAATAACGTTTAATCTTCGTCAGTATGGGATTCTTCACCAATATCGGGTTCCGGTAGATTGTCCCTCACCGTTTGATTTTTTTTTAAAGAGCCGTAAAAATCATGGTAACCTCTTGGTATTGTCAAATCCTTGCACATTTTATCTAAGTCCTTCCATTTTGCCTCGCTGATGGGTAAGTCATTTTGATAGGCCTTTTGTAACTCGGCTGTTTTGGCGCCTCTGTTTTTTTGTAGTCCACTTCAATAAAATCATCGGTAAACTTTACTTTATAAAGAATTTTTATGACATTATTTTCTTTAATATATTGAAGACAGCAAAGCTTTTTTCAAGAAATTTCACTTAATTTGAAGAAATTATTATTTAGAAACCCTTTAAAATCCAAAAAGGCATCACACATCAAAAACGTTACAAAAAATGGAGATGGTGTGATACGTGCATCTCTTATAAGTTGCGCCCAACCCTCGGGGGTATAAACGGATACATATTTTGCTTTCTTCTCGATTTTTGAATGAATGGAATCACATTCCATTTCAGTGTGTCCCGTTTCAAAAAACTTATGATCAATCACTTTCAATGATGGATGTTTCGCAAGAAGTTGGATACACATTGTTGCAAATATTGCGTTTTTTTTGCTGGCCTCCACAGCCGTCAGACATCATACGTACAGCTTCGATTTGAGAATGGCTCATAACGAATTCTAATACACAAGATGAAATTTCATTAGACCCTCGGTTTCCCTTGGTTTCGTCCCAAAGGTAGCACATAACATCTCGATTGCCTAAATTGTAAATGGTAAAATTAAACACGGCTAATTTTCTTAAATAAAATATTTGACCAGCGTAACCTTTGGGCGTTGTTAATACTGCTTCTAAGTCGAAGTTGAAAGCCAAAACTTCAAGATTCGCTTTTGCAATTAACTTGTCCTCATCGCGAGCTTCTAGCTTCATTTTTTCTTTTTAGATGTTGTTGATACGCTTCTTCTTCAATATTTTTTTGTTCTTCAGACATATTTTTGTAAGTCAAGCATTTCCTACACTGGTCGTTTTTGGGCTTAAAAAAGTCTAAGTTATATTTGGAGAATATCTGGCGATATTTTTTAAATGATACAGTTTTTTCTTTCTTAGTGCTGCACAACTCCTTATCCATCCTGTACATTATTGATATATTAAGGGATGACTCAAGGTATTTCTTTGTACTCGATTTACAACAATAATGCGATTCTACCGCTGGAAAGGACAGAATGTGGTTTCGTATAAATTGTTCGACATTCTGGGGTAACTTGTTTGATGGTTGGTGTTTCCCGCGCTTATCTTTGTCTAAAACTCCATTGGATGAGCGCTTGTTTATTGCACTTCGCATAAAGCCATCTGTCATGTTTAATGTGGCCATGAAAAATTCATAAAGACAACGTAAGACTCTTCTTTAAGCCTTTTCACTTACTTAACATTTTTTTTTCCACAACTTCTCGTTCCTTTTTCTCTTCATAGATTCTTTTTTCGCCAGATTTTTAGGTGTTATGTCTGTTAGTATAGTTCTCTTACGATCAGCAACACCTTCCAAATCACTTTCCAATGAACTGTGTATGTCTGACGCAGGTGAAGGTTCATAGACATCGGAAGATAAATCAGACACAATCAAATCTTCTTGTAGTGTTTGTGGCGAAGCTGGGAGTAGATTGTTCGGATGGTTAACCAGAAGAGGTGTTGACATGTGCTGGTCAGATATATCGCCTGAAATAAAAATGAACTTTTGAATGCGTGTTTCTTTAAATTGACTGAAAATAGTCTGAAGCAATGACTGAAAAAACTTGTATAGGAGTAATAAGATTTTAATGTTTTCTTACCTGTGTATTTTTGTACATTTTGCATTACATGGTACTGAGGTACATCTGGATGCTCGATGGTGGGTCTTAAAGGAACTTCGTTAAATAGATCATCTGAAAACAGAAAAAAGAAAAATCATAACACAGGTATTTGTATAAAAAGTGTGTCTTCAAATAGCTACGTCAAATATTTCGCTAAAATATATTTATTATTTTTAACAAAGTTATGGAAACTAAAAATTTTAAGCCAAACAAAAGCCAGCGAAAGCTTAGCTTTTAAGTTTTTTTATTTTTTGTCACGACAATGACTGAAAAAAATTTGTCTAGCAGTAATAGGATTTTAATTTTTTTCTTACCTGTGTATGTATTTATATTTTGTATTGCATTGCACTGTTGTACATCTGGATGCTCGATGGTGGTTCTTAAAGGAACTTCGTTAAATAGATCATCTGAAAACAGAAGAAGAAAAAAACATAAACTAGGGATTTATAGAAAAAGTGTGTATTTAAATAGCTATGTCAAATATTGAATTAAAATATATTTATTATGAACAAAGTTATGACAACTTAAAATTTTAAAACCACTAATCTACGAGCCACAGAAGAAGTTTGTATAAGTTGCATAGGTCCGGTCTTTTCACCTGCGGATAACTAGTTATCGGGGAGTTTATCTAACAGATTACAGACATGCCGATCTGTCAGATAAACTTCCCAATATCTAGTTATCCGAAGTTGAAAAGACCGGGCCTTATAAGAGTTACTATTACATATTTACTTACCTTGATCTTTTAATTCTCGGCACTTTTTCATTATTCTGGCTATCCTTGAAGTCATTTTTCAACAATATCACTAAAGTCACGAATACCTTAAAACTTAATTATTCACACTGCCAATACAACGAATGTAGCACACTCGTTAATTTGGATCTTAAATAGTAAAATAACTTGCAACGTCAAAAGAACGAACGTGATACATTCGTCTTTTTGGTATGGCAGTAAATCACCAACTGACGCTTTCGTGGAATGCGTTTCAGTTGAGGGGGGCAGAGGGGATAGGTCAACACTTTCGTGCTTCTGTCACCGTATACTATAAATATAATTACAGACGCTGATAACATAAAGCGGAAATAGGCAATTTGGCACATTCGCGGTTTTGGAATCGGACCGACGATATCTTTAAGGCCGATTTATACATATCCGTGCCGTATCCGTTCCGTGTCAGTCCGGGTATTTTTAATGTTATATTTACATACATCCGCGTTGTAGCAGTGTGCGTACCGGGCCGAATAGAGAGAAAAACTTTATTACATATTTTTTTGTTAGAGTTAAAAATATGGCGGCTTGGATAGAAGATATCACCGTGTCGGCATTATTACTTAATAAAAGAAAAGCAAGAGCAGGAAAGGCGAAAACAAAGAAGATATATCCTATGGACGTCAACAAATTTCACGAATGGTGCAGTACTCTTTTTTTCTTTTTCTTTAATACATAAAAAAACCATCACATACTAACCATGCAACATCTTCTGCCTATCTGTTTACCAGTACTAACGTTCATAAAACAATAAAATCGTATTTTTTCAAGTCCGTGTGGTCCGTGTCGTTTCCGTGCATTGCCAGTGCTAAAAATAAAACATCACGCCAATGTATAAATATACTCATAAGATTAAATATACTCATTTTTTTTTGCCGGGCACTGTCATAACACGGAACGGACACGGCACGGACATGTATAAATCGACCTTAATACTCCAGTTGTCACAGCCAAAAATGCCACTGAACCTCTAAAAATTGTGCGAACAAGCTGAATTTTGCCTTGATTATTAATTTTGGAACCCCAAAAAGTTTGTGCTATTTTTGAAATGGGTGTCACGTTTTATTACACCAAAGCGAATACAACAAAGAATTGATAAATATCGTTGCTGTTTGGACATGTTTAGTCGGAATAAGTCGACATGCGTTGGTATGTCACAATATTCACTTCACTCCGAAATCAAATCGGTTGTGATATGAAATCACATCACCGGAATACACCGTCCAAAGTGAACAAATACGCAACAAACTTCCTTAAATAGTATGGCTTCTGTATTTTGGAACACACAAAGAATTATTATTTTTATTATCCATTTTAAACATGGAGAAATAATCAACAGCGACTACTATATTCGTTTATTGGAGTGTTTTAAGGGCGAAATCTTAAAAAAAAAATAGAAAGGCGTTGGAATGATTATATCGCCGCTTAAGAGGATTATTTTGAATAAAGAATAGTTTTTGCCAATAAGAAAATGTTATTTTACCAGTTAGGTCTGGCACTAGACCAGCGGATTATATTATATCTTAGTAGAAGCTGTATGACGTAAAACCATTACAAATAACCGAAGCTATAGAGAAGTCGGATTACTTTTTGTTAAAAATCGAATTAATTCAAATAAATCACATAGAAGAACGATTTTTAAAAATGTAAACAGATCCTTTATTATGAATCAAATTTCTGCTGCAACATTTTTAGAGCTTCCCAGACAATTAAGATATTTTTTTAGCTGTTTTGATAAGTTTTAGATATTTTGCTCTGTACTTGGAGATACATTTAGTGACAAAGACTTTGGTAATAAATTTCTTGGTGTACAGTAGTGACCGCATATTCTTGGCTGATATGCAAATACATTTAATAGTCAGGGTTTGTGATGTTTTGACCTAATTGTAATTAAAGAAAGGTCTTATTAAAAAAAAAGACAAGCCAATTTAAAAAATTACTAAAATTATAGTCCACGCCCACATAGGAAAAGTGCCACCCAGAAGTCAAGTCACAAATTTTGGAATTTACGGAAGTTCTGAGCGGAAAAATCCTACCTAAATGTTGGGTTTACGATGATGTGTTGTTAAGAGTTTTAAACTTGGTATTTACTGTTTCATGATTAGATAGTCTTGCATTAATCATTGTAGAGCGTACATCAAGGGGTGAGAAATTTAAGAGAATATAATCAATTATCGTAGATGTTGTTTTAGTAATTATTGTAGGAGAATTAACGTGCATTGTAAAACTATACGATTTGAATATATTGACCAAGGATAATTGGGTAGCACAAGCAATAGCGTAATTAATATTCAAGTCACCGCATAGAATTTTTCTGCTTTTATTGAGCAGGTCGTCTAACAAACTTAGCAGGTTCCGTGAAAGAATCAGGTGATTTATAGATGTAAAGAATGTATAAATTAAGATTCTTGTTAAAACCAATAAAAACTCAAAAAAGGCACCATTCAACAGAAAGTCAAATTTTGTTATGGGAGAGAAATCATTATTTGTAGAAAGAATAAGTGTGCCACCATGAGCTGAACTTGAACGATCATACCTAGCAATTGTGGTATATTGAAGAAGACTTAAGTTTGGTTTGGGTTTGGTCTTGCTAATTTTGCCTGTAGTACTTTATTACTCCTTAAAGCTCAGCCGACAATTTTTTTTCTACGTCTTCTAAATCTCTCCCCTGTATAGGCACCGCCGTATCATCAGCATAGATAACCTCATATCAGTGATCTGGTAAGTCGTTAATGTAAATATTATAAACAAGAGCTGCAACCAATCACGCTTCCTTGAGGTAGTCCATTTCTATGATTTCTTCTTCATTTTCTACGCTAATCGACACCAATGTAACATAGAGATATAGTAGGCATATCAGTTTGAAGTCATTGGTTATTTTATACAGTTTTACTGAAAACTTTTTGGTAGTTAACTGTGTAACAAGCAGAAGTAAGCTACACCGGTACCGTACTATACAAACTTCAGTATTTGGCTGCATCAAGACGTTTTAGCTCTGAATACAGCCTGTTCTGGTATTAGCTTCTCATCTATAATGGTAAAGATTCTATTGAGTATCATAAATTAAGAAATTTTCAGTGTGACAAAGCAATCGGTCTGAAAGTTTTATTTCATGGGTACTATGGTTTGTTTTTCAACCAGAAGTGATTCAAATTTACCGCACCGTAATGTTTATTTGCAATAGGTCCAACCGCAGGCAAGTTTACTCCACTAAATTATTGACATTTGACGTGACATTTTGACACGTATCATCATCATCAACCAGCCAATCGCGTCCACTGCTGGACATAGGCCTCTCTCAGTTCTTTCCAGTGTTCTCTACACTGGGCCGCTTGTAGCCAGTTTCCCGCTACACGTTTTATATCATCGGTCCATCTAGTCGGTGGTCCTCCTCGGCTTCTTTTATAGTTTCTGGCCTCCATTCCATAATACGTCTTGTCCACCGTCCATCTTGTGCTCTGGCTAAGTGCCCTGCCCAGTTCCACTTAAGCGACGTGGTTCTTTCGATGACGTCTTGAACTCCTGATCTTTGCCTAATTTGTTGGTTTGTTATGTGGTCTCGAAGGCTCACGTTCAGCATTACACGTTTGACACGTATGGCATTTATGAAATTTTACAATTCAAAATTTATATCGACGATTTTTTGTATTTCCTGCATTATTCCTTTAATTTTTAGATTTTGCGTTTGCATTTATATAAAAAACAGTTTTTTCAGAACTATTTAGCTACCATGTAGTGTTATTAAGATAACAATATAGATTCAATGCCAAGTACTAGTGGTAATTATCCTTCTCCACCTAAAAAACGCCAAGTATATTTGGGTCATTTATCATCAAATGAAAAACAATGCATTATAAACATGTACAAACAAATAAAAATTGATAATCCTGGAATGAAAATAACAGCCATGGTAGCAAAAACAAAAGAGGCAACAGGTTAGTTTTGCAGAATAGTTATTGTTAAAACCAAGACTTTTACTAAAGTAATGTGCTAATTTTAGGTGTGATTTATTCACACTATTTACAGAACAATTAAGGAATATAAGCATACTGGAACAGTGACATGTCCTAAAAATATTCGCGGTCGACCTTATATCCTTGCAACATACGATAAAAGAGTTAAAAAATCTGTACGACAGATAGAACACAGCTTCTTTTTCAAGAATAAAATGCCCACTTTAAATAAAATTTTAAGTGAAATAAAATAAGTATTTATGTTTTTCTATAATGTGATAAATAAAGTCTAAGAATATTTTAACTTTTTCATAAGAATTCACCATTTTTTATTTTAATTAGAAAAACAAAAAAATATATATTGGAAGTGATTTGGAAAAAATTATTATTCAAACATAAACAAAGTTAGGTTAGAATCGACGTGTGAGATTCTACAATATTGATTACTGGATTACCGCAAGGCCGAGATAATCAACCAAAAAAGAAAATGTATTTGGTGACTTTTCTAGTAACTTTCTTGGGTGTGAATCTATCTTTTTAGTTTACTCCTCCTGGTTAAAAAACAAACCATAATATACTAATATATTGCTCCTTTATTCATTTATTTGTTTCACTTTCATAATTCTATTAAATAAAGCTGTTAAATAACTAGTTCCTGTCTCTCGTAAAACTGTTCACACTTTTGCTCATATGATGTGCTCCAATTGGGTTGAATAACACAAACAACTTATGTTGTTGGCTTAGAGTCTTACTGACTAGTACCTGTATTTTTACACTGCAATGTTTATACTTTTTGTTTTCGCAAAATGCTAACACAACTTTATATAGATATGTTAATTCACTCCTTCATGGATTTCATTTATTTTACAAACACATGTTGTATAATTTTTCACGAATGATTTATTTCGACGTTTTTTGACATCGCTTATATTATTCATTGTATCCCTGTCAAAACTATATAGAAGAGTAATGTAAGTAATTCACAGTTTTACTTAAATTCTATTAGATTTCTGCCAAATCAACTTTGTTCTTAAGTAGCCAAAATACACAATTGTTTATACTTTTATGTTAAAACGCAGATAAAACATTTATTCTGAAAACTCTTTATTAAAAATTAAATTAAATTAAATTGATTGGCATAGGTCTAGTTTACCACGGCCTTACTGAAATACTTTTGTAGGCTAAAATTAGATCAGATCTCCCAGTTTGCCTATTGACCTTGAAAAATGAATGATCTTAATGCAATCAAACAATTCTAACATGCATGTGTTCTTTCAGAAATTTAAAAATGTTTTTTATACAGCTTCCCTTATTTTGGATATAAACCAATTGGTAAGAATTTTGCTTTAAAACTTAAAACACTAACGTTAAGTACTAAAATTCTTAGTGATAATTTTTTAAACACATCCCCGTCAGTACACGAGTTCAGGTTTATTCTTTGGATTTTGATTAAAAACAAAATTTGAGTAGGGACAAAATAGATAAAATTTTATAGATCAAAACTAGTATGATTATTAAATTATATTACATACTACATAAATTATATTATCCTAGTATGATGTACTAGCTTTAACGATTTCATGAAATTACAGCGATTTGCTTGTTTTGACCTGTTTCTGCTATATTTATTTTCAATTGTTTAATAAGATCTGACGGTATGATTCGCTTACATAGCAGGTAATTTACATCATTAAGTTCAACATAGTCAATTACCTATTGTAGACCTATAAAAAATGAGAGGATTTTAGATTACAATGATTTTTCCACGATTTCACGATAAAGACCACAACGTTACAGGATCTTTGAGATCTAAAACCTTGTTGTTCATACGCTTATACAATTTGTAAGATAACTTTGTTTGATTATTTTGTGGTCATTTTCAGAAAAGGGCTTAGCCAGTTTGGTTATGGTATTATGATTTTCGCAATGTTTAAACATAAGAATCATAGTACTAATACTTCCACTATTAGGCATTGTGTGGCATATAAAAACTTTTCGTATGACTATTCTTAGTTGTTGAGTTCTCGTGTAGATTGGTTTATTAAAAAATGTATAGCACTTCAAGCGCATGTTTACTTTTCAGATTTAATTAAATGTACATATATTTGTTACAAAGGTGACCGAAATGTACATGGAACGACATAAAAGTCATATTATAATAGCCTCTGCCTACTTTTGGTGGCAGAGATAACTCTTCGTCAGAAAACGTTAAAAAATTCTTAAGCTAGTGCGATAAGACTAGCGGATATTACTGAATGTGATGAAAATTCTCGCAAACTGCAAGAGATAGCACAGACAGAAACAAACGATATATGCCCATAGTAAAATCTACATAAATATCTCTGCCATAATTAGTTGTTTTACAATAAACATAATTCTGAACTGGCACATATTTGATGAGACGTCAGTGTCGGTTTACGGAATCCTGCGTTTTGAGGTTGAGGCTGGGCGCCTACAGACCTAAATGTCAACACACTGAATGACAATATAGTAGAAACTATAGAGGAAAGCCTGGAGATACACTGCAAAAAGAAATCATATAAGTAAAGAACCCCAAACACAAGCACTAATGGATGGGAGGGGAACGATGCAAAGTAAACAAAGCAGAAGCACTAAAACTAAAACTTAGAAAGATTAGTAAAAGAATACAAAAGTCTATTAGGATAGACAACCGAAAGTATAAAAGTACACAAATCCAGTAAACGATTATAAATGACAAGAGTCTCAAAACTCTAAGAAGAAAATTGACAAATCGCAAAAAAGAAATAATAGATTTAAAGGATATATATATATATATATATATATATATATATATATATATAATATATATATATATATATATATATATATATATATATATAAGGATCACTCAGACGAGTATCGGTCTCTAGGTGGAGAAATAAAAGACAAAGTTGATAGGCTACTTTATCTATTTTGAAGACGTTTCGCTTTCGAGTTTTGAAAGCATCATCAGTTCATCTAAAAAATTTTACAATATGAGAACCACACAATCATGGAAACGATGTTAATTGTTACCTTAAAAAGATATGTAGCAGTCAATGTTATTAACAATAATGTGAATGAAACTAAGTAAGTAACAGATGTGTTGTTGTTGTATGAGCAATGAGTAAATTTGAATGATATATATATATATATATATATATATATATATATTATATATATATATATATATATATTTATATATATAAGTATAGGGTTTTTATCGCGGTTCTCAAAGAATTAGTTTGTAAGTACTTTTTTAAATTATCTTTATTATAACTATTATGAAACAAACCTATCTATCTAATATAAGCAATATCAATTTAAAACAATCTATCTAAAATTTGAAATTCTTACAATTATTAAATTATTAACAAAATTTGGTACCTTCTTTCACTGAACGCCTAAAGTTTTTCCAAAATTAAAGTTATTATCACCACTAGATATTTTCTTACTCAGCCTTGGTTATCCAACTATTTTAATATGTTCCTTCTTAATTATCTCCACTCACCATATAAATATATAAATTTAAATCCTTGTAATTTCCATATAATGTACTTTCAAATATACTGGATCTTGTGGTTGTATTATTGAATGCTTACTTCAATGAATTAACTTCAAAACTGTCACTATATTACTGTAGTAATAATTAATCTCCAACTGTATTTAACTTAATAATTCATTTAACTTAATCAATGCCTTCTTCTAGCTAATAATCTCTTCATTACCTCATAAATTCTTGTTAATTATTCTTTGTAATTAATAATCACATGTAATTGACTTAATAATCCTTGAATTGTTATAACTAACTCCTCAATAATAATCTTGTAACTGATTTAATTTCTTCTAACTCACTTAACTCAATTAATAATCTTCTTGTAACTAAATTCTTGAATTATAACTTACTGACTCACTTTACTAACTGATTAATCTGTAACAAACTAACTAACTGATAACTGACTGACTGATAACTGAACTGAACTGAACTGAACTGAACTGACCTCCCTTCAAATTACATGGCTTTTTATATGTTTTTCATTGTTTCCAGAGTAATCTAGCAACAAATAATGTTCGAATCATTCTATTTGTTCTATCTGAAAATTCTGGAATCGTTTTTTGTCTGTTATGTACTATGCATACAGTCCCATTGACATTTCCAGAACTTTCCATTTACAATTTACTCGACTTTAGGCTCTCCAGATCAGAACTACACTATTATATGTAACTTAAACATTTATATGAAATATATTTTTACTATTCTACATCCACAATTATATTCTAAATTAACATTCCAAAAATAAATAACTTTTTGACTTTGACACTACAGTGTATGTTTGGTTGCATATGCACATGGCTGACTAAACATATTAAATATTAAATAAAATAAAATAAAAAAACTTCTTAAACTTAATTCTTATGCTAAATTCTTAAAAATACCCTCATATAATTATTTTTTAATAATATTATCCAGTATACAACTTATAAATTATGTCTTCAACCACCATCTAAATAAATTTCTTAATATTGTATATCTGGTTGTATATATTTCTATGTTAATTTATTGTATTTCTTTTCTCATTATAATATATATATATATATATATATATATATATATATATATATATATATATATATGAATATATCATCACCAAAAGAGATGAATTACTAAGAATAGTAGATGATTTCTATCCAGAATTATACAAAAGTGAACAAAACCATGATAACAACTGTTGCATATCGCAACCTAAAAAATTCATAGGTCGAATTGCCGATAATGCAAGACAGATGCTGTTTCTATTTGCTGCACATAATTGCGAGAAATTCCCTTCTTAACCTTTATGACGTCGACAACAGTCATTCTATAATTTCTGACATTACTCTAATATTTGTCAATTTTAATAACTCTCTAATATTTGTCACTTTTAAAATAAATCGCTCATTTCTCCACAAAAGATTTTGTGTTATATAAAAAAAAAATATAGTTTTAATTATTAAGTGTAATTTAAAGTAATTACGAGAGTGTGATCGCCAAAATATAAGGTAACCAATTTTATTTTATTATAACTACATAGAACCAAAATCGAAGGTACTGCTTCAATAAGCAGTTAGCAACATATTCAGGGGGAGAAATAAAATCCCCCTATGTTCTTCATGATCCTAACGAGCCGGATACAGCAGCTGTTCCCGTCTTTGTAAAGCTGGAAGCTGGATTTTTCATTGATAAACCACGAAGGCGATCATTTCTCGTCTCTACAAAGACGCTTTCACGCAAGAATTCTCAAGATTCTCTCACATTATTCGTAAAAAATCACTCGTTTCCTCATTTCTTCGCAAAGAAAAGACATAGTTTTTATTCTTTCATATTCACACATCGCAGTTTTGGCGGTTCCACGATCCAAGGTTCTTCGTATTGGCGCCGTCCGGAAGGTTTGGTTTCGTCACTTTGAAGGGATAAGAAGTTTTATGTTTCGGTCGCGGTTGGACTGTGCGGTTTGGTCACTTATTGTAACTTTTACGAATTGGTTTTTTGTATCGTCGCATGTTATTTTATTTTATTTTTAGATTCGCAGTGCTTATAAGTAGATTTTTATGGTAATATTATTTAGTTCTTAATACTAAGTATCTCTTGTTATATTTAAAATTTGTATTATTTTTTCTCACGCTCAAAATGACTGATGTTGCAAAAATTATAAAGTTAAGAGGGCATACTAAAGCTTGTATTACTAGAATTCAAACATTTGTCTCAAAAAACCAAAATGTAGTTTTAGATTGCGGTCAATATATTGCACGCAAAAATGTATTAAATGAAACTTATCGCAAGTATCTCAACTTACAAGAGGAACTTGAATTAGAAGATTTTGATAAATATTGTTCAGATAGGGACATAGTTGAAGAACAGTATTATAATTTAGACTCATATTTGCACGAGAAAATCACGCAATTATCTGCAAAACCAGTTGAAACTCAACCTATTGTAACAAATGTAACACCATCTGTCAGCACAATTCAAAATGTAAAGTTGCCAGAATTAAAAATACCTTTTTTCTCGGGCGAAATATCAGAATGGCCCAGTTTTTTTGAAGTTTTTACCAAATTAATAACAAATGATAAACAGTTATCTAATGCTCAAAAACTTATTTATCTCAAATCAGTGTTAAGGAATGAACCGTTAAAGTTAATTGACAATCTAGAAATAATTGATTCCAATTTCGAAATTGCAATAAAAAATTTATGCGATAGATTTGAAAATAAATATTTAATAGTAAACAGCCATTTGAACAGTTTATTAAATGCTCCACTCATTACAAAACCCAATGCACATGTTCTAAGGGATTTCTTAACTCAAATTAAAAGCCATCTCGCCGCCTTAGAAAACCTCAACATCTCGAATCAACTCACTGATTTAATTCTCATCAATCTCTTTACTCAAAAATTAGACTATAATACTAAAAGATCATTTGAAACCGATCGTAATATAAACAAACTCCCAAGTTTATTGGAGTTCCTTGAATTTATTGAAAGAAAATGCAAAATTCTCGAAAATCTTGCTCCTGAGTATTCCCATTCTCCGAAACAAAAACAACTTTCTCGTTTTACTTCTCTTAACACAGTTAGCAATAATTTGCAGTATAGTAGTAATAATCAGTATTTTAAATGTTTCTTATGTCAAAATAACTCTCATAAAATATACACTTGCCAGGAATTCTTAAATATGTCTGAAGATGACCGTTTTCAAACGGTCAAGGCAAAGAAAGCGTGTCTCAACTGCTTGGCTAGTGGTCATTCAGCAAGCTCATGTACCTCTTCGTCGAATTGCGCCAAATGTAACAGGAGACATCACACATTGCTCCATTTCTCTAACGCTTCTAATCATAACTCAAATAGTTCTCGGTTCATTTCAAGAACAAATCAAGATTCTTGTAGTCTACCCACTAGAAACACTCACTTCCAAAATACTCGTCACTCTCAAGACTCACAAGGAAATCGTAATTCTCAAAATACTCGCCAGACTCACAATATACATGATACTTCAAATTCTCGTACTCACTCTAATGTATCTCGTGATCCCAATACTCAAGGCGAAACTTCAAGTTCTCCTGCAATTCCACGAATAGCAAATCAATGTCAGTCTAATGATGTCTACCGAGCATCATCTCTCTCTGCACTCTCAGGCAAAAAGGAGGTTCTACTCCAAACAGCATGTGTTACAATTTATGATTCTCATAATAATCCCGTTAAGGTTCGCTGCCTTACAGACTCAGCTAGTCAGCTTTCGTTTATCACTGAGAAATTAGCAAGTCGCTTGAAATGTATTCCTTACACAAAAAGTCTTCACATTTCTGGGATATCCGAAATCTGTTCGACGTCGAATAAAATGGTGGATTTAAATATTTTCTCAAATGTCAATCCCACAAAACATTTTACACTCTCTTGTGCGATTCTCCCAACCATCACTTGTAAGCACCCTCAAATTACATTGGATTTTAATGCCCTCAAAATTCCACCAAACATTCACCTGGCTGATCCAGAATTTTGTACTCCTGCCGAAGTTCAAATGTTGCTTGGAGCAGATGTTTATTTCGACTTACTCACTTATGGGTTAATAAAATTAGGCCCTAATCTTCCTACCTTAACAAATACTCATCTCGGATATCTTGTAGGTGGAAATGTACCTCAATCCTCTGGGTTAATTGACTCATATTCCATACTTAACATTCAAGAAAATACTCAACCTCGAAATGAAGTATCCTTGTTCGTTCAAGCTCAAAATACCGATTCACTCGTACGGTCGTTTTGGGAAGTAGAAGAAATCTCGTCTTTTACTTGTACTCCAAAAATCCTAACTCCTTCGGAGCAACAGGCCGAAGACATTTTTAAATCGTCACTTAAAATATTATCATCTGGTAGATTCCAAGTAGATCTCCCTTTCAAATCTCCCAACGAATATAAAAAATTGGGCGAATCGTTTTTCCTCGCAAAGAAGCGATTCCTAAACCTCGAACAGAAACTGATCAAGTCAGATCAATTATATGTACAGTATAAACAATTTATTCATGAATATATTGCACTTGGACATTGCAGATATGTGCCTCTCTCCACTCGAAATATTCACTCTGATTTAAAATATTTTATTCCTCACCATTGCGTTTTAAAGGATAGCGTAACAAATAAGTTGCGTGTCGTCTTTGATGGCAGTATGAAAACTACCTCAAATCTAAGTCTTAATGACATAATGCTTCCTGGTTATACGGTACAACGCGAATTATTCGATATTTTGATAAATTTTAGATTATTTAAATACTGTATTGTAGCAGATCTACGTCATATGTACAGACAAATTCGAGTAAATCCCGAACAGGTTTTTCTGTTGAACATTTTGTGGCGTGATTCACCTCAAGAGGATTTGAAATGTCTTCAACTCGAAACTATCACTTATGGATTAAATAACTCCGGGTTTCTTAGCACTAGATGTCTTAAGGAATTAGCTCAAAACAATTCCGACAAATTTCCTTTGGCTAGTGAAGCTCTTTTAAATTGCTGTTATATCGATGATGTGCTTTATGGCTGTAACGATTTCGAAACACTCTTCGAAATTCATCGTCAATTAACGGAATGTTTAAACCTCGCTTGCTTCTCGCTTCATAAATGGTGTGCAAACTCACCTGAATTTCTCGCAGGTATTTCTCATATCTCTAATGAAGCTAGTTATGTAATCAATCCTGAAAATCACACGAACAAAATTCTCGGCCTATGTTGGAATTTTCACTCCGATCATTTTTCAGTTCTTGTGCCAAAGGTTACCGTTAAGGATACATATACAAAAAGAGAAGTTCTCTCTTTAATCGCTTCCATTTATGACCCTATAGGATTGATTAACCCTTTAGTGGTATCTGCCAAATTAATTATGAGAAAGATTTGGTTAGAAAGGTCGAATTGGGATGACCCTCTCAGTCCAAAATTGCTTACCGAATGGAATCTATTTTTACAAACACTTCCTCACATCTCCAATCTCAAGATTCCTAGGTTGCTGCAAAATTCTAGCAATGTAACAAGTACTCAAATACATGGGTTTTCGGATGCAAGTCTTAGCGCGTATGGTGCTTGTGTTTATTTAAGAACGTCACATGAAAATGGCTTTATATCTTGCAATCTAATCTCCTCAAAGAGTCGTGTTAGTCCTGTAAAAGTTGTGACTCTTCCTCGATTAGAACTTCTAGGAGCATTATTACTCTCTAATCTTGTTACGAAGATTCTTTCTGTCTTGATTCCATCCCAATCTCAGATAAATTCTGTCAATTTATGGACAGATTCAGAAATCGTCCTCGCATGGATTAAATCACACCCTTCTCGTTGGTCTACCTTTGTATCCAATAGAGTAACTCAAATTCAAGAACTCACTTCCAACCATACATGGAGACATGTACGATCGAAAGACAATCCCGCGGATATATTATCTCGTGGTGCTACACCCTTGCAGTTGCTTGATTGTGATTTTTGGTTTAATGGTCCTCAATTTTTGTCAGATCCACACTTTGATTTCAACCTCTTTGTATCTAATGGTCCTTCGAGTATTAATGTTGATGAACTGCCTGAACTCAAAAGGGTTACTCATCTGATCAGAAAACCAGATTCACAAGTATATGATGCCCTCTGCAAATTTTCATGTTTCACTCGACTTCAGAGAGTTTTTGCATACTGCCTTCGTTTTATTCACAATGTAAGAGCTAAGTCTCATAGACGTACAGGTCCTCTCACTCCACATGAACTCTCTAGTTCTGAGTTAATGATCATCAAATTGACCCAGTCACACTTCTTCAGTTCGGAAATCCAATTTTTAATGGATAATCGTCTGCTTAAAGATAAGTCTATTTGTAAATTGAATCCCTTTCTAGATTCGTCTCAAATGATACGAGTAGGCGGTCGTCTTCTCCTTTCAGATGTTCCTTATGATCAGAAATTTCCTCTACTGTTACCCTCAAAATCACATATTGTCAATTTATTACTTACCCGAGAACATCGAAGACTTCTACATTCAGGCCCTCAAAATACACTGTCTAATGTTAGATTGAAATTCTGGCCTCTTGATGGTCTTCGACAAATCAAACGTATAATACAAAATTGTCTCACTTGTTACCGTTTTAACGCACAAGTCGCGTCTCAAATCATGGCTAATCTCCCGAGGGAAAGAGTTCAAATTGCACGTCCATTTATAAATGTTGGAGTTGATTTTGGTGGTCCGTTTCCCATCAAGACCTCTAAACTCAAGAGAGCTCCCCTTACTAAGGCCTATATGGCAGTGTTTGTATGTTTAGCTACTCGCGCCGTGCATGTGGAATTAATTTCCAGTCTTTCTACTGAAGCGTTCTTATTGACTCTGAAAAGGTTTATCGCCCGAAGGGGTAATCCGAATATCATTTTCAGCGATAATGGCACAAACTTTCTAGGTGCGAAAAACCAATTGAAAGAACTTTATGAGTTGCTTCTTAAAGGTGATACCTCTGAATCTATTCGCTCTTTCGCTACTTCGTGTCAAATTCAATGGAAGTTTATCCCTCCACGCTCACCACACCACGGTGGTATTTGGGAAGCTGCCATAAAGAGCTTCAAATACCATCTCGTAAGAATAATGGGTAACTCCAATTTTACTTTCGAAGAACTATCCACTGTACTTTCGCAGATCGAGGCAGTGCTCAATTCACGCCCTATCTGTGCGCTCTCAGATGACCCTTCCGATTTTTCCTTTCTTACTCCCGGACACTTCCTTATTGGATCTAATTTAATGTCTTATCCTGAATCAGATCTTTCTGATATTCAAGAAAATAAATTGTCTTTGTGGAATAAATGCACAAGAATTCAGCAGCATATGTGGAAGGTTTGGACCCGCGATTATCTTAATAGGCTGCAAAATAGACCTAAATGGTTCACTCCTCAGGTAGGCATAAAGCCTGGTGATCTCGTCTTGCTTAAGGACGAAAACTCGCCTCCTCTCAAATGGCCTATAGCACGGGTAGTTGAGACATATCCGGGAAAGGACAACAAGGTAAGAGTTGTTAAGGTCAGAACTCCTGAAGGCTTATATGTTCGCTCTATTGCTAAACTGTGTCCTCTTCCTATGACTCACCTTCAAGAATATTAATAGTTTGTTAGTTTTAGTTATACCTTTCTTCAAATTGTACATAAACATTTTTTTTTTTTTTTCTTTTTGATGCGTTCACATCAAGGGGGGGACTATGTTGCATATCGCAACCTAAAAAATTCATAGGTCGAATTGCCGATAATGCAAGACAGATGCTGTTTCTATTTGCTGCACATAATTGCGAGAAATTCCCTTCTTAACCTTTATGACGTCGACAACAGTCATTCTATAATTTCTGACATTACTCTAATATTTGTCAATTTTAATAACTCTCTAATATTTGTCACTTTTAAAATAAATCGCTCATTTCTCCACAAAAGATTTTGTGTTATATAAAAAAAAAAAATATAGTTTTAATTATTAAGTGTAATTTAAAGTAATTACGAGAGTGTGATCGCCAAAATATAAGGTAACCAATTTTATTTTATTATAACTACATAGAACCAAAATCGAAGGTACTGCTTCAATAAGCAGTTAGCAACATATTCAGGGGGAGAAATAAAATCCCCCCTATGTTCTTCAACAACTAACAGAAAAATTTGAAAATTTAGGAAAAAGATTAGGTAGTAACCAAGTATCGGACTTATTGCCTGATAACAGACAAAATAAGGAATGCACTAAAGAAAATAAAAATGAATAAAGAGCCGGGAGAGGATATTATCGTTATAGACGACGTAAAGATTGAAAGAGACAGATTTTAGAGAATATAAAGAAATTATTCAACTTATGTCTACAACAAAGTAAAACACCTATAAGATGTCGCAGTGCACTTACAATTTCATTACAGAAAAAAAAAAACGATTCAACAGACCTCGGCAATTACCTCATAAGCTTGTTAAAAACACATCGACACACAAGTTACTCACAAGAATAGTGACAAATCGACGAAACAAAATTTAATAGAAAAATCCATCGCATACAACTGATCACTAGCCTTGGCTTTTGTAGAATTCTGCAAAGCATTCGATATGATAAAAATTAACAGCGTAAGGGGAACGTTGAAGGAAAGTCGCCTGAGTTATCCTTACTCCAAACTGATCTCGAGTATATATAAAATTGCAACCGTTACAGTAAAACTACTAAGAATACACGTTATTGTTCAAACTATTTACGGCAGTTCTGGAACATGCTTTCAAAAAGTTGGTTGGGATGCCAAAGGAATCAGTGTCAACTAAGATTTGTAGACTGTAGCGTTATAACTGCTACATTGCCTGCTTTCTTTCTTATGTTAATATATTTCGTTAATTATATTCTCCAATTTCCATATCTTCTGTCATAATTCATATTCTTCTATATCCTCCATTGTATCTCTTATTTTTCTATATATTTTCTCGGATATAGATTGTATCAGAATTATGTCGTTACTTAATTGATTTATTATTCTCTTTTCATTTTTACTGGTATTTGGTATAAAAACCAGTTGGCGTCCAAATCTATCTTCTTTATATATATATATATATATATATATATATATATATATATATATATATATATATATATATATATTTTAGTATCTACCTTTCCTATTTTCTTAATAATCATCATTTTTATCTTTTACTCAAGTTTCTAAAGAGTGAATTTTATTTTCATCTCTATTTCTGTTACTTTGGAACGAGAGGTCCCATCTTTATTCTCTGTTGACATTTCCCCCTTCCCGTTCGATACAAAAGTCGATATAAAGACTTCTATTTTCTAAAAATGTCGATTTTCTTTATGACTTCTCTAAGAGTAGAATAACCAATTGTTGTGTCGTCTCCAGATTTGGAGGTAAGTGTATAATATATTTTATCGATTTCCTAATTCCACCTGTTGTATAAAAATCTTTTTATAATTTTAACTTTAAAAATTCTAAGCTCATTATTTATGATTGTGATATGACATGTAAGTAGATACATATTTTTTTGGATATCTCTTATGTTTAGACGACATTGTTGTGATAACAGATAACTTATAAGATATTGGAACTATGCCAAAGACGAAGGGTCGCTACTTGGGCTGACTCTCAGACACACAGTATAAAACGAAGAAATAAGAAGAACTGGCGTCACAGATGTCATAGGTGCACAGCATGGCGGAAGTGGAACTGAACAAGTCGTGTGGTCCGAATAAATGACCGGCGATAGACCCAAAAAATTAAACTGTGGAGACACGAACTGACAGCATGAATAAACATATATTTGTTCCTCCACATGATATCACTCAAGTATCCGGATATTTTGGCTGCCTTATTAACTTAGTTTTTTTTTAGTTCCTCTTCAGTATATCTTTCGTACTATACATCTATTCCGAGGTAGTTGAAATTCACGACTTGTTCTATTATGTGTTCGTTAATCATTAGTTTACATCTGATGGGGCTCTTGGGTATAACTACTGACTGATTCTTTTCGTGGGATATTAACATGCTTAACTTATGTGCTGTTATATTGAATTAGTAAAGTAGGCGCTGAAGGTCATCTTCATTTTTGCCATAATTATGGCGTGTTGGTTTCTTCTACGATTTTTATTTTTTGTCCATGATCATGTTAAAGAGGTTCAGACTGACGCTATTCTTCTGCCTGATTCCTGCCGATGTTTATTTGGTGACTGTTAAGTTCCCTGATGCTATGTGTTTTTTTTTTCTATTTTTTATTATCAATAAGAAGTTTGTCCCATCAAAGATAAAGCCATCAATTAAGTTATGCCTTGATGGAATAATAAATTAGAGATAACTAGTGCATGGGGAGTCTTCAAGAGAGCCGAAAGTTAAGGTAATTGGGAGAACGACAAAAGGCTCTAATAAAATATAACACCGAGCTATAAAAAGTTAATAGGAACACATGAAAACAGTTCTATAAAGGGATCACCAATTTAAACCCCAAAATGCGCCTTTAAAATGTTAACTTGGAAAACACTGGACTATTTAAAAAACTAAACTCTAAGTTTATCGAAACCATAGAGAACAGCATAGTGTATTTTAGCAAGAGGATTGCTCTTTATGTTGTCAGTTTCGTAATTTAACATTGATCAAACATGAAGCAAAGACTGATTTTCACATGACCATAGTAGAAACATCAAAGAGACTAGCGGGAAATATCTTGAAAAATAATAGAATGTGCTACCAATAGTTTTAAGCCCTACTTAGGGGATTCATTATTCAGGGGATCACGGTATCTTTCTAGGTCTACTACAGCAAGGAAGGGACATCCTTCTACCTTATCTATCAAAAATATTCAAGATAAAGTTCATCTTATGTAATATGTCAGAAAGATGGCTACGGATTAAGTTCTGCTTTAGTCCTAAAAAACACCCTCTAGAGGCACCAAAGTGATACAGAGTTATGGGCCTAACCTTATTTTTTCTAGAGAGTATGAAAAAAATAATAATAAACACTAACATAGAAAGTGAATTCTTAACAAATATACCCCTTTCCTTTCTTAATCCACAATATATACCTTGCATTGTCTAGTCAAAGACCTCGAAAAGGCCATGTAATCAAGAATAATGGCATTATATGCATTCATGGACATGTAGGAGGCATTTGATAATACCTCATTCACCGCAATATTGTCGCAACAGAAAAAGATATACCATCTGGCATCGTAAAATGAATTTATTCCATGATCAGTACTAAGAATATAGTTACCTAATGATGAGATTAGTCACTAGAATTAGTCACTATAAGAGGAGTAAAAGTTTGTCCTCAATGAGAAGTCTTCTCACCTCTACTGTGATCAACAGTGGTTCACGATCCTTTAACAAAGCTTAAAAGAGAATAATTTCGTGCTCTGATCTGTAGAGACTATCGAGTTATAGTAGTTAAACGTAATTATGACAGTATTATTGCTGATCACATGCAAGGTCACGACACCATTTTTATTTACAAATAGGAGGAGCTAACTCAACTTCTGACCATAAATAAAAGAACACTATTATTCTCAGGAGAGGTTAAAAGGTATCCCTCGAGTTATTTATTATAAGAAACTTACATAAAAGGAAGTGAAGAACAACTTCTAACCTTGAAATCAGGTCACATGCTATACACAAATGGCAACCTGGAAAACTCAAATGGTGGCATTGGTCTGCTCATCCATAAAAAACATGTACACAGTATATTGGATATTAAGCAAATATCAGAGAGAGTGATATACATAATAATTTCACTGAATAATAGATACAAAATGAAAGTTGTACAATGTTATGCTCCAACATCAGCACATGAAGAAGAAGAAATCGAAAACTTCTATGAAGATTTAACAACAGCATTATCGGAAACAAAATGTCATTTTACTTTTCTTATGGGGGATTTCAATGCCAAGGTAGGAACTCAAATTGATGATGCAGAGACCGCAATAGGAAAACACGGTTTAGAAGGTCGAAATGAGAGAGGCCAGACACTATTAAATTTTCTTCATAACCATCAGTTATATTTGATGAATAGCTTTTTCCAAAAGAAGCCACATAGACGATGGACATGGGTAAGCCCAAATGGAAACGTAAAAAATGAAATAGATTTCTTCATAACAACACATAAAAGATATGTCAAAGATGTCACAGTATTAAATCAGTTTGGCATTGGTAGCGATCATCGAGCAGTGAGAGCTACAATACAGTTAAACTTAAAAAATGAAAGAACAAGATTAATAAAGAGAAGAGAATTGAAAAAATGGAGTACACCAGAAAACACAAAAGAATATGTGAAAGCTATAAATCGGGCCTTAAACCACCCTCTTTCGACAGATGTTGAAACCGTAAATAATGCAATCACAGAAGCGTTAATGACTGCACAAAAACAGTACTGTGCTAGACCAGCCGGAAAAGAAGAGAAACTGAGCGAAAACACCAGAAAGCTCATTAAAGAAAGAAAAATCAAGAGATCAGAGCAGAAAGGCGACTCAGCTGAACTCAGAAATCTGAACAGAGATATCTCAAAAGCAATTCGTAAAGATCAGAGGAAGTATAATACTGAGAAAATACAAAATGTGACTGAGCAAAATGAAAATATAAAAATACTCAGAAGCCAGTTAACAGAAGACAAAACACAAATTAGAGAACGCAGAGTAATGAACCAAGGATCCGAACTTCTGCCTACCATAACGATAGAAGAAGTGAAACGAACTCTAAAGGAAATGAAAAACAACAAGGCTCCGGGAGATGACCAAATAGTAATAGAAGCTGTTAAAGTAGGAGGCAAGAAACTGCTGGAAGTAGTAACTGAACTATTCAACCTATGTCTAAACCAAGGTATTGTCCCTACAAAATGGAACAATGCAATTACTATCCTAATACACAAAAAAGGAGATATATCAGACCTAGAGAATTATAGACCGATAAGTCTGTTGTCACATCTCTACAAATGGTTTACCAAGATCATCACAAAACGTTTAGAACGAAAATTAGATTTCTATCAGTCTAAGGAGCAAGCTGGGTTTAGGAAAGGTTATGGAACAAATGACCACCTACAAGCACTTAAAATACTAATTGAAAAATGTGTTGAATATAATAAACCACTCACGTTGATTTTCATAGACTTCAAGAAAGCTTTTGATACCGTGGAATTACCGGCAGTATTAGGAGCATTAGAACAAAGCCGAGTAGACTATAGATATACAAATTTGATAAAACATATATACAACAACGCAACAGCATCTGTTAAACTCCATGACTTTACCGATAAATATAGAATTGAGCGAGGAATTAGACAGGGCGACACCATCTCCCCCCAACTATTCACTGCAGCTCTGGAATATGCCTTTAAAAAACTAGATTGGGCTAAAAGGGGAATAAATATTGATGGTGAATACTTAAGCCACTTGCGCTTTGCAGATGATATTGTCATTATAGCCGAGAGTTTAAATGAAGCTCACAAAATGATGGAAGAACTAAAACAGGCAATAGAACAAATAGGCCTGAACATAAACTTTGAAAAAACAAAATACATGACCAATTTAGTTCCAAGTGATGTTATGAGGGTAGATGGGAACGAAGTACATCAGGTCTTTAGCTATATCTATTTAGGGCATGAAATTAGAATAGGAAAAGACAATCAAACTTGTGAGATCCAGCGTCGCATAGGCTTGGGATGGGCAGCATTTGGCAAGATGCGAGATATTCTAAAAGGAACGCTACCGATTTGCTTGAAGAAAAAGGTTTACAACCAATGCATACTGCCAGTAATAACATATGGTTCCGAAACAATAACTTTAACCAAACATTCTGCAAATAAATTGAGAGTAACCCAAAGAAAAATGGAAAGAGCAATGTTGGGAATAACTAGAAGAGATATGGTACCAAATAGGATAGTGAGAGAGAGGACTAAAGTGACAGATGTCATAGAAAAAATTGCACAAGCCAAATGGAGATGGGCTGGACATATAGCACGTTTAAATGATAATAGGTGGACCAAAAGACTCATAGAATGGAGACCTAGAGAAGACAAAAGACACCGAGGCAGACCACCAAAAAGATGGATGGACGACTTGAGAAAAACAGTCGGAAATTGGATACAGAAGGCGCAAGATAGAGAACAGTGGAAGAACATGGAGGAGACCTATATCCAACAGTGGATGCAAGAGGTTGAGGAATGATGATGATGAAATGACATAAAAGGCTCACGTTGCAAATATCGCAACTGAAGCATCATTATCCTTTGGAATTGACGGTGACTTTTTGATTTATCTATCTATGTTAAATTGATCAGTTGATCATATACAATGGTGGTTAGATCCATAGTTACTTATGTTGCATCGGTTTGATAAAACAAAACAATGTAACAAAGGGTGATATTGGAGTTGCAAGAAGTGCAAAAACTAGATTGAGCAGCAGTCACCGGTGCAATGTTATCATGCCTCGCTGCAGCCTTAGCGGTAATGCTGGATATTCTTTCACTGAACATACATGTAAGGAAGAACGCTCAGGAAAGTGCCATCAGCCAACACAAGTTTGGGATTTAAATTTCGGTGATCTAATTGTGCATTCTAAAATCTTAAGGATTATAATAATGCAATCAATGAAGATGCCTACAAACATTATATCTGCAGAACAACATTTCGAGTTTTACCATATAATCATAAGCATGTCTTAGTTAACACACTACGAAATCGCACAAAATCACAAGAGGTGCCCTCACATTTTATACTGATGATCAAAAACATAATGGAGTTTAGGCATAAGTTGATTACGTTTAGTGGATAGAGCAAAATATAAGTTCTGCGAAAATGCAGAGAAAATGATCAAACACATTGTCTGCAACTGCAGGACAATTCTTCACGAACATAAGTTTCTGGAACAGGTCTTTTTAGAGCTAGACTAAGTAACAAATATCTTTTCTAAATGAATAATAGGCCTTCATAGAAATCTGGATCTATTGGACTGTTTATAAATGTAGTTTGTATACAAAAAATCTTACAAGTAGCAGTGTGGAAAAGTCTACGAGACCCATCTACTCCTTTGAAATCTGCATTCTATAATTTGGCGGTTTAAATGAGTATATTTCCATACTACTTTAACAGTTCTTTTGAAATTTTATCCAAACCCGAAAACTTTCGGTTTTTTAGTTTCTCTAATTATTTCTTCGTTGATCCGTTCTACAGCAGCGATTACAATTTTGATAATTATTTTTGGGATTTCTGATACAATATAATTTTCTCGAGCTATACATAATTTAGTGAAGTAGGTAATACAGGTAATCCACGTAAGTAGATAAATTCTTTCATTCTAATAAATTTCCATATCTGATTTTGGAGTTAAAAACCGGCTTATATCCTTGAAGACAAAACATGCCAGTATTCATCTTTTATTTTCTAAACTCTTGCTTTTCTTTCATCTTTACTATTTTGGAGTAAGTTTATATTATTTGTTTTAATCTATAGTTTAAATAAGCTTCTTCTTTTTTCATTTCATTTACTCGCACTTAATCATCTTTATTAGTATTTCTTTGGTATTCCATGTAAGGTATTTAATGCATTTGTTTTCCATATTTTATGTTTCTTTAGAATTCAATTAGTTTAAAAAGGTTTGGTGAAGTCTGTTAAGGAAACTTCATAGCGACGCAACACTAATAAATAACAAAATAGTATCAGCTACTTCTGATGGGAGTGCTGCCAGAACAGTGAACATATTGTTACGAACGTGCATTTAACGAGGCACGTATAACGGTTGCATCTCGAAACAGCACCTCATGCTTCCATGCGGCGGCATCTCGAAAGCGACTCGATATTTCGAGAAAGATCAGTCTAGAGGTGGGAACTTTCTAGAAAATAGTAACTTTAGTATATATATGTAACGATCTTAGGAATAAGTTTAGTTGATAAGAGAATACCGAACTGTAAAGTTATAAATAAATATATTTATATAAATTCGAACCGCTCGTTTTATTTAAAAACGGTACAGTTGGTGTCACCGTGTGAGGACAATTGATTTGAATATAAATTCAACAGTGATTTTTGAAAAAGACTTTTGAACTTTTGAAAAGTATTGTTTGTCGGGAACATCCGCGTAGTTCAGTAGTGATCGTTGTACGAAAGAACATTTAAAAAGTACGTGTGTGCCTGACCAAAGATGCTGCTAGTAGAACTTTCAGTGAAACAGTTGCGTGAGCAACTAGAAGAACGCGATGAAGACTGCAGCGGGTCCAAGAAGATCCTCCAAGAACGACTGAAGACTGTTCTCAACAAGAATGGAGACGACCCAGAGACATTCCAGTTCCAGTCAGCAGAAGAAGCCGTTTTAACTAAAATAATTGATGGAAAATTCGAGACTGTTTCCAAAAGATTCGATGAAACGTCTCAAATTATTAAAGAAGTAGCTAGACAAAACGACGAGACTTCACAAATTATTAAAGAAATATGTAATCAGAACAATGAGAAATTTGAAGAAATTTCTAAAACATTCGATAAAGTAGAAGAGAAGATCAAACAGTTAGAGACCATGATAACTAACACGAAAGTGCTACCACCAGTTAATACGGTAGCTTTAGATCCGGTAGTGAAAGAAGAATCACCTAGAGACGAAATGACACATCATATGAGATTCAAATTGCCACCATTTGATGGAAAGTCCTCTTGGTCCATATACCTTAGACAATTTGAAGCTATTGCGACAGCCAATCATTGGACAGAACAAGAAAAGCTGTTTCCTTGACTGCTGCTTTACGAGGTGATGCTGCAGATATCCTAAGATCGATTCCTAAGGGTCAAGAAAAATGTTACCAGACCTTGTTCACTCGACTAGACAAACGTTACGGAGATGCCCATCTACAACAAGTCTACAAAGTACAAATAAGAAGTAGAATTCAACGAGCAAGTGAGAGTTTGCAAGAATTTGAAGCAGATATTGCTCGTATAGCGCTGTTGGCCTATCCAGAGGTACCAGACAACATTTTGGAAGAAATTGCTGTAGATGCCTTCGTCAATGGGTTGAGAGACAGTGAACTACAGAAAGCTTTACGACTAGCAAGACCGAAAGTTTTAGATGAAGCGCTCGCCATTGCCTTGGAACATGAGATAGCTAGTCGAGTTTCACGGAGCTATCAAGTACGAACCTCTGAAGAAAGTGACGAACGAAACGATAAACGTCTAGAGGAAATCGTACGGAAAGTAGTTCGTAACATGATGCCGAAGAAACGTGAACCCAGATGTTGGAATGGTAACAACGAAGGTCACATTCGCCACAAAGTGCAAGAAAATAATACAACAGTCAGAAAGCTAGAACAGATCGAGCACTGGGCTGGAAAAAGTCATTCAAATGCTGATGTTCAATCAAGACGGCCATACAGTGCAAATCGTAATCATTGTCTTGAATTAGAAGAACGATTTTGCCCCGTTAGGCGAACCACCGTTATTAATGACCAATGGCAGCCTCAACAGCTACAAGACGCTCAAGCAGATGATCCATGTATAAAAAGAGTATTGGATTGGGTGCGTCGAAGTGAAAGACCTTCTTGGCAAGACATTAGTGCATGTAGTCCCGAAGTCAAGTGTTACTGGAGCCAATGGAATTGCCTAGTGCTGAAAGATGATCTTCTGTATAGAACCTTTGAGAACGATGATGGTACAGAAACTAAGCTTCAGTTGATTGTACCTAAAAGTAAAGTGTCAGAAGTATTGCGTCAGTTGCATGACGGTGCATCAGGTGGACACTTTGGTATTACGAAGACTCTGCAAAAGGTTCGAGAACGGTTCTATTGGGTGAACTGTAAAGATGATGTAAGAAGATGGTGCCGGAAATGTGAACTGTGTGCAACTAGTAATGGTCCAGTTGGTAAAAAGAGGGCACCCATGAAACAGTACAATGTTGGTAGTCCTATGGAGAGAGTAGCAATCGACATTGCAGGTCCACTTCCAGAGACGAATGATGGAAATAAATATATCCTGGTAGCCATGGATTATTTTACGAAATGGACTGAGGCCTATGCGATACCAAATCAAGAAGCTGCTACCGTTGCAGAGGTACTTGTTAAAGAATTCTTTAGCCGATTTGGTGTTCCCTTGGAGATCCACTCCGACCAAGGGCGAAACTTCGAGTCAAACCTTTTCCAAAACGTTTGTAAATTGATTGGTGTCAATAAGACCAGAACGACACCCCTGCATCCTCAATCAGATGGAATGGTCGAGAGGATGAACCGAACGATGGGTAAACACCTGTCCAAAGTTGTATCAAAACATCAAAGAGATTGGGATCAGCACATTCATTTATTCTTAATGGCCTACCGCTCGGCCGTGAATGAAACTACAGGCCAGACTCCAACCTGCCTGATGTTAGGTCGTGAAGTTCGTTTGCCCTGCGACCTAGAGTTTGGCTGCAGACCTTCCGAAGAACATGTTGCAAGCGAAGATTATGTCGATCGCCTGAAGTTAAGAATGAACAACATTCATGAACTTGCCCGACAACACATCCAGTTAGCCAGTGACAGAATGAAAGATCAATACGATTCTCGATGCAAGAATGAAAGCTATGAAGTAGGTGATCTTGTTTGGCTTTATAATCCACAACGTCGTCGTGGCTTGTCTCCTAAACTGCAAAGACAATGGGAGGGTCCGTATGAAATTAAAAAGAGAATAAATGACGTAATATACCGAATTAAGAAGTTGCCGAAAGGTAAACCAAAAGTAGTTCACATAAATCGTCTTGCACCTTATGCTGGCTCAAATGAAACCGAAGAAGCCCGAACCCTTCAACATGAGATCAAAGATGATCGGCGACCAAGCTTTAATGAGTTTATGTCAAATTACGCAGAGAGAAAGAGTGCTAGATTCGGCGTGACGACAGAAGTTCAGCAGGATCTTTTTAGTGTTCCGCATAACGTCTCTCTAGCCCACTGTGTTGCCCAAGATCTTGAGATGACTAAAGGAATCTCATCCGTATTTTATAAGAAATTTGGTCGCTTGGACGAGTTAAAAAACCAGCAGCCTAAAGTTGGAAGAGTGCTGAGATTAGAAGATGGTTCTCGATCTTTGCTGTATATGGTGACCAGGAAGTCGTATACAGACAGGGCAACCTACGAGGATATATGGTGTGCTCTAACTAATTTGAAGAAAATCGTCTGCAATTACGACATTAAGAATTTGGCCTTACCCAAGATAGGCCATGCACTAGATAATCTGGATTGGAAGATTGTCAGAAGCATGCTTGAAGTGATCTTCCGAGAAACCGGCGTAAGAATTACTGTGTGTTGCACTAATCCGAAGAGATCGTGTCCTTCAAAGACAGTAGACTGTTATTTCTTTCTGAGGGGTTCATGCAGAGCTGGAGAGTCCTGTAGATTCCGCCATCCTGGGCCTACATATAGAGTTGCTGATCGGGACGCTCAGATCTAAGAGGGGAGCAGTGTTACGAACGTGCATTTAACGAGGCACGTATAACCGTTGCATCTCGAAACAGCACCTCATGCTTCCATGCGGCGGCATCTCGAAAGCGACTCGATATTTCGAGAAAGATCAGTCTAGAGGTGGGAACTTTCTAGAAAATAGTAACTTTAGTATATATATGTAGTATATATTACAAAAAAGGGGATAAACGCAATTGCTCTAACTATAGAGGAATAACTGTTACTAGCTCAGTTGGGAGGTTGTACGGTCGAATAATAAAAAAACGAATTGAATCAGAATATGAAGACATAGAGGAACAAAATGGATTTCGGGCAGGAAGATCGTGCATTGATAATATATTCGTTCTGCAGCAGGTAATCGAAAAACGGAAGGCAAGGAATCTATCTACCCACCTATTGTTTGTAGATTTAGAGAAGGCATATGATACGGTACCTTTGAAAAAACTATTTTATACATTGACGAAAGTAGGTCTCAGTAGAGAGTATGTGGATGCTATCGCAAATATATACAAAAATGCAAGAAGTGTCGTTAAAGAAGGAAACTTTATATCTGAATCATTTCCAATAACCAAGGGGCTTAAACAAGGATGTTGTCTGTCTCCGACCCTGTTTAAAATATATATTCAATCATCGCTAGAGCAGTGGAGAAAACAAGTATCCGGAATGGGAATAGACATAGGCGGTGGTGAATGTCTAACAGCTTTATTTTTCGCAGATGATCAGGTAGTCGTAGCGAATGACGAGGAAGACATGGACTACATGTTTAGAAAACTAAAGAAAGAATATGAAAAATGGGGCCTCAATATGAATATGGCAAAGACAGAGTATCTTAAAATAGGAGATGGTGAAGAAGATCCAGAGTTAGAAATTAGAAACACAAAAACATGCAATGAATATAAATATCTCGGATCTATAATATCTAAAGAAGGCACTACCAAAAGAGACATCGAAAACAGAACACAGCAGGGAAAAAAAGTGGTAAACAGTCTAAACTCTCTACTTTGGTCTAAAGATATTAGACAAGAAACGAAATTGACAATCTATCGAACCTTGGTAGAGCCTATTATGACTTATGGGGCAGAGGTTTGGCAGATAACGCAGAAGGATAGAAAAAGAATAGAAGTAGTAGAAATGGATTTTCTAAGGAGAGCGTGTGGTATATCCAAAAAAGATCACATCAGGAATGAAGATATTAGAAGGAGGACAAATACTGTATATTCCAGTGTAGATAGAATTGAAACGAGACAACTAGTGTGGTATGGTCACGTGAAACGAATGAATGAAGATAGATGGCCAAAGAAAGCTTTAAATTACATACCACAACAAAGAAGAAGAAGGGGAAGGCCTTCAGTTGCCTGGGAAGAAAATGTACGGCACATAATGAGAGATAGAGCCATCAGAGAAGACGAATGGATGGACAGAAAACGATGGCGGTCGAAATGCGAGAAACGGCAGAGGCTGTAGGAACCTCGCTTATATATATATATATATATATATATATATATATATATATATATATATAATATATATATATATATATATATATATATATATATGTAATGATCTTAGGAATAAGTTTAGTTGATAAGAGAATTTCGAACTGTAAAGTTATAAATAAATATATTTATATAAATTCGAACCGCTCGTTTTATTTAAACACGCTACAATATCCATCCCATAAACATGTGTTAAGAGCTTAAAATTCTTAAAAGGAAAAGAAAGATATAAACAGTCTCTCGCAAACTTTCAGCATGGAATAGCATGGGAAATTTTAAAACAGGAAAATTTTCACATTTAATCGAGTACATAACGAATTCTTAATGAATATAGTACCCAAAGCAAAGAAGTGGTTGCGTAAGTGATTTTCAAAACTTCTCCATACGTAATTGTAATATTCCCAACAAATTAAAAAAGGCAAAGGTAATCAATGTTTTAAAGCTTGGCAAATCAAATGACAAACAAAAACTTCATACCCATGTGTGTACTAAACTGAGTCTATAAGCTTTTAGGGAAACTTATTTAAAACAAAATCACCGTCAGAATCTTAAAGAATCTACTTGCAGAGCTGGTTTTAGACTCAATAGGGCGGTCGTGACGAGGGACTAGCACTAGAAACTTATATGAAAGCCGGTTTTTAGAACCGCCTTAAAACTGTGGCATTTATTGAATTTGCAGAAGCTTATGATACAGTGTGGATAGAAGGACACATGTACAAGATTGTAACAGACAGAAGTCTGTTTAGTCTTTGCCCCACCGCTGTTCAACATGTACAACTTGGATCTTCCATATATCAGTTCACACCAACTCTGCTATGCTAAAGATATAACACTTGCCGCTAACCATAAATTTACAGAAACCACAACAGAAACTCTAACGTTAGAGTTAAAAACTACGGAAAAATGGAGACGGTGTCCAGCACAAGGAAGTATGCTGTTTTCAAGTCAAGAATAAAATTGCACATATAAAATTAAGCCATTGAAGTAATAAACTGGACACGTAATCTCAATATCATTGTTTAATAAATATATATATATATATATATATATTATATATATATATATATATATATATATATATATATAGGGTAGCGGGTAGGTACTTTTCACAATCCCGGTGGAAAACAGACCTACTTCAGGGATTAGCGACCCTGCCCACGCTAGCTCATGATATTCCACCATCTCACACCGTGGAATCTCATGTCCCAGAGCCTTTATCCTACACCCTTAATAGTTATCCCTCCTAGTCCTCAACCCTGGTGAAGGGCAGCAGCGATCACCAGTACCAACGCAAGGCGCAAAAGAAATTATCTTGGACCGGCTTGTTATTGGAATTCCACAGGCATGACTAGGACAGTTTGAATGGCTGTGGTACTGCGGTGTTGAAAGTAACGGGATACTACAACACTACCTTTTCCCCAGGATAACTCATCTCATTATGGCAGAACAAAACAAAACTCAGATGGCCCTCAGTCCCGGGCAGGCCTTAGATGGTCAGAGGGTGCGAAGAATCTCCCGGTGCCAAATAGATGATATCCAACGAATTTCAACATGGAATGTTAATAGTCTTTACGAACCAGGAAAACTACACAACCTTATAAAGGAAATGAATCGGCTGAAAATAAATATAATGGGAGTCAGTGAAGTCCGATGGTCTGGATCTGGACAGTTTACGAAAGATAATATTACTATGTATTACTCGTGTAGTGACCCAACAGATAGACATCACCGACATGGAGTGGCTATTGCTCTTGACAGGAAGACCAGTAAATCGGTGACAGATTTTGTTCCAGTTTCCGAACGAGTCATGTTGATCAAAATGACAGGCAAACCAGTAAACATAAATGTGACACAAGCATATGCACCAACAGCAGATAAGTCAGAAGAAGAAATAACTAAGTTCTATAAAGATCTGGAAAAGCAATAAGACTAACAAAGAAAGAGGACATAAACATAATAATGGGCGACTTTAACGCCAAGGTGGGTAAAGGAAGATATGAAGACATAATTGGAGAGTACGGCCTTGGAGTTAGAAATGAAAGAGGCGACCTGCTGTGTGAATTCTGCCAGGAGAACGGTTTTGTCGTCATGAACACATGGTTTCAGCTCCCACCTCGTAAGTTATATACTTGGAGATCACCAGGAGACCGTCCAAATCGAATAATTAGAAACCAAATTGACTACGTTTTAATAAACAGAAGATTTCGTAACGCTATCAAAAGAATCGCAGCATATCCAGGTGCTGATATTGCATCCGATCATAATCCGATAATAGCAGATGTGAGGTTAAAACTAGCAAAAATTAAGAGAACAAATACAAATACCAGCACACCTATAAATACAAGAGAACTGATGAGAGACGAAAATCTGAAGAAGAGTTATGCGAATCAAATTAATGAAAGAATGCGAGTAATAGAACAAAATGATGATATCGAAGAGATGGTCAATGATATTAAAGGAACGATTCTGGCAGTAAACAGGGAAGTTAAAACACAGATCAGAAAGAGAAAGCATAACGAATGGATGACGGACGAAATTATGGATCTAATGGAAAAGCGAAGGCAACATAAACAACAACGTAATCAAGACAAATACAAACAGATACACAAAGAAATCCGTCAGAAAATTAAGAAAGCAAAAGAACGTTGGATGGTGGAAAGGTGCAACGAAATAGAACAATTGCAGGAAAAAGGAGATAGTTTTGGACTACATAAGAAGATCAAAGAAATATCGAATATACACAAAAGCCACCACAGAACAAGAATACGCAACGACAGAAACGAATACATAGAGTCAGAAGAGGAGATAGCAATGGCGTGGAAAGAATACGCAGAAAGCCTTTTTAATGACGAAAGACCAACACAACCAACGCGCAAACTTCCTTCCGAAAACTTATCAGGGCCATCAATAATGCGAAGTGAAATAGAATATGCAGTTAGAACCACAAAGATGCATAAAGCAACAGGTCCAGATGAAATTAATATAGAAGCAATAAAACTACTAGACGAGGAGAATATCGAAATCTTGGTAAGGCTGTTCAATAGAATTTATGATACTGGTTACATTCCGCGAGAATGGCTGCAGTCATCCTTTGTGATGATCCCAAAAACAGCTAATGCCACAAAATGCAATGAACACCGCTTAATCAGTTTAATGAGTCACTTGTTGAAACTCTTCCTTAGGATATTACACTCAAGAATGTACAAGATACTAGAAGAACTTAGCGGGTCAACACAATTCGGTTTTAAGGGAGGACTAGGAACAAGAGAGGCAATTTTATGTTTGAACACCTTAATACAAAACTGCTTAGATCAACGAAAAGATGTCTACCTCACCTTCATCGACTACGAGAAGGCATTTGACAATGTTAAACATGATATCATGATGAAACTACTACATAGGGCCAACATTGACCAGAAGGAGATCAGAATTATTCAGAATCTATACTGGAACCAAATGGCAAAGGTGAGGATTGATCGAGACCAATATACGGATGAATTTGAAATCCGGAAAGGTGTCCGCCAAGGCTGCATACTCTCTCCGATGCTTTTTAATTTATATGTTGAAAATATATTTGCGGAAGCATTAGAAGATACGGAATTAGGCATTAAGGTGAACGGCATACCAATTAGCAACCTACGCTATGCGGACGACACAGTGATTATAACTGATAATTTGGAAGATCAGCAGTTATTACTTGATAGGGTGAATAGCATAGGTAAAAAATATGGCCTCAAAATCAACATTTTGAAAACGAAATATATGGTCATTAGCAGAAACCCTCCAGAAAACCCGATAATATGCATAGGTGACAATCGTATAAATCGCGTGAAAACTTTTAAATACCTTGGCACCACAATCAATGACCAATCGGATCCACAACACGAGATAAAAACCCGAATACAAATGGCAAGACAAGCTTTTGTGAAATTCAGACCGCTCCTATGTAATCAACACCTAAACTTCGAAATACGCTACAGAATGGTCAAGTGCTACATATGGTCCATCTTGCTTTATGGTATGGAAACGTGGACTTTGAAAAAAACATCTATCAACAAACTTGAAGCATTTGAAATGTGGTCATTGAGAAGAATGATGCGCATACCTTGGGTGGATAGAGTTCGAAACGATGACGTCCTTAATAGAGCCGGCGTGGAAAGAGAACTCTTTGAATTAATTAAAAAACGCAAGATTGGTTACCTTGGGCACATATTGAGAGGAGCAAAATATGAAATACCACAGTTAATCCTACAAGGGAAGATCGAAGGTAGGAGAGGAGCCGGCCGCAAACAATTATCCTGGTTAAGGAATATTAAAGAATGGACAGGAATACACAATACAGGTGAGCTGTGTCACGCCGCCAAGAACAGAATTCTAGTAATGAGATAGTCGCCTACGCACTTTGGTGTATGGCATGTTAAGAAGAAGAATATATATATATATATATATATATATATATATATATATATATATATATATATATATATATATATATATATATAGCGAGTGTTTGCAACTTTAATTTTGTCGCTTCTCGCATCCCAATCGCCATAATTTCTTATCGGCCCAGTCTCCTTCTTGAAGACCTCTATTTTCCATTTCTATATGAATATTGGATATCCATTTCTTTCTTGGCCTTCCTCTTTTATTTCTCTGTGTAGGTCTTCAGTTCCAAACCTTTCGTGGTATCCTTTCTTCATTCAAGGAGAAAGTATCCCAAGAGATTGGAAAGTCTCGTACATAAACTCCATCTACAAAAAGGGAAACAGAAATGACTGCAGTAATTACCGAGGTATCAGCATTACGTCATCCACTGGCAAACTGTATGAAAGAGTTCTGAAAGCCAGAATAGAAAAAGAAGCCACAGAGATCGAAGAACAAAGTGGATTCCGACCAGGGAGATCTTGTGTCGACAATGTATTTACTCTCAAACATCTAATGGAAAAGAGATTAGCAAGAGGACTAGAACTTCATGCCACTTTTATAGATCTCCGTAAAGCGTTTGACTCCGTACCACTGCAGAGACTATGGACAACATTGGAAAACGCAGGTATAAATGCAGTATATATAAATGCCATGAAAAAGCTATATCAAGATAACCAAGCTTATATTAAGGTTGGAAACCAAATTTCCAAGGGTTTCACCCAAACAAAGGGTGTCAAACAGGGCTCTTGCCTCTCCCCAACCCTATTTAAAATATATCTTGGTAATGCTTTAAAATATTGGATGAGAAAATGCAGCCCAATGGGCATATGGGTAAATGACACTCCTATATACACAATCCTCTTCGCAGACGACCAGGTAGTTCTTGCCGAGGACCTACAAGGTATGACGTACATGATAAACAAACTAATAGACGAATTCAAAAAATGGGGATTAGAGGTTAATACCGAAAAGACACAATACATGAATATAGGAGGCATCGGTCAAGACATGGAAACAGAAAGCGGATTAATTAAAAACGTTGATCAGTACGAATATCTCGGAGTTACACTAAGCGAAGACGGGAGAGACGACAAAGATATAACAAGAAAAATAGGAAAAGGAAAAAACATGATAAAAACACTACATCCGATCCTGTGGAATAAAACTTTAACTAAGAAAACAAAGAAAAATATATATCAGGCTATGATTCAGCCGGTGCTGACGTATGGGTCAGAAGTGTGGGTCTTTAACAAGAATATGTCACAAAAACTCCTCTCAACGGAAATGATGTACTGGAGAAGATGTTCCGGGTTAACTTTGTTTGACCACATAAGAAATGAAAACATAAGAGAGAGAATGAAAGTAAAGAACACAATAATGGATACGATAGCCGAAAAACAATTAAAATGGTATGGACACCTGAGACGGATGAACGGAGAAAGGATAGTAAATATATTTTATTGTTATTTGTATTACTTTTATTTTTATGTAAGGTTTGTAATCTGTAGTGTTTTTCTTAATTTGTGTCACAAGCTAAATAATAAATGTGTTTCTTTGGTCTGTTCATCTTCCGACTGTGGTTTGAATTTTTAGTATTGGAATGTTTTATTTTTAAATAATTTTTGTTTACATTTTAAAATCATTTGTTATAGGAATCATAATATTAATTTAAAAATTTGCGTTACAAAATTTATTCTATCGGTGATTTAAACAATTTATTTTAAATTTTGTTTAAAATAACTGCTTAAAAATTATCTTGTACATCAATAAAATTAGATTTTAGCCTAAAAAGCTACAAAGCAAATTACGTAAAAGCGTCCCCACTGAAGTAGGAATTAAGTGTAAACAGATGTCCCAGGGAATGGCCCAAGCGTTCGACCTATTAGTTATACTATCGTCCACTGGATGGAGATACCTATCGGATCATGGTTGCTCTAAACTAGGCAGCTTCATTTACACTGACAATTTCTAAGGATTGGATTCTGTTTAGTGAAAGTTTGATTAGAGAAAGAAACGCTCTACATATCATAATTATTAACTATATCATAAGGTAGACAAAAATAATGGAATTGTTACAATAACAGTTAGTAGATATTCTTAAAACTACATAAATAAGAAAAAACGGGATATTCAAACATTAAAAGTATTGTTATCTAAATTTTTACAAATTATGTTATTAAATTACGACAGATAATATATAGAAATAAGATATCGTCGGTGATTCCGCAAAACCTCGTATGAGGCTTTAAGTAAACTTTACAGGAGAGGTAAAAAATAGTTTATCACAGCATTATGTTTCGATCATGCAACGAAGACTATTGTATAATCAATTTTGATTGAACTGATATAATCGCGTTTGAAAATTTTCGCAAAGATTTCCCTCTGCTGAAATGACGTTATCTTTGGAAGAAATACGTCTTAAATTTCTGATATATTATGTATAAAGGGTTTAAGCGATTTCACAAATCTAACATAACGAAAAACCTTTTTTATGCTAAATTTTGTAGACTTACTATAGTTTTCGTCAAAGCAATAAAGGAAAAAAATACTTACTCTAGACTTAGTAACAGATTATTTATTGAAACACAACAGTACTGTTTAAAAAATGACAATAAAAATTATTTCTGAAGCTAATCGGAATACCTAAAATTAGAGTCTTGTTCATATTCTTTATTATTCTCACTTTCTGCTTCCATATTTCTACTTTTAATATTCTATCCCTTTTGGATTTTCGTCCCATTATCCGCTGTAAGGGAAAAGTAAAACTTATGGTAAACCTTAGGAATGCTAGGAAGACTGTTTCCTTTGGGTTTATATAAGTCAAGCAATCCTTTAAATCTTTTGGCATTTATTGGAAGCAAGCTTGTATATAGTTTTTTAATGTATTTCTTTGAGACTTTTTTAAGGTTATTATTTTCAACTCATCGGGATAATCATATTTGAACTTCATTTTATAAGGCATATCTGATAAAAAGCTCACTTCTTTAATCTTGCTTATTTTTAGCTTTTCTCCGCCATTATCCTTATCCAAAATTTTAATTTTATCTTTTGTTTTAAACTAAACAAGTTGCTTTGTGCCATTTCATTTACAATGTATGGCTTTCAGACAGTTTTGCCATGCAAATTAACATGATCCATTGATCAGGCGTATTGCTGATTGCCGCTTTTTTTTGGCATTTTCAATAACAACATACATGCTGTCTCCTTCGTTTTGTGTATGCCCTGTTTCTAGAAATTGATGAATTATTTGAAGATTAAGATTAAAAGAAGCATAGGAAAAGAATGATAACTAAAACAAGTGCGGTTTTGTCCGCCACAGTTATCAGAATAAAGAATAATCATTTTCATGATAATATCAGCAGACAAAACCAACTGTATGACAACATCTAAATACCCACTACGGTGTAAAATCGAAATTGATGGAAAAATAATAAAGCAGGAAGCAAGGTTTAGATATTTGGGAATAGATATAACTAGTTACGGAGATGTTGAAGAAGAAGTACGACAACAAAGCTTAAAAGCAAGTAAAGCGGCGGGTTCTCTTAATGACACAATCTAGAAAAACAAACACCTAAGACAAGACACAAAAACAAGAATCTATAAAGCAGCAATTAGACCTATATTAACATACACGGCGGAGACAAGACCTGACACATCTAAAACGAGACTACTACTAGAAACAACAGAGATGAAAATACTCCGACGAATATTAGGGAAAAGTCTGTTAGATAGGGAGAGAAGCGAAACACATAAGAAAAGCATGCAATATAGAAGACATAAATGGATGGGTGACAAAACGAAAACAGGAGTGGAACGAACATATCAGTAGAATGGCAGAGGATAGAATAGTACGAATAGCACGAGATAAGTCACCAAATGGACGAAGAAGTATTGGCAGACCACGAAAAAGATGGTGCGACAATTCAGGAGGCTAATATTGAAGAAGAAACAGGCTTTAAAGCCTACATACTAGAAGGAAGAAGAAAAAGAAGACTCCGTTTTCTTTTTGATGTTTTAAAAAATTTAAAATGCAACTGCTTATTTCGTTTGGTCCTCTTTTTGCAATTACCTCGTGCCACACATAATAGTAGCCTTTGTTATTTCCCGTATGATAAATTGTGAAATTATATGTGGCGAGTTTATTCTTGTAATAAACGTCACAGCAAATTGGGGTATTTCAAGGACTTTCTGTAAATCGAAAAAAGTGACACAAACTGATTTATCATTGATCGCCGCTTCTTTATGTGCATCCTTTAAAGCTCTGGCAGCTACTTTATTAGAATTGTGTTTATCAAACCTATATTTTATTTTTATTTTATCGTCTAGACTTGCTAGTAGATAGGTTGTACAAAGGCCGCATTGGTCCTTTTTTAATTTGAAAATTTCAAGGTTGAACTCAGCATTAATAATTTCCACGTATTGTCTTGAGGTACCTATTGTTACATTTCTTTCTTGCGTGTATTCTTCCCTCTTCCCTCTTGGAATACCCTCTTCCAAGTACGTTTTTGTTGACTTTTGTCTGGTGTAGAGGGAAGGCACCACAGAAAAAAGTTGAATGTGATTTCGTATGGAGCTTAAAATGTTTTCATCAATTATATTTGGTTTTGTAGCATGCTTCCCTCTTCGATCAACCTCAAGGGATCCACTGTGTCCAATTTTACTTAAAACATTTGTTATCCACTGTTCGGATGTTCCATAAATATTGAGAAACATAGCTTTGCAAACCGGTATGTCGTTATTGTTAAGAGCCAGTATATATTTTGTAGAGAAATTTGGTCTTGGATTGTAGTCTGTTTTTATCACTTGCTTTTTATCCACTTCCTTAACGTATCTTGCTATGTAATCCCATTGTCTAGTGTGATCTATTTTCCAAAATTCGTCAAACAATATCTTTCTATTTTCGTCACTTATCTTCTCTCGACATTTATTTCTGCAGTTTTCTCT
Source organism: Diabrotica balteata (assembly GCA_918026665.1). Classification (NCBI taxonomy): domain Eukaryota; kingdom Metazoa; phylum Arthropoda; class Insecta; order Coleoptera; family Chrysomelidae; genus Diabrotica; species Diabrotica balteata. The sequence continues at coordinate 110,212,955 of OU898278.1, read as the reverse complement.
GCATGGATTTTTCATCGATTTGGCAGGAATAAGTTGACCTTTACGGTTTTTGTGTCCGATGCCTATGTTTAGAGCTGTCTAAGCCTTAACATCTAACCACCCACTTGTATTTCTTACACGCTTTCTACCTGTTTTTTCTTTAGCTGTCATCTTACGCTTTCTATAGACCTTGACACCCTAAATTTGACTTTTGAGGTCAGTATCTGGTATATTAGATGAGTCAGAATCTGATGTTTATTTAAATTTATAATTAGGATCGAGATCTGAACTATCTGACAAGTGAAAAAAATTATCATACGATGTTTTGCAGAATCACCGACGATATAATCATTGTTTGAGATTATCATAGACTTAAGAGTTCTTGCCCTAAATTTCTCTCATATATACTAATTGTTCAGCATTTTAGTCTTATTTTAGTCTTTTTAGAAGTACATAAAAAATAAAGTATTGTATGGTGGAAGTGTAAATTTATTTGGCATTTATGGTAACTAATTAATTTTTCAAACTTCATTAGTTTCAAGCATTATTCCAGTTGGCGAGGTAAAATTCAACTAAAACTTTGGTAGACGGTATACCATAAACCAATGCACACGGACTATTATTTGAAAAACATTACGGAACTATTGTTCTGAAGCTATTTTCTTGTGGCATTGTATATTAATTACTATTTATAACTGGGAATAAACCACAATTAAAGATAAAAATACGTTTATTGACGTTTCAATTTCCAATTCGGAAATCGTTCTCAAAATACAAACAGTAAATTTACTATTTGTATTTTGAGAACGATTTCCGAATTGGAAATTGAAACGTCAATAAACGTATTTTTATCTTTAATTGTGGTTTATTCCCAGTTATAAATAGTAATTAATATTACGGAACTAATACCAAAGAAAAAAGGGAGTAGTAATAAAAGCTTTAACGGATTATGCAACCCGAATATCCTAAGCTTAATATTTTTGGGACGAATAAAAACATCTAGAAAAATCGTTGGGTCATAACAAATATATATACTAAGCGATTGATATACATCCAAAAAGATTAATCGTAATTATCATCAACAACGAGAACCAAAAGAGCAAGTTCTCTCGGCTTCCATAAAAAATGTGATGCATATAATGCAAATCGTCACTTAATTGTAGAAAAGTCATACTAAGGTACTTTATTGAATCCATCCATCTTAATCAAGTATGTTCTTAACAATACTTTGGCTTTAACTATTAGAACTTTTCTCATCGCTCCAAAAATTCTTTTTTCTCGTGTTTATTGAGTATTGTCACTTTATTTTAGTTCAAGGTGGAATAGTATTCTAATTTTTAAAGTGTAGATATCTTTTCCTAAATGTATACTTATATCTTTTCACAAGTCTCTGCATTATCTTGTCACCTAACTAATTATCTGCATTATCTAACCGATTTAAATAGACGTAGTTATAAAATCACTTGAAATATGACAAATTTCATACCACCGTAGGCAATAAAGTAATAATTTGACATACGAAGGGTCCGTAAAACATGTTAAGTGGCATTACCTAAGATTTAAATGTGTTTGCATAAAACAGTCGTTAAGTAACCATATTACAGATTTCAATTTTCAAAATTGGGTATTTGACTCATAGATGTCATTACCTCACATCGTCAAAATCTGTTAACTGTCAAATATGTTTTTTGCATGTAAAACCTGTGAACTGCAGTGAACACACGTAGTGTACTTAACAAGTTGCCTGTTTTATTTTGTTTTATGCTTAAAAATGTCGAAAATAGTGATGTTTCTTCAGCAGAAGGGCTCAGATTTGGATCCTAACTATATTGACGAAGAAGGTTCAATCGAAAGTTCCGATTTAGAACAAGTAAGTTTTTAGGTTAAGATTCTAACACTACACGCAAAATCTGTTAAGTGATGGCGGTTACCACGTTTTACTTGCTATTACTGATATTTATTTATTATATTAGTAAAATCTTAGGACTTGACATTATTTAATATACTAAATTTTTTTTAGAATATTAATGTAAAGAAGGGAAGAAAAAGAAAGAGACAGATAAACAGACAAAAAACAAAGATACTAAAAGATTCTGGAGAGAAATATAAAAAATACAGAGGAAGTGGTGGTGAAGTAAGCAAGAAAGCTGTTGTACCTCCATGTACATGTAAAAAAAATGGTTTAAGGTAATAGCAGCAGATAACTGATCCAAGATATTTTCTAAGTTCTGGCAGCTCTCACGCCATGATATACAAAATACTTATCTATTCGGATGTATGCGTAGAAACAATATAAAACGAAAGACCAGAAAAAGGGATACGAGGAGGACTTCTACTTTTGAATACTTTATTCACTTAAACAAGAAAAGTTTAACAATTTGCAAAAATGCATTTATTTCTTTTCATGGAATAGGTAGAGGTCGAGTGGAATATATGGTGAGTAAGCTTAAGAAGGGTGTTAATGTTCCTAAAAAAACGTAGAGGTAGACATAGAAACAAAAAAAGGAAGTATTTGCAAAACCGCCAGAAAATTTAATATGGTTATTTTTGAAAAAAAAAAAAAAAGACAAATGCATGGTTATAACAGCAAATTTTTATTTATTTAGACCTCATATTATCTAGCTACAGAAAGCTCCGAACACAAGTGAAAGATAGGGGAATAGAGCAAAAAGAGCTGCAGGTTGACTGAATGAAATAATATGGACAAATAAAAATATTTGAAAAGAAAAGAAAGGCAGAATTTACAAAACAGTCATCAGACAAATAATGACATACGCGGCAGAAACACGACCTGACGAAAAATAGAAAAGTAGAATGGAACGATCATGTAAGCCGAATGACAACAAATAGATTAGCACAGACGGCAAGAGACGGTTCTCCAATAGGAAGACGATCAGGAGAAAGACCATGTAAACCTTGGAACGACAACTTACTGAAGGCGCATTGAAAAACAGAGTCATGTCTACATAAAAAGAAGAAGAAGAAGAAAATTTGCTGATCAATAGCTATCGCAAATTTCCACGTCTTATCTAACGACCTACATCGATCAAAGTTTATATTTAGCTTTACTAAAAAGTGTTTTGAGATTAGAAACAAACTGGATTGCAGCAGCTAGAGATAGAGAGAACTGGAGACGTTTGGAGAAGGCCTATATCCAACAATGGATGTGAAAATGGGGCTGGATTATGATGATGAACAACTGTTACTTCGAAGGCTTAATTTGTTGGATAGAAAAAAAATGTAGGTGTGAAAATTATTTATTTATTAAAAAAAGTAGTAGAAGTTGTTGTATACGGTCAGAACAATATGTTTGTTCTCTGCTCCACTCATTTTCGTGCAAAATAATATTTCATATTGGAATAATACAATATTAATTTTAACAGTAATTAAACATTTGTGTCTAGTGGATCTTTGTTCCCGAACTAAACATCTAGATGTCTAGACGTTTTAATCAAAACTTATACAAAATCGCAAATAAATGGTTTTAACTAAGTTTCGACATAATCTATTTTTAAATATTATGTTTATATGGGACTAAACCACAATTAACTGTAATGAAAATTTCATTTTTAAATAATGTTTAAATTAACGTATAAAGTTTAAATTTGATTTTCACTTTAGAAATTGTTTTCAAAAAAGGATAATTTAAAAAAAAAAGCTCCCAAAATGTGTAACCAATAAGTTATTTGTGGGGTTATGTTTTTTAAAATTGTTGGTTAACTTTCCTAGCCTCGATAGTTTAGGTAATAGTCTGCTTTTAATTAAAAAAATTTTAAGCGTGGTGATTTTACCTTCGAAATATAAAATTTTGCATTTTTTTGTGTGTTTTTGTATTGTTTATTTGTTTAATGTGTGTTTACGTAGATTGACTGTTTGTGTATTACGTGTGGCATATGTATTATGTACAAATTATAGTTGATATTATGTCTCCTACTTCCCATCAATCCAATATTGTTGTCATGCTCTTGTTGTTGACTTCTTTTTTTAGTATTGGCAACCAAAGCCTGCTACATTCTACCGATGAAATAGCTACAAATTTTTCCTCTTTAAGTAGAATGGAAATTGCTTGTTGGATTTTTCTCTTTTTTTTTTTGGTGACTGTTTCTTTTATAATAATTGGTTTATCTTTCTATTGTACTCTGTGCTCGTTATCTCAGGTATGTTAGCATATCTGAGTCAAAATCTTTGTTCTTGACTTATGTTTCGTGTTCGTTTATACTGAGAGTTAATGGTCACAGGTTATTTATGTATGCAGTTTTTTGCCAGGATAGATCTGAGTGTGTTAGTTGCTTTGAATGTGATCTGATGTTGTATTTATGTCCTGTACTTTTTAGTTTTTCACAAAGTAAAATTTCTATAGTTCTGTAGTAAATCATAAATCACAAAAAATTTAGTTAAAAATCCTTTAAAAAGATTATATCTTTAAAAAGACCCGTTGGGGATACATCACAATAGAAAGTTTTCTGACTAAAAAGTTCATCATCAGTACATTTGCCTCAAATAAGTATTACGTTTTAGTAAATGCAAACATAAAGATTAAATTTTAACCAAGGTTAAAAAAAGTAATGTAGGTATATACCCAATATGTGTACATGATTCAAGCCACTAAATATTTGGGTAAAAACCCTTGAAACGGTACAAAATTTGTTGTTTATTATATTTTTGTTAAATACTTGGTGTGATATTAAAGTTTTTAACAGGTACCCTGCACGACAATGTGGGACTCTCAATTTTAAGGGGTTGCTGACCCAGACAAAATTTTTTGCTCTAGATGGCAACTGAATAAAATGACATTGTTTAGGATGGATTTACGAACAAAGTAGTCAATGTAACTTGTAGTATGTGTCTTAATGCGACTATAGACAAAAATGTGTTAGATGAATATATTAAAATTTTATTTATTGTTGCTTGTAACAGTAGCAAACATCAATATGTTGGGGGTGAAGTGTAAAGTACCCTGAAAATTATTTTGACACCGTGGAAAACAATTGCATGTGTGGAGTAACTTTATAAAGCATTTAAACTTGAAGTAGGCAAGTATAAATACATGTACCTAATGGAAAAAGGATAATGGATATGGATAAAAATATTGATGGGTAAGGCCCTACATGTTTTACGTTAACATTTGGTAGCTTAAAATTAAATGGAAATTATGGGTATGATGCTGAGTTGTCAATTAGTGAAGACAGGGTATGTGGATAGAATAGAATATAGAAACCTATCAAAAAAAAGTACAAGAAGAGTTATATTCTCCGATGGAACATTGACGTAACTGCAAATTTATCGAAAATGAGTTTATTCGTCATTGTGTCCAAACTTGGTTACCCCATTCGTCAGAGGTCAGACGTGTTGTTCAGCTTTTAGCCATTAGGGTGCAGATGCGTAATATTTGAAAAACCAGCCGATCTCGGAGAAACAATGACGGAATGTGTAGTTGTACTTCGATAGGTCAAGTGTGTGATTGTACCTACCCTGCTACATTGACTCAATTGTATTTTATGTTATTGTTGCCTTTTTTCACAAATACGCGGAAACATTGACGTAACTGTATTCTCTGTAATTTTTCATCTGGATTTCTCCTTAGTGTGAGGCAACATTGGCGTGCATTTTATGTAAGTTCCAGATCCCCAAACACCAACACTTGCTAATGCTCTCTTAGTCAAAAGAAAAAAAAGACAAAGAAATATGGATAGTTGATTAAAAGAAAAAAAGAAAAGACTAAAGAATTCTGAACAGGGGTATACTTCTAAAAAACGAAACCTTTAGCTGCTAAAAATGGGACCTGTGTGTACCGACAAATGCCGTTTGAAATGTCGAAGTAGGGTATCTAAAGAGCTGAGAGAGACACAGTTTAAAGAGTATTGGGCATTAGGGTACTTGCAAAGAATGCGAGATTTTTTGGCTTCTTGTATTCAGTCATTAAAGTTGAGCTACATCAGTATTACATTGAGTATTTCTACATCAAAACCACTCCCAGAAATACAAATTATGCATTTTTTATTACAGGCAAAGGAAAACAAGAACGATATCTAAAACGTTTCTCATTATTACTTTTGGAATAACTGAATATAGATGTAATACTAAATATAAATATAAATGATAGAGCTATTCGCTCTATAATTAAAGCAGAAAAAACTACTATTATACCAGAAGATAAACGTGGGAAGCACGAGAGTCACAAGAAAATAAGTGACAAAATTTTGGATTCTGTTCGTAGCTATATAAATTCAATTCCACAAATTGAAACTCACTATCTTTGAAGATGATTTTCGAGGCAATACATAGACGGTGGTTTAACTATTGCGGAACTTCATAAGAACTATATAAAGGAACCAAAAGAAGCAAAAGAAGAGTCAGCAACCTGCGACTGTTATTCTTGTATTTTCAATAGCGAATTTAATATAGGGTTTTTTATCCCGAAGAAAGATCGTTGTCACCAATGCGAATCTTTTAAAAATGCCGGGTCAGAAGAAAAAGAAAAGATGCAAACAACTATTGAAAGTCACTTAGGGGAAAAGTATCTAATTCGTAAAGAAAAAACTAACGATAAACTGAAAACAATAAATTCTGATAACAATATACATCTAGCTACTCATGATTTACAAATAGCACCTGTGCCAATAGCACAAAGTTCTGCAATTTTTTACAAATCTCGCTTAAACTGTTACAACTTTACAGCAGTAGAACTAAAGGCGAATAAATGCCAAGTCTCCGAAATAGATAGCACTTGTAAAATCGATAAAGCTAGCTGTTACTTTTGGAATGAAATAATGGGGAATAGAGGAAAAATAGAAATCGGATCTTGCGTTAATTACTATCTAAAAGAATGGTCAATAACCAGCCCAGGAGTTATTGTGACTTTTTATTCCAATAACTGTGAAGGCCAACAAAAAAATAAATTTCTAATAGCCATGTACCTGTTTACTGTTTACTACCTTGTTCGCGGTCACACCCAAAATGAAGGTGATTCAGTCCACAGCATAATAGAAAAAGCTGTGAAGAGGGCAACCAAATCAGGGCTCATATACATTCCCAAGCAATACGTTGAATTAATTAGAAATGCTAAAAAAACAGGAGCTCCTTTAACCGTTAAAGAAATGATTTCACTGAGTTTTACGATGTAAAAGCACTGTACAATGAAATGGGATTGATTAGATTTTACCAAAGATGAGCAAGGCCGTGACTTCAAAATAACTGAAGTAATGTTACTTCAAATCTTAAAAGAGAAAGATAATTTCCTGTATAAAAAAAGTAATAATCAACCATGGTGGACGAAAGTTGATGTTTGCCAAAAAAGAAGGGGTCAGAGTTTGTCCGAATTATTTTCACCGAAATGCCAGCTGCGTAGTGCTTACTGTTTAAAAATTCCTTTAGGTGATAACAAACTAAAAGATTTGAAACAGTTACTTTCAAAACATAATTCCTGGATTTTGTAGAGCCTTTTACGATTCAATTTTTCGTTTTTTTGCAATTTCAATTTTATTTTTAAGTTGTTCTTATTTTGATGCCACCTTTCAAAACCTAAAACCCTACTAGGTAACCAAAAATTATACAAAATGAATATATCTGTGGCAATTTTATCTTTAAAACTAAATTATAATTTTTCTTTCTAAAACTAAATTCTAAATTCCTAATTTTTCATCCCTAAATTTGATCCCCAATTGCAATTACGTCATTATTGCCTCAGTTATTTTGTGGCAACAATGACGTAATTGCAATTGAGGATCAAATTTAGGGATGAAAATTAAGAATTCATTTCGAATGTGTAGTAGAGTTACAGTATATCACGGTGGCTAAGTATAACTGCAATACTAATCCAGTAACTTCATTATGCTTCATTGCATGAGGTATTAAGTAAAATAATTTTATATTTTTGGCTCTCCTGAAAAGTTACACTTTTGTAGTTACATCATTGTTCCACCGGGACAGCGTTGTTATGTGGGGTTAATGTATAATCATCATCATTCTGGCTTTACAACCCTACGAGGGTCCTAGTCTTCTCAAGAATTTCTCTCCAGTCGTCCTTATTCATCGCCTTTCTCCGCCAAGACGTATTCCCATATTTCTCATGTATTTATCAATGTTATTAAGGAACCTCTTCTTCTCTGACCAATGGGTCTATCAAGAAGCGAAGAAACTGGGTCATTTTGTTTCATCCACTTCAGACGTCATATCTTAATATGTTTTACGATATTAACTTCCTGGTATATTCTATAAAGTTCAAAGTTGTATCGTCTTCTCTACACTCCATTGTCATTCACTGCTCCATAGCCATAAATTCGCCTTAGTACTTTTCTTTCTAACCATCCTAACATGTTTTCATAATTTTTTGTTAGAGTCCAGTCTGAATCATATGTTAGTACTGGGCGTATTATTGTTTTATAGAGTTTTGTTTTTGTATTTCTCGGTATAATTGTGGATTTAAGGAGGAGGTTGAGCCCAAAATAGCATCTGTTGGTCATGGAAATTCTACGGTGTATCTCTGCAGTAGTATTATTTTGAATATTAAGGAGCGCTCTCAAGTATACAAATTCGTTCACTGCTTCGATGACGTCGTTTTCTATAACAAGTGATCGAAGTATTTGTGGTTGCGTGCTTATTATCATATACTTCGTTTTGTTGGTGTTTACTATTAAATTCACTTTGTAGCTGATTATTTTAATGATATCAATAACTATATTGATATCGTCAGCATATGCCAGGATTTGCACTGATTCATTATATATTGAACCAGTGATTGTGATTTGTGACATACGTTTTACTTTTTGCAGAGCCAGATTAAACAGTATACAGGAGAGAAGGTCTTCCTGGCACAGCCCGTTATTTGTTCTAAAATGTTCTCCCTGAATTCGTACTCTACATTTAACTTTTTCAAGAGTTAGTTTTTTTAAATTTACCAAGTAATTTGGTATTCCTAGCTCTTTCATTGCTTTGAATATTTCTCTTCTATTTACAGAGTCGTAGGCTGTTTTGTAGTCTATAAATAGGTGATGAGCATTAATGCCATGTTCCAATGTTTTTTCCAAAATTTGTTTCAGGGTTACAATCTGATAAATTGTACCACCTCTGAAATCAGCCTGGTATTGTTCTATTATTTATTCTGCATATGGTGCCGTACGATAATATAGTACTGTGGAAAATGTTTTATACTCTGCATTTAGTGGTTAATGTGTAATGTAACTTGAAATATTATGTTAGAAAATTATAAGTAGGTAGGCAAACATCAATACAAATACCTATACCTAATTTAACCAGAATAACTAAAAGATTAATAAGAAGATACATCATCTAGAATAACGCATGCCCCTAAAGTTTTTGTTACAAATAAATATGTATTTATTGACAAAACGGTCCAAAACTCTTATGCAATCCTCGCCTTAGGCACATTTCGAGGATTGTCGCGCTTGGGAACACAATTTATATTTTGAGTAGTTAACTAATCTGTCATTCTCCCGACGTAATGGCATGACGCTAGGTCGGACCAAAATGTGATTTTATTATTAAGGTTATGAGTATTTATAAATTGGACAAGCTTTGTAAGACACCTGTTAACGTAATTGTTAGCATTGGAGCTTCACCGCGAACACGCCCAACAAACGACTGTGAAACACCAGCTTCTGAGATGGCACACCATACCAAAATTTTATCGGCAAATTTCACTTTTTTCCTAAACCTAACTTCGCCCGGTACATCTTCTACATTAAATGTATGAAATCCGTAGTTACCCTTCATTATGAAATTGGATAAAGTAAAATACTTTTCGTCATCAATAATGAGAATTTTACCAGAAATATGAATACGTCTCAATGCACGGCATCTAAGAATTTTTTCTAACTGGACTGGTGTGTACTTAGGAGCTTTTCTTCTTTTATATTGTTTTAAATTATGCTACTTACAGTCATTTGTGAAACATTATATTGCCACATTGCAATATCTAATTTCTCCATACCCTGAATTAATCTTTGTTCCCAAGCAGGAGTTAAAACTCCTGGTCTTCCACTTTTGGGCAAATTAAGGCATTGTATATTATTTTTACACTCTTTAATTGTCTGGTAAATCGTTGACTCAGAAATATTTTAAGCACTAAAAATTCTTACAATATCGCGTTTTGGTACATGTCCAAGTAAACGATAAATACTTTGACGAATATTAAGTTTTTACGACATCTTAACGAACCTTATTTGTGAAAACTAACATTGTTTATATGGTTTAAGTTGTTTACTAACTTTGGTTTCTAATGGCAACTTGATCCAATGCTTCCTACCAATAATACTTTTAAATCCAAAATTTTTCGAAAACTTTAGGGATATGCGTTATTATATTCAAAATTTGTATTTCGTTGCTGACTGCGAATTTCAGTTTACCAGAAGTACCTTTAAATATAATGGGATATTACCATAAATTAATTATAGGAGTCATATTTGTGTGTTTTTGTGAACTTTTATGTGAGTATTAAAAGTATCCAAATGTTTGACTTATAGACCCAAATAAAAAATATATAATACTCTGCTAAGTAATAAGCTTTTAAAATATTCTACGGAAAGTATTCAAAGGTAAAGGAAAAACCATTAGAGACAGTATGTGTCTTAGTTGGTTAATGTTTCTATTTCGAAAATGCGCGAACCGATTGCAAAGAGAAACGATCGCAATTAATCTCCTTACCTCTGGGAGAGATATCCGCCGTCGTTGTCAAGGCAACCGAAGGTCTCCAACAACCGATTTCAACCTTTAGTACGAGTATTCCAACAGCGGTTATAGACCGGGCAATATCACTTTGTAACAAGACTGTGGATGCAATGAAACACAAGTATTTGGAGTAATAACAAAAAGTGACATATACTTTAAAGCTGGCTAGCAGAAGGTGCCGGAGAGTGACTACTTGACAATCAAAGGAGGATTCGGCCAATTTGCATGCCCTACAGAGACCGTAGAATAAGAAAATGAATGACAAGGTAATAAACAACCTATAGGTATATAACTAAGATAAATAAAAGTGATTATAGAAGTTACCCTGGTTACACACAACTGATCCTTGATAATCTGAGTTTATAAATTATAAAATATAAGAATAAATTTAGTAATAATAATAATTGATCTAAATTTACAAATAATAATATATAGGAAAAATTTTAATGATTTAACAAGTAATAAGGACACTATCCTGACGGGATAAATGTCCAAAGATTTAAATATGTAATAATAATAAAATATCAGTATAATAACTCTCGGATTAAATGTGTACACATAAAACCGTACAACCGAGTTATAAGGGAGTATTTAAAACTCAACTTGTAATTGACAATTAGTCCTTAAACGTTATTTAAAATTAATTTAAAAAAATGACGGGTCTTTATTATTAGTCCAAGTATGAATATTTAAAGTTAAACAAAAAAAAATGGTATATAATAGTTATTAAAATTGAAAAACAAATCCAGTATATAAAAATTATTAAAATTAAAAACAAAACTTGATAAAATTAGCTGTGTTCCACACTCTAAGGCGGTCTTTCCAACTGGTTCCCTGAAGTCATCCGGGAAGGCTTATATGAGGTCTGTACCTCGGATGGAACAGCTCAGGGTGATGGCCAAGGTGTAAACCCAGTAGGGAACAAATCAATTTGTATTCTTAAATAAATCCCAATCAAATTAAAATAAGAAATTCTCGACTCTGGACTAACTTGGGAAGTTGTGTTAGCGTTTCTCCTTACTCTTAATAAAAAGTAGGAAAAAAACACAAGAAAAATACTATACTATTTGAAGGATATGATAAAAATTTATTGGGAACAAAAAGCTTTAATGATTTTGTAAATAGTGTGACCTTCGCATGGTTTGACAAGAATTTAAGTAAATGGATTGATTAAATAGATAATTTTATAAACGAAAACGCATGCTATGGATCTATTTTATAATATAAAAGAATGGTATAAGACAGAGTATTTTTATAGATAGAAAATAGATATATCTTAATATATATAAATCTCGTGTCACAATGTTTGTCCTCAATGGACTCCTAAACCAATTAACCGATTATAATAAAATTCGCACACCATGTGTAGTTCGATCCAACTTGAGAGATAGGATAGTTTAAATCTCAAATTATAGTCGCAATTTTAATTTATTGCTAATTATTTGTCTGTTATTATTTGACAGTCACAATTATCTGTTAACTCCAAATGATTCTAACAGATGTCGATACCTTTCGACTGGGTTGAGTAAGTAATCAATAGATGGCGCTGCTATGGTAAATCTACGAACCTGTCATATAAGCTACATTTTAACAGCATAATTACCACGTATTAAATTATACCACGCTATAAAATTAATTAAATTTATTTTGTAGTGAACGAAATATCGTATAATTCAATTATTTCCACTTTTTAAATTTTTGGTGTTAGCATAGCCGGCCATGTGTTACTTAGACTGAAGTGTAAATTGAATTCATATTATAATGAAGATAATACAGTGAAATTAATCCTATTTTTTACTTATTTGTGCTTCATTGATCTAAACTTTATAATTTAATTTGAATATATGTAAGTATTATCACATAATTATAAAATTTAATTAAAATGTCAATGCAAAAATGATACCTACACAATTTCCTACACTTTTTCAATAGTTGTACAAATATTTTTTTTATTGTTTTTATTTAACCTCTATTACAAAATATTTAGCAATTATTATTTCAATGTGCTATGATAACAAGTTTTTCAGATTTTTTTTCTTATATTTAAACGATTAAATTAGTATTTCAATTCTTATTGAAATTATTATTTAAAATCTGTAATTTAAATATGTACATGTAACCCCCTCTGTGGCTCAGTGGTAAGAGCGCCTACCTTTAAACCTAAAGGTCGTGAGTTCGAATCCCATCTGGGTAGAGAAAGTTTTGTTTATTAAATTTTTTTTTTTTTGTGTTTTGGCTTGGACAATTGTCATTCGGCCAGTCTCAATCAAGATAAGTGTATTAATGAATGAAAATAATTTCTATCCATGTGCGATCGGTACTCACCGGAGGGACCGCAGACGTTCGGATACAATTAGCGTCTCTTAGCAAAGACAATGACGTCGACTTTGCTAAGTATCAAGACAATTACTCTACACATACACACACACTACACTAGGTACCTGACTGTACCATGCCAATGATCATAGTTGTCGAGGCATTAACTCAATAAAAAAAAATATGTACATGTCAGTATTATCACATAATTATAAAAGTTAATTAGAATGATTTTCAATTTTTCTTTTCTCATATTTAAACGATTAAATTATTATTTTCAGTCAAATGCCACCGAAAAAATCTAACCTCAACAACGCGAGCAGCAAAGAGTCACGACGCAAACGTGTTGAAAGAGCTCAGCAATTACCAGAACAAATCGAAACAAGAAATGCAGCTCAAAGAATCAGGACTGCAGAAAGTCGTGCACAAGAAGCTCAAGAACAGCGTGACGAACGTCTGCAACAGAATATTACGAGAACAAGAGCGGCACGAGAACGAAACATAGCTACAGTACGAGTACTAGATCGACAAAGGCAACGGATCAGCCGCTCATTAACACGTGCATCATTCGTTCGGCTTGCCTTTGAATATGCACCAGATATTAACTACTCAGCGCATTCAAAAATTTCTATCGGTGGAATGGATAAAGTATGTCAATATTGTCAGGCATTGAAATTTCGGAATGAAGCAGCCGGCATGTGCTGCGCATCAGGAAAAGTTGTGCTGTCACCTATACCCGCTCCGCCTGAGCCTTTATTATCCCTTCTTACTGGTAATTCAGATGATTCCAAATTATTTTTGCGTAAGATACGCAAATTTAATTCTTGCTTCCAAATGACGTCATTTGGTGCAACTAAAATTTGCGATCGTGCATCCGATGGACGTAATTTTGAAACTACATTTAAAATTCAAGGCCAGGTGTACCATAAAATCGGATCACTGATGCCAATGCCTGATAACAATCCGAAATTTCTTCAAATTTATTTTATGGGCGATTGTGAAGAGCGCGTGACGACTCGGTGCCTGTATAATTTTATTGAACAAGCAGAGGAAAGAGCAATTATGATATTATTGGAAAATTTTTTAGAAGATCACAATCAACTAATTCAATTGATCAAAAGAGTTTCGCCACGACTGCAAAATGACAATTATCAAATCGTCATAAAAGCCGACAAGGTACCATTAGGTGAACATGCTGGTAGATTCAACGCTCCAACTGTTGATGAGGTTGCTGTTATCATGGTTGGTGATCCAGTTGACAAAAGATCTATAAAAATTACACGGCGAGACAACACTGTCAGTACGATTTCGGATCTACACCGTTCATATGACGCACTACAATATCCATTGATATTTTGGCAAGGACAAGATGAATATCATCTTAATATCAAACAATATGATCCAAACACCGGTAAATTTGACAATTATCTATTTACTTTCTTACTGTATGTATAGATTTTAATTTCATATTGCATTTTATTTTTTATTTTTTTAGGTGAATACAGAAATAATAAAGTTAGCTCAATGAACTACTACGCACACCGAATAATGGTTAGGCAACATCAAGACAATTATATCCTTCGATATCGTCAGCTGTTCCATCAATACATTGTTGATATGTATGCTAAGGTCGAAAGCGAACGCTTGCGATTCCTTCGATTCAACCAGGCAAAACTACGATCGGAAGAATATATTCACTTACGAGATGCTGTTGCTGGAAACATCGATGGAAATTTAAATCCCAATGACATCGGTAATGCTTTCATTTTACCTTCAAGCTACATTGGCAGTCCACGGAACATGCAGGAATACATACAAGATGCGATGACTTACGTACGTCATTACGGCCGACCGGATTTATTTATTACATTCACATGTAATCCGAATTGGGAAGAGATACAAACTTTACTATTGCCAGGACAACAAGCCATTCATCGTCATGATTTAACTGCACGTGTATTTAAACAAAAATTGAAATCCTTAATTGATTTTATTGTTAAATATTCAATTTTTGGTATCACACGTTGTTGGCTGTATACGATAGAATGGCAAAAGCGAGGTTTGCCTCATGCCCACATTTTGGTTTGGCTTAAAGATAGAATCCGTCCTGAAGAAATCGATCAAATAATTTCAGCCGAAATTCCAGACCCATTAATTGATCAAGAATTATTTGATATTGTCACCAAACACATGATCCATGGGCCATGCGGTGCTTTCAACATGACGTCACCGTGCATGGAAAATGGAAAATGTAAAAAAAACTTCCCAAAGCCGCATACGAATGACACGATCACGGATATTGATGGTTATCCAATGTATCGCCGCAGAAGTACTGAGAATGGTGGCCACACATTTACAATGCGACTGCCGAACTTTCCAAATCAAGTTGAGTTTGATAATAAGTGGGTGGTACCATACTCACCACTACTTTCAAAAACTTACAAAGCTCATATCAATATTGAGCTTTGCAGTTCTGTTAAATCAATTAAGTATATTTGTAAATATGTAAACAAAGGCAGTGATTTGGCTATATTTGAAGTACAAAACATAAATAAAAATGACGAAATAGCACGATACCAAATGGGAAGATACATTAGCAGCAATGAAGCTATTTGGCATATTCTCAGCTTTCCCATCAACGAAAGAGATCCTGCTGTCCAACATCTGGCAATACATCTTGAAAACGGTCAACGTGTATACTTCACTGAAGAAAATGTTCTCCAAAGAGCGTTCGAAGCTCCGAAAACGACTCTAACTGAATTTTTTACATTGTGTCAAAAACCTGATGTTTTTGGCCAATTCGCGAAGACATTGGTGTTTGGTGATGTTCCACGTTATTTCACATGGAACAAATCCAGTAAAAAATGGGAGCCACGGAAACAAGGAAAACCACATCCTTCCATTACAGGCATATTCAAAGCTAAGACATTGGGGAGACTTTACACGGTACATCCAAAGCAACGTGAGTGCTTCTATTTACGTTTGTTATTGGTGAATGTTCCCGGACCAACGTCTTTTGAATTTTTACGAACAGTTAATGGTCGAGTATTCAATACATACCAGGATGCATGTCGTGAACTGCAATTGCTAGAAGACGATAACCATTGGGATTTAACGCTTGCTGATGCTGCGTTGACATCAACACCGAATAACATTCGTCAGTTGTTTGCAATTATTTTGACGACATGTTATCCCTCGCAAGCACAAAGTTTGTGGGAAAAATATAAAAATTGTATGACAGAAGACATCTTGCACCGAATTAGACAAACAAATCAATGCCAAAACATAGATTATACACCAGAGATGTACAATGAAGCATTGGTCTTGATCGAGGATTTATGTGTTCTTATTTCAAATTTACCACTTAATCATTATGGTATGCCATCACCTAATCGTCCAGCCACCGACTTAGTCAATACCGATTTACAACGGGAAAATCAATATGACCATGGAAGTTTAGCAATAATTATCATGAACAGTGAACCATTACTGACAGCAGAACAAAAAAATATTTATGATCGGATTATGCTGGCTGTTGCTGCTGAACAAGGCGGTTTTTTTTTCTTGGATGCACCCGGTGGAACCGGTAAGACATTTTTAATATCGTTGATTCTTGCCAAAATACGGTCGCAACAAAAAATCGCATTAGCAGTAGCATCGTCAGGCATTGCGGCTACTTTACTGGATGGTGGGCGAACAGCACATTCAACATTCAAGCTGCCATTGGACGTTCGTAATAAACCAGATGCAATGTGTAACATCAAAAAGAATAGTGGAATAGCTGCAGTGTTGCGGAAGAGTTCTATAATAATTTGGGATGAGTGCACAATGGCACACAAATATTCACTTGAAGCATTAAACAGAACTATGCAAGATTTAAACAGCAATAATAAACTTTTCGGTGGTGCTATCTTACTTTTGTCTGGTGACTTCCGGCAGACCTTACCGGTTATACCTCGCTCTACTTTCGCGGATGAGATTAATGCATGTTTGAAACAATCATTCTTATGGCGAAGTGTTGAAACACTTCGATTGACCATAAATATGCGAGTACAATTGCAAAATGATCCATCAGCACAAATATTTTCCGAACAACTACTAGATATTGGGAACGGTAAAATAGAACTGCAACCAAATACGCAATGCATTAAACTTCCAGACAATTTTTGCACTGTTGTTCAGGATAAAAATGAATTGATTCAGAGTATTTTCCCGGATATACAGAATAATTATTTGAATCATGAATGGCTTAGTCAACGGGCGATTTTGGCAGCCAAAAACGTTGATGTTGACGAAATTAACTTCCAGATACAACAGTTGTTACCAGGTGATCTGATGTTTTTTAAATCAATCGATACTGTTGTTGATGAAAATGAAAGTGTAAATTTTCCGATTGAATTTTTAAATTCATTAGATATCCCTGGAATGCCACCACATAATCTTCGATTAAAGATTGGTTCCCCTATTATTCTCCTCCGTAATTTGAATCCACCTCAATTATGTAACGGTACGCGTTTGGTCATCAAAAAGATCACCGGAAACATTCTTGAAGCAACCATTTTGGCTGGGAAGTTTAAAGGAAAAGTGGTCCTGCTGCCACGTATTCCGATGATACCATCAGATTCTACCATACCCTTCAAAAGGCTACAGTTTCCAATTCGTTTAGCTTTTGCCATGTCTATAAATAAATCTCAAGGTCAAACAATGTCCATTTGTGGTTTAGATTTGGAAAATCCATGTTTTTCTCATGTTCAACTATATGTTGCGTGTTCACGTGTTGGGAAACCGTCGAATCTATTTGTGTTAGCTAAAGACAGGTTAACCAAAAACATTGTGCACCGATTGGTGTTAAATTAAATTAAAATTGAAAGTATTTATAATTCAAAAAAATAGATATTAATGTTTAAAAGTTTAAGACTGTCTGCCTTGCCTACCTCATTCATGAGTTTAAGCGTCACATGTTATTTACTGTACCTATTATACTGTAATATACTTATATTTGTTATAAAATTAAACGGAAATAATAAATCTGATAAATTTTTATTTTGTACCTATTGATTTCTGCTTAATATCAAGTGTAAGAACATTTTAATTAATTATGTTCAACGTACTTCCCCATGGTACTTCCCCTTCAAATCTCAATCCAGTGAATTTGTATACCAACATCAACATTTTCGTCTTTGTTCGTAAATAATTTCATTGTACTAAAGGGTTATAGTAGTAGAAAGTCAAATAAGGAGATCACCATATTATTTTACAAATACCATGTGTGTGAAAAAGCATAGTGGACTCCGTGACTGATGTTCTCTTATTGTTCCTCTTAGATTGTTTACTATAATGTAATATAACAAAAACTTTAGCCACAGCAACGCGTGGCCGGGTCAGCTAGTATATATATATATATATATATATATATATATATATATATATATATATATATATATGTATATATATCGGAAAAAGGAGTACGACCGTCAATCCAATATATATATAAGGATCACTCAGACGAGTGGTGGGTTCTTATATCGGTCTCTAGGTGGAGAAATAAAAGACAAAGTTGATGGGCTACTTTATCTATTTTAAAGACGTTTCGCTTTCGAGTTTTGCTCGAATGATGCTTTCAAAACTCGAAAGCGAAACGTCTTCAAAATAGATAAAGTAGCCCATCAACTTTGTCTTTTATTTCTCCACCTAGAGACCGATATAAGAACCCACTACTCGTCTGAGTGATCCTTATATATATATATATATATATATATATATATATATATATATATAATTATATGTTTGTTTAAGACCGGAAAGTAAAATAGAAATTGTATATATGATTTTATCTTATAAATTTCGATTTATACGTAGAATATTTCTTAATGAAATGATGTAAAAGTTCAGATAAATATATCGAACCAAATGAAGATGAGATACTATAGCATCTCAAAATGGCTGATGTTTTTTTTTATATTTTCGTTTTATTAATAATTTGCTAGACTTGCCGACAAAAGAGCGGCTAACTCAAATGAATAACACTAAAACCAACTAAAATTTCCTCATCTTCTTCCAAAAAAAAAAAAATACTTTTCTTAAAACAAATTTAGCTCAGCTCTTTGCCGCCTACTTCTTAGTTCAGAGAACTTCCTTTAGCTAGAATTAAGACCAGAATGCTCACTAATTGTTAGTTCTGTCAGATAGGCATGTCTGCCTATAACAGCCGCTGGGGTCGCTGTTTAATACCAACTTAAATATTAAGAATTTAGAAAATCATTAAGAGGATTTGATTTTAAAAATTTGATTTAAAAATATTTAAGGATGATTAAAGTAACGGACTCGTTACAACTTTTGTGATAGTTTGTTTTAAATGTTATAATATAAAAAGTTATACTACAACAGTTAACGAAACCGAAATATGCCCGCCTAAGTTTAATGGTGTGATTTAGGCTTGGTAAATTTGTAATTTCTTAAAAATTGGTATCATATAAACATTTAAAAGATAGCAGATCGGAAGTTTATTGCCTTTTGAAAATTATACCTTGTTCAGAATAAAAGTTGCAACAGAGAGTTAAGAAATCTATCTGTACAATAATATATTTTTAAAATCCGTAAACTAATTTTCGAAACGAAATTCAGATTTTTGCTAAGGATAATTGCTTAGTTGAGGAGATATGTTGTGGAATGCAAATTTTAGATTCTCCATGTCTCTAATAACATCTTTGTCAACGTCTGTGTCGCCTTGCAATTCTTAGAAGGCACAGATTAAAGCAAAAATCTGAATTTGGTTTCGAAAATTAGTTTATGGATTTTAATATCAGATGTCGCTATTTGCGTCCACCAAACTGGTATAGCAAAATATAACCAATGCAAACGAATGATTAGAATGAATGACGTCACTGTCATTTTGGTGTGCCCTGAATTATTCGTTTTTGTTGGTTACATTTTAAGTAACATGATAGACCCCGCTACTTGCTACTGGCCACTTGTCATGCCAGTTTGGTGGGCGCTCTCCCTAAGACAGAAGAGATTTATTTTCACGTTCAGAGCGGCTATGAATTGCCGTTCTGATGAGGCATATTAGGCCGAAATACGTATAAGCAGATACATAGACGCACTATACGTAAAATGAAATCTTAATTGTCTTTTCTTTTTATTCCGATTACTTTGTACGAGTACAAGAAACCAATTCGCTAAGGATCTTTGCTTAGTTGAGGAGATATGTTGTGGAATGCAAATTTTAGATTCCCCATGTCTCTAATACCATCTTTATCAACGTCTATGTGGCCTTGCAATTCTTAGAAGGCACAGATTAAAGCAAAAATCTGAATTTGGTTTCGAAAATTAGTTTACGGATTTTAATATCAGATGTCGCTATTTGGGTCCATTCGAAGCCATGTTAGAGTTGCTTCCTAAGACAGAAGAGATTTATTTTCACGTTCAGAGCGACTATGAATTGCCGTTTTGATAAGGCCTATAAGGCCTAAATACGTATAAGCGGATACATAGACGCACTATACGTGAAATCAAATCTTAACTGTCTTTTCCTTTTTAATATTTTTTTAGTTGGTTTTTACGTTTGAGATTTATTAACATTTGGTCTGCTTTTCATATTTAAAAATAGATCTTATTTTGAACGATGCATTGATAAGATATATTGGTTTTAATATGGACTCCATCTTTCTCTTGGCCTTTCGCCATTACTGATGATCGTGATTTTCTCCAATATTCCGAACACATTTTCTCCATTGATCTCGTTCTTCAGCTGCTATAAGAGTAACGCGAAATGAGTAGCCAGCTAAATTCTGAATTTACTGGGACCATGTGGTTGGTGACCTTCCTTTTGGTCTTCTCCCTAAGACTTTTCCAGAAACAATTAACGTCTCTAAATTATTGTTACATGACGTCACACGAAACCACGTGACAAAAAGAACTATAGAATTTTGTGCAGGCATGTTGTGGACAGCCTTTTTTTAGTGTCAAGTTTTTTAAGCATGGAAAATTTTGGCGGATGAGGTGACCAAGGTATTGTTTCTTAGCATTTTAAGCATTTTTATTCAACAACACATTTTAAAGGCATCAATATTTTGGAGTTTATGCGATTGAACGTTGTTACCTTGTTTAGGCTGTGCGCCTCTTCAAGGATAGAGTTTGTGAATTGGGAAACGCCAATTTGTGTATTGCCGCTCTCCTCCGACTTATGTATTGTCTACAAAGCAGTAATTGTCAAAAGGATCCTGCTTTTTGGATGCCGGTTGGACCAAGCCAGCTACCAAGAACAAGTTCCACGAATCAAACAGCCTTGTGTAAATCATTGGTCCAATATTTTTTTGGTGTAAATGTGTGGGGGATAGCTGTGGCTATCTCCTCACCTAGGATCAGACATCGTTGAAAAATGATATAAGGAATCACAGAAGATCTCTCAGAAAACCCTCAGACTCTTAAGGAGTGTACGGGGTGCTTGCTGTTTTGTATTTAATGTGTGTGGTTATTTTATGTATTATTGTTGGTTTGTTTCTTGTTGTGGTGTTTGTATGTTTATTGGTTTGTGAGCTTGTGTGGATAGTTAAAGTTTGTAACGGTTCGTTACTTAAATATTCCAAATATAATTTAAATTAAAATAAATAACTTAGTAAGTTATATCCAAATTAACATATAATTACTGAGTAAAGCAATTCTTCTTGTCTATTTAAAAACTCAACAAATCCATTTAGTTGGCAGCAGCTATGTTCTAATTATCGAAAATACAATTTTGGAGGATTTGACGCAGGATTTGATTGTACTGGTTACTTTTGGTAACCGGTAAATTAATCGAACATTCCACCTGAGAACATACCGGTGGGTACCCAAATGATATGAAATGTGTAGGATTGAGTTTAAGTTTTTTAAAAATTTTAGCTCAATTTGGAATATCTTATTTTTTATTTTTGTTTTAGAAATATGGCTTTGGTTTGTTCATTTTGGATTCCATTGTATTTTGGCCATGTAAGTGCATTTTAATAAAAGTATATACAGCTTTTTTGGACTATCCATTGTTATATCGTTATAATGATTTCTTGTCACATTTTCATCCTATTTCATTAAGAAATAATATATTTTTTACAAAAATATTGAAAATAAACTATTCTCTAGTAATTTTGTTTCGATTTTTAATTAAAAAAACCATGTAATTATTTCACCAAGTTAGAATCTATGGAGAAGCTGTATGCATATTAACGTGTATATTAAAAACGGCGTCAGTAGGTGTGGCTAACGATCATACCAGCATGGCGGTAGGATCAGGGCCAGACTCAATAATAGGAAAGCTTATACAAATATGGCTAGTTATTCAGAAAATTAACAAACAAACGAAAACAATTCATCTGACACTTAAGAATTGAGTTCAATTAACAAAGTTAGAAAATTTATTATTAAAAAAACCAAAGTTTTTGTTTTAAACAAAAAACACTATATTTATTTGGTTTCCATATTCCTCTCTTAAGTGTGTTAATCACTATGCATCATATTGTATGCATCACTAAGTATTAAAAACAAATTTTTATTTTTAATAAAAAATATGATTATTAAACTAAAAAATATTATAAAACGCATTGTTTATTAGTATCTTTATATTATTTGTATTCATTACTTATATTTTATTTGAAGTGGATGTTTTAATTGCCTTTTTTGGAAACTTCTAAAAATATTCAATAATGACTGAAACATTAATCGAGAAACTTTTCTAAGTTGCTGTAAGATTTTTTATGAATACCATTAATTTATTCTCTAAAGTACGGGCCACTACTTTGTTTACATATTTGTATACTAACCTGTGGAACGATATTCTTGAAGATAATTTATTAACATTGCTTCTGCTACTGCAACTACATTGAGAACAAGAAACCATTATTATGCACTATCATAATATTACAGTTTCTATAAAAGTATTATACAACCAAAAATATTCGACATACACCAAACGTAACTCCATAGATTCTAACTCGATAAATTATTTTAATTGATCTAAAGTCGCATTGTAGCAAATTTCAGATCATTTCGTTTTTGTTTACAAACCAAAGCTTGGTTTGTTTTTTCTCTTTCCTTTTTTTTTCTACATAACGAGAACGGAAGTTAATAGGACTCCATCCACCAGAAGTCACCTGGAATAGAAATTTAAAACAAATGGAAAACGTTTTTAACGTTTGGCATTCCTTTCCCCAGGTAGCTTCCTCCGTGGTTAGTGTTGGTTGTTGCCCTGGAAACCATCAGGGTCTTCTAACTCTAATGCCACAAATTGGTTGCATTGCTCCTGTAGTGATCCTTTCCCAAGTTAATATGCTCCTTTTCTAACTTGGCTGCACCGTACTGAAGACGACCAATAGTCAGAAATACGTATATACGGTTGCCTTCCATCGATATACCATTTTTGGTTTTTTGTTTTGCGAGACATGCCATTACTTTTTACTTTTATTATTCACTCGCATTATCCTTTTCCATTTGTTTTAAACGTTTTAACGTTTGGCATTCCTTTCCCCAGGTAGTTGTAGCTTCCTCCGTGGTTAGTGTTGGTTGTTGCCCTGGAAACCATCAGGGTCTTCTAACTCTAATGCCACAAATTGGTTGCATTGCTCCTGTAGTGATCCTTTCCCAAGTTAATATGCTCCTTTTCTAACTTGGCTGCACCGTACTGAAGACGACCAATAGTCAGAAATACGTATATACGGTTGCCTTCCATCGATATACCATTTTTGGTTTTTTGTTTTGCAAGACATGCCATTACTTTTTACTTTTATTATTCACTCGCATTATTCTTTTCCATTTGTTTTAAACGTTTTAACGTTTGGCATTCCTTTCCCCAGGTAGTTGTAGCTTCCTCCGTGGTTAGTGTTGGTTGTTGCCCTGGAAACCATCAGGGTCTTCTAACTCTAATGCCACAAATTGGTTGCATTGCTCCTGTAGTGATCCTTTCCCAAGTTAATATGCTCCTTTTCTAACTTGGCTGCACCGTACTGAAGACGACCAATAGTCAGAAATACGTATATACGGTTGCCTTCCATCGATATATCATTTTTGGTTTTTTGTTTTGCAAGACATGCCATTACTTTTTACTTTTATTATTCACTCGCATTATCCTTTTCCATTTGTTTTAAACGTTTTAACGTTTGGCATTCCTTTCCCCAGGTAGCTGTAGCTTCCTCCGTGGTTAGTGTTGGTTGTTGCCCTGGAAACCATCAGGGTCTTCTAACTCTAATGCCACAAATTGGTTGCATTGCTCCTGTAGTGATCCTTTCCCAAGTTAATATGCTCCTTTTCTAACTTGGCTGCACCGTACTGAAGACGACCAATAGTCAGAAATACGTATATACGGTTGCCTTCCATCGATATACCATTTTGGTTTTTTGTTTTGCGAGACATGCCATTACTTTTTACATATATATACTATATATATATATATATATATATATATATATATATATATATATATACATATATATATATATATACTATATATATTATATATATATATATATATATATATATATTATATAATATATTAAGTATTAATATTATTATTTATGTGGTATGGTTTGTATTATTTATTAAATGTTCATAATTATTTTAGGCTTTTGTATTTCAAAATAATCACTGTATGACCGAGAACTGTCAATTTTGAAATCCGTTAGTGTCATGTCTAATTGGCAAATTTTTTACGTGTTTGGTTCATACGCTGGTGTATGTGAGTTCGAATCCCAATATGAATTTCCTTTTTTATTTTTGAAATATTTAAAAACCTCACGTTAATCTTATTAAATATATGTAATATACGCAAAAATGCTAAATTTTAAAATAAAATGAAAATTTACAACATAATCCGAGTTGTTGGTTTTTTATTTTTATCTTCGTAAAGTAAGTTATGTATATTGGCAGTTTTAAATACTTATGAATATTGCATTTTAATTTGTATTGTATTATTATATTGAATTATATAGTAGTGTATTTACTGTATTGTAATTTTTATATTAATAACAAAATAAACAATGAATTTTACTGCACAGTATGTGCAAACATTTTTTTTTGCATTCAACTCCTTTTATACATATATGAAAATAAAAATATATATTTTCATTAAAATATTGATACAATCCGTCATTTACTTTACTCCTATTACAGGTCAAATGTTTATATATAGCAAACGATGAGCAATATACCTATATAACTAATATCTCTTACCTCTAGCATTACATATGTAATGATTGTGCAGATTGACTCTCATATAAATTTGTAACGGCGAACGCGTGTATAGAAGTATAACTTCTACCTGCAGTACCCCTGGACTGCCACACCCGTTTTTTTTTTTAATTTGGTAATGTTATATAAAACAACTGCTTGAGTAGCTAACCATACGAATATACCACAGACAGTTTTTTAACTGTGATTATTTATATGTATGTTTATTAAATATTATTTTTCGTAATTTACAATGATTATCTGATTTTGTTAGTTATACAAATAAATATATTATTACTATTTGACATCGTTAAAATGTATCAAAATTGAAAGAGCTTATTATAGCAGTGACTTTAAGTTTTCGATCTCATATTGTGAAGTTCGAGAGCTCAAACGTGACTTTTGTTTTATTTTACTTTTAGAAACAATTCTGATAAACATTTTATTATACAAGTCGTATGAAGAACATATTTTGCAGCTGTTTTCATTACGGTTACTAAATTTTTTATTACTACTAAAACTAAAACTAAAACGATGTTAGTTATGTTGTCCATTATGTTTCTTTAGAGTATAGTATTTAATCTTAAAATAATAATCTATAATAAATAGCAGAATTTGGTACTTTGTCGTATCGATTTATTGAAACTACATCAATTTTCCCTTAAGAAAATTGTTATATTGTCAAGAGAAATTAAGCGCCTAATTTTTCCCTGCAGCGCTTGTACCAAAATCGCGCTTTTATCATTTTTGCTTGGTCTATAAAGGACGCTACATCTCTCTCGCAGATCCTCTCACACATATTTAGGATTTGAATACGTAAGTGTATTATTGAGGCTTCCGCAAGAAGGAGAAAGACCTGCACGCAGGACAAAGAGAGAGCAATAATCTGGGTTACAACCTTTTAAATATCTCATTTCTAGAGGAAAATCCGTGTTCTTGTGAAAAAGTTTGGTACACAAATAAAGAGGGAAATTGTTCTTTGTTTTATGATTGTACATGGACGAAGGTAAATCTTTAGTTTAATTAACCCACAAATACACACACATACACACACATACATATACATATATACATCATATATATATATATATATATATATATATATATATATATATATATGTATATATGTATATAGTAAAGTCTTAAATATTGGGAAATCTGCAATCTGCAGATTTCCCAATATTTAAGAGTTTACTATTTAACTTATCTGCAAAGATTAATTTCTTTTCTATATATATATATATATATATATATATATATATATATATATATATATATATAAACAAAAGTTTTATTTTAAGTTTGTTCATTACATGGTAGAATAATTTAGTTAAAATTCAATCAATATCAGAAAGAGATTCGTTTTTTGTTGGTAACTAGTTTTTCTATTGTTAAATGCCTGGTGTGTATGAATTTGCGAATTTTTTTGTCTAGCACAAAGTGAAATAGCGCCAAATTTGAATTTGAATTTTGAATTTAAAGTATTAAAGAAAATTCAATACTAATAAAATAAAATATTAGTTTTTGTTAGATAGAATGTAGTTATAAATAGATCATGCTTATTTTACTAATATCAGTTTTTTTATTAAATAGTTGATGTTTATTTGAGTCCACTTTTATGTGACGTCAATCTGCTTGCTAGATTTCTAGACGTGTGTCTCAAATATGACATAACAAAATTGCTGAAAAACGTCTCAACGAAGCCAAACTGCAACGTTTACTGGAATCTTCTGAAATAGTGGGTTCTATTACTTGGACTATGAAGGAGATTCCGATGCCGAGGATACTCTGATGCAGAGCGGTTCTTCTTCTTCAAGATCAAGTAACGTTAATTATTTGGAAAATGAACCAGCAGAAGACATAGAACAAGAAGGAGGGTTATAAATAGAAGTTAAAAGCACTTTTGATGATTCTGATGATGACCCTGCATTCTTCCCTAGCAATCCTAAAAAGGCTAGAAAAAATATGTTTACATTTACACACAAGTCCTCATCCTCATTGAGTAGAGAAGATGAAGGAACAGTAAACAATAATTCATTGGAATCAACTAATAATGTTCAAGATCACATGAGTTTAGATGAAGAAATAGTAAATAATACATATTCATTAGAATTCATATGGTCAAAAAATGCTCAACCTGAGTTTAAGGAAAGTATTAGGAAAGTATTAACAAGCCTGATAATTGTGGTGACATACACGCTACTTTTCCTAGCACATACTTTAACTTTTTTTTGATTTGTGTGCTCAAATTATTGTACACTCCAATATATATGCCGAACAAGAAAATAGGTACAAGTTTTTATAATAATGGGTTCCATTATTATCTACATTAAAATCGTATTGGTCTAACGACATTAATTTTCGAGTAAACCGAATCACTGATATCTTCACGTTGAAACGCTTCCTCAAAATCTTGAGATATTTACATATAAACGACAACACCGAAATCCCTTCACCTGAAAGTCCGGATTTTGACGAACTTTTTTAACTTAGGCCTCTTATAAACAACCTGAAAGCTAAGTTTTTGTTTGCTTTTACACTATCTAGGCATCTCCTTATAGATGAAAGTATGATCGGTTTTAAAGGAAGATCATCACTGAAGCAATATATGCCTATGAAGCCTATCAAAAGAGGCTTCAAGGTATGGGCTATTGCTTGTTCCGAAACTGATTATTTATTAGATTTCGAGCTCTAGGAGGGCAAAAAACGAGGAATACTGATGATATGTTGGGAGAAAGTGTCATTCTAAATTTGAGCAAACCATTTGCGAAAACAGGTTATTGCCTTTGATAACTTTTTTTCGACAATTTCGCTATTTGAAAAACTTGATATGAAGAAACTATTTGCTTGTGGTACAATCAAATATCGAATGTGGTGCAAACTAAAAAACAATTTCAATTCCACACAAATTTAAAAATGAGTCAATCGGATGCTATATCTTCAGAAAATATTTCCATATACAAGTGGAAAGACAGGGGTGTGAAATGTGTGACAGTTGTCAGTAACATGCATAATATTCAAGATATGTCAGAAGTATCACTTACCAATTAAAGAGGGTAATGGGAAAAAGTTCCTATCGCCATAAAAAATTGGATTAATTTTAATTGAATTTCTAGAAGTTGTATTATATTTTCTAGATGGCTTTTGTGAATAACACCAGTAGAAGATATAATAATAAGTACTGTCTGAGTACTTTTCATTCTCCTTTGTCTTCTGATTTGTATTTCTAGATACTAGTTGATAGCACTTAACGATCTTTTTGTTGTATTTAACACAAAAATTATTGGTGTTTGGTATCGATACATCCATAAGTGTTGTTGGCCTAGTAAGTCTATTAACTAGTATTAGATCCGGTCTATTATGTGCCACTGGTTGGTCTTCTAGCACAGCTCGGTCCCATTATAGCTTATTGTTTTCATTTTTAAACATTCTGCCAGGGACGTATTGATAATAAGGAAGATGATCGGTTTGGAGAAGTCCCAGTATTTCAGCTAGTTACTGGTGGATAATCTTTCCTACTGCGTCATGGCGTTCTGTATAATTGCTCGATATAAAGTAGATGTCTCAGCCTGTTCCTGAAAATAGGTTCAATAGCAACCTGTTTATCCAGATACTAGCCTATGTCCATCCATTGATCTATATTATAAATAATAACATTATTAAGTACTTTTGATGCTGGCTAAATGATAAATCAGATTCTAATGATTATAAATTAACTTAAAAGTTAAAATTAAAATTAAAATAAACGTAAGGAAGTTCCTTAAAGTGAAAGCAATATTCTGCAATAGAGACCTGAGTCTGACTACTCGATTGCATACCATTAAATGCTACGTACTGTAGCAAGATAAAAAACAATTAACAACAGTAAAGTGAAGAACAATAGCTTAGTTTGATCATATTTTTTAAAATGGTATGCATTTCTGCAGTTTATCGTTGAAGTAAAGATTAATGGAATATCAGACATTGGACTAAATATTGCTTAGCTGCTAATCTTACGCCAATGACTCGACACCAAATTGGCCACCATAATTATACGATTCCCACAAGAGAGAAAAGAATTCTAGTTGATGGTCGTCTACTTTTGATGAGGAGAGGATACGTGAAGGAGAAGATATAAATAAAACTGAAAAAGTTTTTACATCAAACAATAGAAGTATGCTAATGCGTATGTAGAAAAGGGAGGTTAGTTACTGACCGCATTTTGTTCCAAGTCAAACAGAGACGTGTGTTACGAACATAAAATATTTTTACACTTGGCCATTATAGATTTTGGACATGGTTATGATACAATAAATAAAAAGCAATTGCTGAGGGCCCTAAAAGATCTGAAAATGCCGAGTTAATAAACCTGTTAAAAATGGGTCATGAGGATTGGGTATGACGGTAATCTGTAAGAACATTTCGAAACAAAACACAGATTAAAACAAGGCGATCTTCTTTCTACAACTCTATTTTATATAATTCTTAAATAAATAATGAGAAAAAATTAGCTTAAACAGGACAGGAACTCTAAAACAAAAAGTTATCAAATTATAGAATTATAGCCTACACTGACGATGTCCTAATCCTAGCAAGATCCAGATACTTATTAAACGAAGTAAACTTAAACATCAATGAACAGAAGCAAAAACCTTGAAAATAATAACCACACTATACGGTGAAATAAAGCAGAAGAATTGTATATAGGAGAAGCTGGAAATAAATAAAATTATAACAAGTTAGAAATTACACTTATCTGGAAATACATCGCACCTCGGCAACAATACTGTCATAAGACAAAAATAACCATTTTGAGAACATGGGGTATGAAGATTACCCTTACTATCTAACATTCGATTATTTCTACAAAATGAATGATAATGTTGGTATTGTTACTTCAATAAGATTAATTTAGGTTGTTTTAACAATTATTCTGTATTGTAGAAATTTGAAACTAACATATATTAATTATTAACAAATATGTCTGTGTTGCTGAAAGCCCAAAGATGGATTATAACATTGTGTCACTGTTGCTGATCATAGTAGTTGGAAATTGCATAGAAATTTTGGTTCAACGTTAACATTGTGATAGGTTACAAAACTGTTTTAATTCAATAGTTAAGCATGAGTTAAGCAAATAAAATTTCTGCTGTTTGTTTTCCGAATTGAAATTTTTTTTTAATGTTACAATATCGGATCATAAAACATGTTTTCCATCGAAATTTAAAATAAAATTCGTTCCCATTTTCTCCTGCAAATGTTTTATATTAAAAAAATCTGTAAAGTTCATTTCTGTAATTTTGTATGGAGTACCAGTTTTTTTTTCAATAGAAATTACAGGAATCCACTGTGAAGGAGTGTAAATGGGACCAGATCTTAGCACACGTTTCTTCTGTTTTTCAATCAGGGAGTGCATGTTGTCCCCTTCATTTTGCGTATGGCCGACAACCAAAAACTTCAAAGTGATAGAAGGAATATCGAGTTTGCTTACTATATAAAGAAGTAACGATGTTATAAATTTGTTTTTGTTTTGACCATAGCAATTGTAGCAGTATAACACAACAGGAAGGCCTTTAGAGCATTCATTTTTAAGAAATGAGTATAAACATGATCCCATCTCGTTAGATCCACGGTTACCTTCTCCTTCGTGCCAAACGTAACAAAAACAGTTCAATGATTTTAAATGAAATATAGTAAATTTATACGTACTTAACTTTGATTTATAGTAAAAGGAGTTGATGTCCCCACAAGGTATCTGGAGAACTGCCTGTAAATCAAAACAGACAGTAATACACTCACCTGCTTTGCTTCTTTGCTTATCTTCATCTTTTTCAGTACGTCACAGATCTTTTTCCTTTAAATGACGATTATAATTTTCCTGTAAATGGACCTTACTCTTCGCCTTTTTATACTCTTCACACATACCGAACTGGTCTTTTAGGATGGAAAAATGAGATATTAAATTCATTCCTAAAAATTCGTGAAAACATGGTGACATCCCCAAAAGTTTTATTTTCTTTCATACAAGTTGTTTTATAATCTCTATAGATGTCAGCTAATGTTTTTCCTCCATCTATAAACTCCCTGCTTGTTTGGGCACGAAGGTAATGAGATTTAATACGTGGTATTGAATTAATATGCTTTCTAATTCCTTCCTTTATGTCATCGGAGATTTTTATCTGACGCCCATGCTTTCCCCTTTTATCGTTTTCTAAAATTCCATCTTTTGTCTTGTTTACTACTGTACGTACCATACGATCTGATATTCCCAAGGTTTTTACAAAATATTTCTTGTAAACTCCAATTTTCTCGTTATTAACGTCAAAATAGAATGCATTGTTATTTTTTCTTAATGATTATTCTGTATCGTCCTAGTGTGTGGTATAGAAGACATTTGTTTTAATATGTAACTTCTCTGCTTATGTAGGTCACCTATTTCCCAATATCGTTTAAAGATATTGCTTGTATTTTTCCCACTGATTTTATTTCCACATTGAAATTTACAGTTTTGTTCGCAAGATCCCAATATTTCGCGCTCTTCTCTTTTCTTGTGTCTCGAGTTAATGTGCTCAACACCACTGTTAAACTTTTCCTTTCGTACATTTCTGACCCATTTTGCAGGATCACATTGTCTCTTCCTTTTATTTTTGAAGTCTTCAGAAATGTTGATCTGGTCTTCATTGATATTTTTTCAGATCTTAAGTAACATCTGAAGTACTTTGACTGAAAGAATTGTCGTTTTTTTGAGAGTAGCAATGGGTATAAATTATTTCCTCATTGATTTCCGGTTCAGCTTCAGTAACACTGATACTTTCTCCAACATTAATTTCCTTTAGTTCCTGGCAATCATTATTTATTTCAAGAGTGCCTCGAGATTCCAAATTACAAGCGGATTGTAATATCTGTAACAAAAATATCGACGTGATATTAGTTTTTTAAATAAAATATCTATTACTTACAATATTTTCTTAAAGTAATTCTACTTCATCTTCGAATAAACAGTGCTGAATCAGAGCTGTGGTAAGCGAACTTTCATCATCCTTGTCCAGACCTCTACCTGATAGTTCCGTCTAAAATACATAACAGTAAATTACTATTATTTTTAACCAATATTTTAGGTTAGGATTTTTACCTGTTGAATTTGTTGATTAGATATTTTTCCTTGACCCTCGTGTTACAATGTCTGTAACAAAAATTATCGACGGTATATTAGATTTCTTTTTTACTAAAATAGTTATTACTTACAATATTTTCGTGAAGCAATTCTACTTCATCTTCGAATAAACAGTTCTGCATCAGAGCTGTGGTAAGCAAACTTTTATCATCATTGTCGAGACTTCTATCTGATAATTCCATCTAAAATATGTAGGTGATAGTAAATTAATATTAATTTTTAACTAATTTTTAGGTTATAATTTTTACCTGTTGAATTTGTTGTTCAAATATTTTTCTTTGTCCACTTTTAAAACAAACCGCTTTTGTAGCAGCAAGTTTTAAGATATATTTTGAACGATCAGTAATTTTCAACGATAAATTCACAAAAAACACGTTTATAACTAACTGAAAACACACCACAACTGTGGCTCTCAGAACAATGCGACAGTGTTGCTGTCAAGACCTACCACTATTAGTAAATAATAGTAGTATAGCGTACTTAATGTGAAAAAAATTATATCTAAATTTTACTGCAACTCTGTCTTAAGTGAGTTGTTATACTGTTGCTGAATAGAGTTCTACAAAAATAGTTATGGCTATAATAGACATAAGTCGCCATCTACCGCTTATATGACAAAATATCTTTTCGACAGTGATGATGACCAACGTTTAACAAAATACCCATTTAATGCACCAAACATAAAAAATACACTGAATTTCGACTTGTGACAGTGTTGCTGCCGATGTGCGACATGTAAATGAAAATGTAAATAAGAACATCAACTTACGACACCATTACTAATAGCGAATAAAATAGCTGGGGCGTTAAATAAGATGCTTATATCAAAGAATGTTTCGGGAAAAATCAAAATTACATAATATATAAGATAGTGCTAAGGACAAGGGTGTTATATCCAAGTGAGATTTGGACGTTTATCTAAGCAGAAAAGAAAAAAATTATTGTATGTGAAAAACAAATTTCAAGGAGAATTCTAGGATGAAGAAATAATTAATCTTCTATACCTAGACAAACTACAAAAAAATGAGTTTATATTGGGAACCTACAATACCACAAGTATACAAAGCAATCATACTAAGATGGTTAGGTTATTTGGAAAGGATGAATGACAAAAGATGACCAAAGAAGTGACAGAAAAGAAAGTATTGAGATGAAGTTAGCAAATAAAAGAAGGGTAGGACAGTAGGGCGAGTAGTAGAAAAAGATGGTTCGATGAAGTGGACCTAAAAGAGAAAGACAAGAGAAAAGACAAAGACAAGATAAGATGAAAGACAACGAGATTGTCAAGCTGTTGGCCTAAAAGCCTTCGTTATCATAATAATAATAATATGACAGATCCAATAACTTTACTTTACCTTGCGCATTCACCATATTTTATACTTTTTTTTTTTTTTTAAGTGAATTCATCATTTTTTAAATATTCGTTGAATTAGGTCGCCATCTCACTTAATTATCAATATTCTAAATATTTACTTACCCCAGTGGAATTCCAATCCGAATCTCCTTTCAAAAGCAGAAAATCCCTTAACTACCGAGGTTTAAATGTTAGATAATTTTAATCGTGCTTATTTAAACATAATGTAGACTTAAAAAACTCTCAATTGAAATTAAAAGTTTGAATACTCTTATTCTCAGTGATATCACTTGTTAAATAAACGAATGAAGCCTGAAAACATTTATTTTATTTACTGAAGTTGTATAAAAGATTCATTGAAATTAACGCTAATATGTTAGGTAAACTGACTTACAACGGCATCTTCTAGACATTTTTTGTTATTTACAAAAAACCCCCTTCAACTTAATGATGTTATTATCGGAACGGTGGCGGTTAATTTTATTAAATTCGTGTCTTTTAAAAACAAACGTAGGTTATCTATGGTGTTTTCTGAATTCAAAATGTCTTTAAGACTGTTTGGTAAATGGTATTTAATTCTGTGACGATTGAACTTTTCGTCCTTTTTAACTAGCAAATGTTTAACCGCAAGGGGTGAACGAAATAAATGAACTAACAGCACTCATAGAAAAATTACCCCATCCCAAAGTAATTCTAGTCGATTTTAACGGCCAACACCCAGCATGGGACAACCAAAAAATCGATAATTGTGGCAACCTTCTACACAATCTGATGAATAAATCAAATTTAATCTTATTAAACATTGAAAAGACAACAAGATTCAATTCATATACCGGATCGTTCTCTGCAATTGACCTGACCCTGTGTAGCCCATCACTAGCACACATGTTTCAATGGAACACAGCAAAAACTCTGCACGACAGTGACCATTTTCCCTTACTTATCTCAATTGAGACAAACTAACCTGTTAATCCGAATGCACATCAAAGATGGAAAATAAAATCAGCAAACTGGGAACTTTTTCAAAAAGACTTGGAAGACGAGATGGAAAATTATGAGATAACAAATGACATTCACAAAGCCGTCACGGACTTTAACAACATTATCTTAAATTGTGCATCTACATCTGTAGGAAAAACTAAACCATGTAAAAGTCAACCGGTACCTTGGTGGAATCAAGAAATCTCTTGGGTCTTGGCTGCTAGCAAGCACGCCTTTAACCTTCTTAAGAGACACAAAACAGGGAAAAACCTAATAAAATTTAAGAGATTAAGAGCTAGTACACGATTTTTAATAAAAAAAGAGTAAGAAGGAGACCTGGATTGAATATGTTAGAAGCATTAACACATCTACCCCAGCAAATATATTCTGGAACAGAATAAAGAAAATAAAATGATCAAGTTTACCTTACTTAATAAATACACTTTCATATAACAACCAAATCATCTCGTGTAGAAACGAAATTCCTGAAATTCTAGTAGACGTATTTAAAAAGAAACTCTTGCGATTCTGTACTAGATCCGATCTTTTCTACACACAAGATTACCACGGAATCTGTAGACATCATAATTAGCAACCAGATCTCTCCCATAAATGCACCCATAATTTTGCAAGAATTATATTTTCCTCTTTTTTTCCTTAAAAGACACATTCCCAGGTCCTGATAATATTCCATCAATATTTTTAAAAAATCTACCCCAAAATGGCAAAAAGATACATTTAGACATTTTTAATCACATCTTTTTAAATCATTACTTTCCTGATACTTGGACCAAAGCTATTATGATCCCAATTTATAAACAACACAATCCAAGAGATTGTCCCACATCTTACCGTCCTATTTCCCTCACCTGTAGCATGTGTAAACTTCTCGAGAAGATTTTAAATTACAGGTTTACATGGTATCTAGAAAAAAAAATCTCCTGACCACAGTCCAAAGTGGTTTTCGAGGCTGCTAACGACAACTTAATGGCACTTGAGTCAACCATTTATAATGCATTCTTACTAAATCAGAAAGTTATAGTAGTCTTTTTTAAAGTGATTAAAGCTTTCGACATAACATGGAGATACCTCATATTAAATAAACTTGATAAATGGAGAGTTCAAGGACATATGCTTTCGTTTTTAAAAAAAACTTTCTGAATAAAAGGGAAATACAAGTAAGAGTAACTGGATACACCTCTACCACTAGAATACTCGACAACAGTGTTCCATAAGGTTTTATTTTAAGCCCAACTTTATTTTTAATTGCATTTAACGATGTAATAAATACAATTAAGCCTCTTATAAAAGCAAATATGTACGCTGATGATTTAGTTGTCTATATTAAATGCAAAAATATTACATCTAGTGCTAAAATACTACAGAACCTTCTATACAAAATCGAAGAATGGTCTTCCAAAACAGGCTTCCTCTTTTCAACTAATAAGATTCATTACACAGTAGTCAGTAAACGTAAGAATACCATTCCTGTTTCGTTAATATTTAACGGTCAAAATATATCTCATTCAGAGGAACCGAATTTTTTGGGCCTAACGTTTGACTACAAATTAAACTGAAAAACCCACATTACGAATTTACAACTAACTTGTCAAAATAGAATAAACTTGCTGAATATTATATCCACTAATATATGGGAAACTGATTCTAGTATTCTGCTTAACCTCTACAAATAAATTATTCGCAATAAACTGTACTACGGTGCAATATGCTACGATACAGCAAATAAAACGTTCCTAAAAAACCTTAACACAATTCAAACAACAGCTCTAAGATTAGCCGTCAGTGCTTTCAGAACCAGTCCTGTAAACAGCTTACAAGTAAAATCAAGAGAACCCCTGTACATCTAAGACGACATCTACTTAGTTTAAATTATGCAACAAGAATATCTTCCAATAAAAATCACCCATTATATTCTGAGATTATTAACGCACCTTCATCCAATTTATATAAAAACAAACAATATAAAGGCAAACCCTTTAGTAAAAGAATCAATCAAAAAGGATTCAATTACAATGAATTCAAATTATCCATAATCACAAAATTAGACTTCCCTCCATGGCTTACCCCCTTACCTATCACCGATTTAACTTTAACATAGTACCCAAAAAATATCACAAATCCTAATCTCATCATTAATGCATTCAAAGAAGTTATGGAAAAGTATCAAAATCACCACATAATATAAACAGATGCATCAAAAACTAAAAATGGCCATGCCGCAGCCCTCACAAATAAAAATTAAAAATATGCCATTAGAATTCCACAGCACTGCAGTTTTTACACCGAGGAAACCCCAGCGATATTAGAAGCTATCAAAAACTCCTCTTCAATGACTGAAAATAATATTTTAATTATCACAGATTCACTTAGCGCAATTCATGAAATTAATCAACTTTTCCCTAGCCATCCTATTGCAAAAAATATAAGAAATGAACTTAATGCACTACACCATCTAAATAAAAAGGTTATATTTATCTAGATACCTTCACACATTGGCAATAAATGCAACGAGGAAGTTAATCAATTGGCATTATAATCCATCAGAAATGAAAATGTTCCAGAAATTACTAAATATCCCCAAACCGACCATAAACGACAGTCTATGAATCATTATAATAAATTTATGGCAAGCAACCTGGGACGCAACAGACTCTAAATTGAAGACAATAAAGCCTCGAGTAGACGCCAGCCTACCACAATAAGATCAAGTAATCGTAAATCGTCTTCGAATCGGCCACACAATACTAACACACCAACACCTTCTAAATAAAGAACCAGCTCCGATTTGTACCCACTGCTCTGCTCAACTCACCGTGAAGCATCTGATAATCAACTGCCCGCAGTTCCAACCTCAGAGAACATGCCGAGGAATTGTGGAAACCTAAGTGCGCTTACGACAAATATCTCGGATTTATTGCAGTTTTTAAAAGACACAAACATTTATAATAAACTTTCATTTATTAAACTGTACTACTGTGTATGTTCCCCCACTAATAATCCTTGGTGATTGATGTGGGTTCTCTATGTTTAAATAAATAAAAAAAAACAATAGAGTTAGTGTGTAATGGTAATAGTACTTTTTTATATTAATATAAAATATAGAATAATCCATTTAAAATTTAAAATTTCTAAAAACATGTATTATTTGCGTTTTTACTTACCATGTATTCATTTTAACGAAAGTTGTTCTATCTATCTATCTAATCAGCCTTAAACGCCCACTCGTGGGCATAGGCCTCCCCTGTTAATCTCCATTGGTCTCTATTTTGGGCGATCTGCATCCAGTCCTTTCCGGCCGTTCTCTTAAGATCGTCAGTCCATCTCATAAGTGGTCTTCCTCTTTTTCTTTTCTTTTCCCATGGTCTCCAGTGTAGAATTCGCTTATTCCAACTTTCCAACTTCCGAAAGTTGTTATTTATGATTAATCGTTGTATAATTTTTGAAAATTATTAAAAACCATTGCTGCAACAGGTTGTTGCTTTTATAACCAATTTCAATTATACAGGGTGTAAAACTTTAGTTTAAACTTTTTAAATACTCAGAATACTACCTATTAAGGAAGATCCTATATATTTGTAACTAATTTTATATTGTAAAACTTACAGTTACATCTAATTTTTGTAAATAATTTATTTTTGCAAGGTTTAATGTGTTTATGATCTTTTCAATCTGTTTTCCAGTGTG
Source organism: Diabrotica balteata (assembly GCA_918026665.1). Taxonomy (NCBI): domain Eukaryota; kingdom Metazoa; phylum Arthropoda; class Insecta; order Coleoptera; family Chrysomelidae; genus Diabrotica; species Diabrotica balteata. Next base: position 110,174,589 of record OU898278.1, on the reverse strand, counting down.
CGTAGTTTTAAAGGAATCCCAGTTTCTTTGGATATTATTTTTGTTCCTTACATATATTATAACTCCACCTGATGCGTGATTCCAAATTTTTAAATTAATTTCTTGATGACAAATAATTTGTGATGTGTATTGATTGATTAATGGTTGTAACATAGGTAAACGAGTTTGAAAGCTATTTATATTCTACTTGAAAATTTTATTATACATAAATTATTATAAGGTATGTGCAGGCAATATGGCCACCTTAAGAACTTTTGTCCGTATTTGTGGCCAAATATAATTTTTTTAAAAAGTAACTGTTATTACAGTTACATGGGTTATCTAAATATATATTTATTGTATAATTTTTCAAAAATTGATAAAAATATGATATTTATGACTTAATTAAAAAGATACTGCTATTGGCCATATTACCAACATGGTGTCGCTAATATGGGCACTCTACAGAAAGTAAATTTTTATAACTAATTATGAAGCTTAACACAAAATAGAATAAAATAGTTTCAGATTTTTTAACAGTTTTATTACATGTTAAGCAAATACAGTACAGAAACTTAATATTGTCTTATTTTTCACAATCAGGGCATAAGAACGTATCAATTTTGTCTTTAGCTGTGAGACCCATGCACTCTTCGTGGATATAAGTGCTACATATGCTACACAGTCTTATATCTACCATCCTGTCTTCCTTGCATAATTTGCAGAACCAAGATTCTTGTTTTTTTGTTCCCTTTTTCTTAGCAGGCAGGGTCTTAAATTTGTTTTTTGGATTGGGTAATTTTCGTAGCATTGACGAGACTTTTTTACCATCTGTAGTATGCGTATTGGCTTCAATATTTTCTGAATCACTTTTTCCAATAAATCTACCGAATAAATCTTTAGTAACAACTTGGGCTCGACTGTTGATAGCTGGTTTTCTAGGCTTTTTGTTATCGTTCTTTATTGCTGCATTTTCAGGTGTTTCGAGCATAATTGTGAATGAAGTATTTTGGATATTTGAGAAATCACTGTGATCGTCTTCTGAATCCATAACTTCATTACTGCAAGAATCATGCAAACTAAAGGATAAGTCAGAGTTGCTACTATCAGTGTCTAGAAATAGTTTTTCCGGGCGATTCTTCGGTTGAAAATCCGAAGTAGAGGGACGACAAGAGTTACTACTATCAGTGACCAGACATACTTCTTTTGAGCTATTTTTCTGTTGTAATCCCAAAGTAGAATGACAACGGTAATATTTTTGTTGAATGCTTGAAGATGGTGGCATGGATAAATCATCTGCTTTATTACAAGCATTAGTTTCTGATAATTTGACATTCTCTTTATCTTCCTGATGTTGGTATGTGATAGTACTAGGGGCAAACGCTATCTCTGGGATAGCTTCTGGGTTGAATGGATAAATACCCGTTGAAGAAAACCCCGATTTTATATTAGATGGTGTCATTGTTTTGTCCCAAACTGTAGAAAAAATTGCCCCAAATCTCTGTTTGGTAATAACACGATCGGTATGAATAGAATAATATTTCATAACTTCATCATCCCAGTAATATTGAAAGGCTCTAAATATAGCTTTGTCCATTGGTTGGAGCTTGTGAGTAGTATTACTAGGTAAACAGTATAGAGTAATTTCGTATCTTTCGGCAGTTTCTACAATAGTGTGATCCAAATGGCATCTTGCATCATTAAATATGATAATGCATGGACTAGCAACCTTAAATTTTAAAAAGTGTTGAAGCCAAACTGAAAACGTTTCAATATTCATGCTACCTTTTGCAGTCATTTGAACAACAGCACCTGGAGGTAGTGAGTCAACCCATTCTGGCGTACTACGTTTACCCTTAAAAAGTACCATTGGAGGGAGTGCTGTACCGAGAGCATTACCACAAGAAACAATGGTATCACTTTCTCCATGTTCGTTTGCAACATGTACTCTTCTAGCCCCTTTTTGCGCCAAAACTTTCTGCTGGAGGTGAAGTGTTAACCTGCAACCTTTCTCGTCTACATTATATATCCGTTCGGTCTTATCAAGTATGTCCATTTCTCTTAAAATACCTTCCAGCTTAGTAGAATGATCTTTTACAATAAATTTATTAAGCGTTTGTGCCCTAGCCGGATTTAAGTTTTGTGCTTTCCTAGGTCTGATTTGAGGATTGCGCTTCATAAAACCACGTAGCCAATAACGACCAGTTATACCTTTGCTTTCTTGAAAAGGATTTGGGATATTATTGAGTTCTGTAAACCGATATATACACTTACAAAGTACCCTTGCAGTAAGTGGATATCCAATTTGCGAAAGACGGATAATACGTTGAACTAATTCTGCTTCTGGGCATTTGTAAGTATAGTCTTTCGCCCTAGACAAGACTTTACTTGTTTTTCCTCTTCTAAATATCGTCGAAGTGTCCGCTTTGGGATGTGATATGTACGACTAGCTGTGTTAACTGCGGTCCCATTTTCCACCGCTCTTACAGCTGCTGACAAATTTTCTTCCGTCCAGTTGCCTCGTAGTCAACTGCGCTGATACTGGGGCATTTTTTATTTCTGTAATAAAAGAAATAATATCAATACAGCAAACAAAATATGCATTGTAGAGTAATATGGTCACGTAAGATAAATATGGCCATGGCCATCTAACCCTACTTTTCACCTGGCCATATTACTCAACACTGTATTTTGATATTTTGTCTAAGAAAAAATGTATTAAATCAAAATCTATACAATAAAATAAGAACATGTACATGATTTTGAAGGTATACGAAACATGTAAGTACAATTAATATATTAAAAACTTACCTATTAGATTCAGTTAAGATTTTTTTAAAAATTATGAAATTAATAACCAGCTTCTGCAATGATGAGTTTTCACAACAATGGTGTATGATTCTGACGTACAGAGATTGTGGCACCATCTGTTTAACAATTTCGGCACTAAATGTGTATTACTATGCTAATATCAAGAATTCTACCGTTTAAACATAAAAATAGTAAGAAATTTGTTGGATGGCCATATTACTGTACATGGCCATATTACATACACGTACCTTATATTGATTAAGCGAAAGAAAAAAAGCAAGGTTAACAAGTGGATAAATCACTTTCAGTATCCAAAATGGCTAAATCAAGTTGTACAGCCAATTTTTTCCTCAATTTGTGCAGCGATATTTTATTGTTCTGTTGTCTAAATGTGAACGTATTTCTTCTAACATATTAATAAGAGCTACAGTGTCTGTAGTATAATCATTCGCAACGGTTCGTACACAACGGTTATCAGAGCAGTCATAGCAAGTAGACTTACAATTTGCTGACTGTTAAGACAAAGGGAATGAGAGTGTTTATCTATATATGTTTTAATATTGTCTGAAAACTATATGTTTTGTTCTGTTTTTTTTTCTGTTTTAAAGTTGGATCTGCAAATTGGACATCTTTAGAAGTAGGATATGAAATAGCAGAAGCAATACATTTATATCAAATATTTTGTGTTAAGGAAAGATCAGACTTTGTATTGTCAACCAAGAAGTTTTCGATTATCTCAGAATTCATAGGGGTATTGATAGGCTGAGAGAGGGGTGGACTTGACAGTTCTGGATTTTGGGTCGATGACTCGAACATATATTATGTGAGTAAGTTTTTGATTTTGATTTGTGAAGTTTGGGCAAGAAATATGCTACCTGATTGAGTATTGTTTACTGTAGGTATTATATTTAAAGTTGGTGGAACAGAAACAATACATTGTGAAGCATTATGTCCTGCTTGCTAGAACTTCAAACAATTACGGCTGTTTTATGTTAAAAATAACCTGCTTACTACTCCATCTTGTTCTATTTTAATAAATTCAGGAATGTGAGTATTTATAAAAAAATAAATATGGATTTGTCTTCAAAACTTAATATGTGGCTGTAAGCTGGATCAGTAGCTCCAAACCTCAGTGGAGTCATTGGCGATAACAATGTTAAACCTAAGTTTTGTAAATGTCGTGTAATATCCTTATTAGGAATTGGGGGGCTTACATTAGATATTAGCAAACTTTCTGATGGGGTAGTTAGTCGCCGAGCAACTAGACGAGTGTTTTTAATTGTGATGGTTTCATTATTTTTAAGAAGATCGTCGACAATTTTTTTATCTCTCAAACATATGCAAACTCGATTGTTAGATATACGTAAACAATATTATTATATTGTGTGACTATTGTAAGAGATCCAATCTAGTGTTGAATTTTGAAACCTTCTAGCGGTGGGAATACTATCGCTTGATTTTTATTTGGTAATGGAGTGGAGTTTTTATCTAACGCTGCTGAGTATGATTTAACCGTGCTGTTGACATTCTGTGAAGTAATATTGACATTTGAAGAATTTCGAGTAATATTATCCATTTTTTTTCTTTCTTTCAGAGTTTCTTCCAAAATATTTAAACTAAGTCCGTCTCTGGCAATGAAAAACCACAGATGATAATGTGAGAAAACAAAACAACCAGTTGGTAGGTAAGCACTCACAACAGGTGAATGGAAAGATACTATTGATTTTTTTATGTTAATAATATTATGATGTAAATTATAAATAAAATACTCACAAATGATGTGTAATGTACTATTTTATCACTCACCACTTTTTTCCCAAAAATTTGTTCTAATATAATAATAAAAACTCATTAATATTAAAAATCAATTATTACTACTATGTTTTTTAAATTATAATCAATACTTTAGTTTAATTTGAACTTACTTGTTTATTGTGTGTATATATATTGTTATCGCAACCAGGTGGTCATACTTCTAAAACGAGCTGGCTAGTGCAGTTCTCATTTATACCTTTAGATTTAAGGGTGCTGTAAAAGACTCCATGCATCTAGAAGTATAGGTGATATTCGCAAATTACCGAATACCAATTTAACGGTTTTATCCCTAGAATAATTATTTATAATTATTTTATAATAGTATTTTTTAATTTATACATTCAATAATGTGTACTCAATATTTTGGAATTTCCTTTATATAAAATAAAGTATCAAAAACTAAATTTCATGCGATACACATAAACAATTAGCTATACCCTAGGGACGAGTTTCTCTTTAACACATATGCATGCTAGTATTTTAAACTGTGTATAGAGAATATAGGACACAAAAGGGTAACATAATTGAATTAAATAAATACTGAACCAAGTGAAAGCGGTAGAGGAATATGTTCCCGATCGCATTACTGCCTACTCTGAAAATCCAAGAGAAACCATCATGTTGAACACCATTTATAACACCTGTAAATTAATGAAAATGTTCCCCTGAAACTCTCTACGACATCGTCTACATAAGGGGCGTCAAATTCAGTATTTCGCCCATCCCTTTCCCTGACTATCAAGACCACATGTAACAGTTTCCTCAAGTTAGTTTGTGCTCTAATAATGGTTCCACCCTGCAGTCCTGCCCCCGTAATTAAGCGACTACTGCTAGTAGCACTCTGCTAATTAAATACAGAGAGGCACACACGTTTCTACCACACGCTCCCAAAATGGCTGCCGCCTCTTTGCCACGGCCTCCAACCCCCTTTACAACCGCCCGAAACCCCAAAATCGTATCTTCTCTCATGCTGCCCTGGACCTAAATTAATTTCAACTGAAGTTTCTATCCGCAGGTCTCTAGAAATACCGTTCTATTACACTCTGATACAAATATGATGTATTGATTACTTGAAGTATGGTAGCTAACATCGACAACAAGGATGATTATTTACGATACTAAGATGTAGCGTATAAAAATTTTCTAAACATAATTTTGGTCATGTACAGGGCGATTACTGTTAAAATGACATAGACAACAATTAACATGTCACATAAATATGTATCAAAGTTATTTTAAGGGCATTGAACAACTAGTTTATTTAATGCTTTCCCATATGACACTTTAGTTATAGCTTTTTAAAAGCTAAAAGTGTACAATCTTTGTGTTTATGGATAAACTGTGTTTAGTCGACAGTTAAGTGAAAACGTATAAATGTTTTATGGATCTCTTATGGATAAAATTGTTAGGGAAATAGAATTTGTTAATATTTTTAGAATAAAAATATTCAATAAAATATCCGTGTATCTATTAGATTAAAAAAATATATACTTCATATAGATTATCGTAGAAAAACCTAATGTTTACTTATTCCACAAAGGCAAAGGGAAATTAAAATATGTCCCAGCAGACATTTATGGAGGGTTATATGCGCCACAACAGTCTTGTTTTGTTCTAGATGAGTAGAAAGATATTGACTCAAAAAGAGATAGAGGAGGACGCAGCAGCCATTTTTGCCAGCGATACAGAATTAGAAATCGATCCTTTTGAGACTAGTGGCTCCGATGATGAAGACTTCAATACATCAGAATGCGAAAAATAAGTCGAACAAGAGCGTCACGAAATAGATTCAGGTTCAGCTGGCAATAAGATGGATGAAGAGAATCAGATGATAAGTAACGAAAGTGAAGAAGAAAGGAGTAGTGAAAAAAATATTGAAGGCTAAGGTACGTACCAAACAAGTGTTTGGTTTTGTAATGTAAACATAGCAAGAAAATAAAGAGAAAAAAATAATAAGGGTTAGTAGCCTAGAGAAGAGTAAAAATTGTTTAAATAATTATTATACATCCCAAATTGAATAATGAACAAATAATTCGACATATATAACGTATACATTTCAAATTAAACAAAGAATGATAACTCGATCTAGTTTAAATGCTGCACGAGTTCAATATCAGTTTGCAACAATTGTTTAAAAGAATAAAATCACGTTTAAAAACAGAGACTTTGTTGAAAAAAACAACACTGAGTGAGTACTGTGCCAGCAAAAGCTCGACCTCGAAAAATTGAGAATACGGGTTCATAAAAATCGAATGAAGTGGGCCAGGGGGTCAGCAAGCGCTAGGCACCGGTAGCATCCGGGCGACCGGAACCAGATAGTGCTCGGCGGGCAGTAGTTGCCCGGCAACCGTAAATCCTCGGAGGCGGTAGCGCCCAGTAATCGTCAAGTCAGTAAGTGTGGAACCGCTGGGAAGGCATCGCGCCACAAGTCGATAAAGAGAACGCGCTATTTCTATGTAGGCGAGATAATAGTACCGTATAAGTGCCAAGTACCGGGAGTTTCGAAAACTCGTGATAGCGCGCGGTGTTTCCACAACTGAACCTAAATTCCAGTAGGACTGAAGGGCGTATTCATTAGCTAGGGCCCAAATACGCGAAGGTAACTAAATCTATATACTAACCCAAGTAATATATAGAAACGCAGATTGTCCACCCTTTAATTTCTTGCTAAGGTCTCTTCTCATCTCTTTTCGCGCCTGAACAAATCTTTATGGGTTATAATTGACAGCTTGTTAACTTAATTGTAGTAAAAAGTCTATTTAATACATTTGTAGACTCAAAACTTGGTTTTATTGTTCCTTCCCGGCCGTTGCATGCAGAGACTAGAAGAGTACACAATTTCCGCTTATGCATTTCTCCGACTTCTAAAGTAAGCCCATAGACTCAACTCTTTACAGGACCTGAGACCTAGAAGTCCTTAACCCTTTTTCCAGACTTCCCTACCCTCCTGAACTCGCGAGGGCGAACCAGCCAATTCAGACTAGTGGGACCAGTAAGCCTTGCCTTCGCTCGCAGCGATAAGCATCCTCTAAAGTTTAGGCCGAGGATGTTATACGGGTTACAGTAATTTTACTCCGCTAGTATTTCAATGGTGACAGCGGATTGAACCCCGCTAAACATTACAGTAGCAACAGCGGTGTTTCCGGCCATTACAGTTTCATAACGATGGAACTTCCTCATACCATGACCGACATAGAAATATTTCTAAAAGTCTTTCACAAATGCCTCATTTGAAATATTGCACATTGTACGAACTTACGTTTAGAGAAATGTACCGATGAACATGACATTATGATTATATTGGGTGTTACACTAATCATAACATACAATTGAGTTCCATCTTTCCATGATTATTGGTCACAAAATATCTTTAGGAAATTTAGTAATAAAAAGGGCGATTTCTCGAAACGCTGTAAACTGATACTTGCCATAATTTATTTCGCTGATATTGTAAAGCCCGACAATTCAAGAAAATCATATTAAATCGAGGATGTCGCTAACTATCTAAAATTAACATTTCCAAAATATCGTTGGAATATCACCATTGAATAATCAATGGCGAAATTCGATCACCATCCACCATCAATCGATGGTGGAAGGAAGTATTTTTTCGATTTCTGCTGACGATGTTGACTGTTGTGAATTCTAATGTACCATACAATATTCTACAAGGGCAAGAAAAAACACCATTTTTGCTTTTTCTTATTAGTGTAACTGAGAGACTTATTTCATTGGGAAGAAGCCATGCTGCTGTTAAAAAAAAAAGCCTCGACTTCACTTGGACGTCCTGCAGCAAAGAAACAAAAAAATGTTCACCGTGGAAGACCATTTATCTATTGAAGGAAACACCCGTAGAAGATGGAACCACCACACTATGACAGAGCTGTAATGTACCTTTGTGCAAAACCTGTTTCACACTTTTTCATTTACATTAAATTGATCTTAGTTTTAGCTATTTTGTTTATAAAACATGAGATTTTATTTGTATTTTCGATTTTTTTTACTGAAATAAAATAATGATTTGGTGTCTGATGGGTTATTATAGTCCCATATATGTACCAAATATGTACCAAAAAAGTCTGACTGGGACATATATGTCCCAGACAAAATGACGGATCTCAAGGATAAAATTAATCTCAATCACTTTTATTTTGCATAATTATACGTTTCAAACAAAAAAAAGTTCTACATCCCATGCCTATCCTGAAAAAAAAATCAAACTCGAAAGTGTTAAATAAATCTGGTGCCTTTTAAATATTAGTTAGTTTAAGTTGTATTTATGCGGTGATATAAGATTTGCAAAAAGATTCTTTTTTAAAGTACTTTTCCGAAAGGTATTCAAAACACCAACACATAACAATATACGTCTAAGCATTCATTTTTTTTTTATTTACAGTCTGTAAATGGCTAGTGTCAAATTTAACACAGATAATTTTAGACAGGATTAAACTACAATTAATTATAATGAGAATTATATTTTAATTTTTTTTGCGTTTCAATGTCTATTAAGGAATTCGTTTTCTCAAACATACATATAAATTTGTGAAACCATCATCATCATCCTTTTGTCAGCGTCCCTATGCTGAGTCACTTTCCCCTAATTCTATTTCTTTATAAGTTTCTATCTTGAGTCTATCTTGAGTGTCATAGTTCAACTTGATGGGTAACACCAGAAGAAATAAAGATCTGTAGAGGAGTTAAACAGGGATGTATTTTATCACCACTTTTGTTAACTTATATTCTGAAGAAATTTTCCAAAACACGCTCAATAATATCAAAGCGGGAGTTACCGTTAACGGAAAATTAATTAACAACTTACGATATATGACACTGTGGTCATAGCAATGAGTCTAGAAGATCTACAACATCTTATCGAAAGCTTATGTATGAATAGTGCTGAGATGGGAATTACTATAAATGCTAAAAAAGCGTTTTGACAATTAATGGTAATGTGATAGAACAAGTAGAAAAATATCAGTGCTTGGGAACCTTGAGAACTTGGGGATATTTTGGGAAAAAATCATGGACTGATAGTATTACTAATAAAGACGTACTGGAGAGGGTTCGTAAAGAAACAGAACTAATCACCACTACACAAACCAGAAAACTAGACTACATAGGCCACGTGATGAGAGGACCAAAATATAAAATTTTGAGACTCATAATACAGTCTAAGAAGAATCCTGAGCTATACAAAAACCAAAACCCCTTTAAGGAAATGTCATGCCTAAGCAAATACCTTAGCGCTTCTTTATCTTTCTTTATTATTCCTATCAGGAACCCGCAGATCAGCAATTCTTCGTATCGGGTGATAAACTTCTCGACTTAAGCCTAACCAAACATCTTAACCTATCATCATTCTGGCTTTTCACCCCTGCGTGGGTGCTAGCCTCCTCATAATTTCTCTCCAGTCGTCCCATATTCCCATATTTCTTATGTCTTCATCAATGTTATCAAAGAACCTTGTTCTGGGTCTTTCTCTTCTTCTCTGACCAATGGGTCTATAAGGAGGGTTTTTCTAGCTGGGTCATTTTGTTACATCTGCATTACATGTCTCTATTCACCTCAGACTACCTTAACTATTTTAATATGTTTTATGATATCAGGTTCCTGGTATATTCTATAAAGTTCTCTATAGAACTTTATAGAATTTACGTCGTTGTATCGTCTTCTCCTCACTCCATTGTCATTCACTGCTCCATAGATCCGCCTTATTTTTTTTTTTTTTGATAACATCCTAACATGTTTTCATTATGTTTTGTAGTTTTTGAGTCTAGGTCTCTGAAGCATATATTAGGACGTGGGCGTATTATTGTTTTGTAGAGTTTAATTTTTGCATTTCTCGATATGATTGTGGATTTAAGGAGGAGATTGAGCCCAAAATAGCATCTGTTGGCCGTGCAAATTTTGCGGTTTATCTCTGCGGTAGTATTATTTTCAGTGTTAAGGAGCGCTCCCAGGTAAACAAATTCGTTCACTGCTTCGATGACGTCGTTTTCTATAACGAGTGGTCTAGTAGGTGGTCTGCAGGATTTGTGGTTGCGTGCTTATTTTCATATACTTCGTTTTTATTAAATTCATTTTCGTTCGTTCTCCCAACAATATTGATATCATCGGCATAATCCAGAATTTGCAATGGTTTATTATATATTAAATACGTACTACCTTTCCAGAGCCGATTATAACAGTAAACAGAAGAGAGGGTCTCCTGGCGCAGCCCATTATTTGTTTTAAAAGATTTTAGAGAGTTCCCCTGAATTCGTACTTTACATTAAAACTTTTTTAGAGTTAGTTTTGTTAAATTTACCAACTGATTTGGTATTTCTAGCTCTTTCATTGCTTTGAACATTTCTCTTCTTTTCACAGAGTTGTGAGGCTGCTTTGTAGTCTACAAATATGTGATGGTATCAATGCCATATTCCAGTGTTTTTTACAAAATTTGTTTTAGTTTTGGATTTTGATGAATTATCGATTTACCACCTCTAAAACCATCCTGGTATTTTCCTACTATCCGTTCTGCATATGGTGCCATACGGTAAACATAGTACTGTGAAAAATTATTTTATACGCTGCATTTAGAAGCTTTAATTACTCTGTGGTTAATAACATTCAAAGATATCTCTCTTTTTTTTATCTTAACCTATTACCCTCATTTTAGCATCATTGTTGCCACCTGTTAACTTCCCCCAATATCCTCATTATTAATTTTATCCTTTTTGGTCACTTCATTCATTCATCTAAGCATTCCTATTTTGCTTAGTATGCATTTGTTACTTCTCTTGCTTTTAATGACCAAATTCAATTCCGTAAATTATAGCTGGTCTTGTAGCTCTTTTTATTATCTGATTATAAACATTTTTTCTAGAATCTATTGGAATTGTTGTGTCATACGTCACACCACTCGCTTCCTTTTACTATATGCATCCAACCCTAATTATACTGCATGTATATTTCTGTATTATTCTGGAATACTTATCCTAGATACTTAAAACTAGTGTGATCCAATCTTTAAATGAACATTTCTAATACACTGTTTTTGTTCTACTAAGGTTTTGCAACCCTTTTTGCTCAAGAACTTGTCTCCACTGTGCAAGTTTTCTTTCTTTCGCTTCACTTTTTTTCTACTAATACTACGTCATCAGCATATATTAAGCACCAGCGAATGTTACCTGTAGATTTGCTGTTATATGATCCAACACTGATTAGAATAAATAAAGGACTAAGCACCGAGCTTGGTGTGATCCTACTTTCACATGTTTATCAGTCTCTCCCACACTAGTCCTAACACCAGTTTACTCTCTCATACATGTCTCTCACAATCTTTACATATTCACCAAGGACTCATTGAGTGAACACTGCAGAATCTCTCGAGGAACTCTATCAAATGCTTTCTCAATATTAATGAATAAGGTGTGTTTCCTTATTACTGTAATTTTTTTGTCAACTACCTGATAATGAAAATTACAGCTGTTATTGATATGCCTTGCATAATGCACAATATATTATGGGATATTGGGTTATGGGATATATTGGGATATTAAACTATCAAATTAATTTTTTTCATCTTTTTTCACATCCTTTTTGTAAAATAGTATTGTATTATTTTCATTCCGGATACATCTAATCTAATTAAAATGTTTTGCTTTATTTGCCTCATATTTGGCTATATTATACATCGACTGGTCCAACGAAAACTGTTGTAACTGATTTCTCAAATATCAGGAAAGAATTGTATCTCAGTAAATATAGTTATGCAACCAACATTACGTGTATGTGTTTTATAGTATCTCTGATTAATGAAAAACAAACCGTTAGAAAATCATTGTATCTTGAGTTACAACAGCCTTTGTTGTAATCCGAGGCGATAGCATTAGATATCGTAACATGAGTTACTACGGTATTCGGCGCTATTTTAAGGTTATGTTCAAAAGTTTAGTTTTGTTGTAACTGCCATAATGTGTTAATACAGAATAATAAACAATCAGAATGCCCACTCTCCATGGAAAATTAAGTACGCGCATCTCCTTCGCGCAGACGTTTCGCCATGTTTTAGAGGGAACCAGTGTTGTTTATGTGGTATGCATAGAAAAATTAACCCGGTTTAATTGACTTACGGCAATCATAGACATTACTATACAATTATATTAACATTATTAAATATAATAACATAAATATAAACAATTACATAACCTCACAAATCATATGTCTGTATTATGTGTTTCCTTCTAAAACATGGCGCAGCGTGCTGAAAAACTTGGCAGGCATGAATGAAAGGCGGCATTGAGAGTGGACATTCTGATTGTTTATTATTCTGTGGTGTTACAGAAGTAAGTTAATATTGGAATTAGTTGAGAAAAGGTACGTATAAAAACACTAAAACTGATATTTCTTATGGTTCTTTTGAATGTAAATTCGTAATCAACTATATTTAAAACAATAACAACAAAATAAAAACCTACTTATTTTTTTAAGTTAAACATATTGCTGTAAGTTTTGTAAAAAAAAGCAAATACAAAAAGGAGAATGAGGATCATAGTGACCACGAAACTGATATTAGTCCTGTATGTTCTACAGTTGGTTTAAATTGTGCATGAAAAAATATTATGTATTTATCCCTTTGTGTTTAATTTTGTAAAAGTATGAGTACTTTTAGAAAGTTACTAAATGAAGAACACCAGAGGAGAGAAAGAGAATGCAGGATACCAAATGAAAATATAATACCGAAAAGAGCGAGAAGTTAAGTTGTTAAGGCGTTTTAAACAGGATGAATAATGGTAAGGCAGTAGCTATTAATAAAATATATGTGGAGGTTTGAAAGGCTCTAGGAGAAAAAGGGGTTGATATTTTGTGACAAATTTTAAGTAGGATATATGAGAAAGAAAGGATGCCTAATGCATGGAGAGAGAGTGTGATGTATCATTGTATAAAGATAAAGGGGCCATACAGAAACACATAATGAAAGAGGTGAGAGACATTGATAGGAGAAAGAACAATTTGGTTTCTGCCAGGAAGGAGGACAATGGTTGCTTTGTTTGCTTCGAGACAGTTGATAGAGAAATATAGCGATAAGAAAAGATAGCTATATTTGATATTTATAGATCTCGAGAGGGCATACGACACAGTCCCTACTCAACAGCTATGGAGATGTATGAGGAGAAATGGGTTCCTGAGAAGTACGTAAGGTCGTAAAGGATATGTATAAGGAGTCCAAAGTAAGAACTTGTGTCGGAATTGACCAAAGTTTTTCCACTGATGGTTGGTTTGCATCAAGGTTCTTTACTAAGTCCCTACCTGTTTAATCTTGTCATGGATGTACTGACAGAAAGAAAGCGAGGGGGATCTAGGTCAATGCTGTTTGCTGATTATATCGTGTTGGTAGAGGATCGCAAAGAAATGATGGACGAGAAGTTGGAATATTGGACAAGGGCTACTAAAAAGGGTGGACTTAAGGTTAGCAGTTCGAAAATGGAGTATGTGTGACTAGGAGAAAGAGGAATGGTTGGGTGTATAAAATTGCTTGGAGAAAAGAAGTAGAACGAGTAGAAGAATTAAAACACCTTGACTCTTACATAATGGAAAATGTAGTCCTAGATCGGGAAATTGTCGACAGGATACAGGCTGGTTGGTTTAACTGGATGCGAATGAAGCGGGGTACTTTGTGATCGAAAGATGACTGAAAGAAAAGATATAGAAGAGTGTGGTGAAATCTTCATTGGTGTGTGGCGATGAAGTGTGGACTGTAAGTAAGATTCAGGAGAAGAAGATGGAGGTAACTGAAATAAAAATTATACGGCGGGGGGTGACTAAAGTCTTAAGAAAGATTCAAGAAAAATTACTGCAATGGGTTGGTCTGTTAGACGTCGAGATGAAAAACTATAAATGAATACGTGTTTTTACTTTATTTAGGCTTTGTTGCCTCTTCAAGGGTGGGTTATTTTTATTGGGTAAACGTCACTTTTCATATTGACCTTCTCTGGAATTAAGTGGTGGCTGTAATGCAATAGTGTTCTTCTATTGCGTTATATTAGAAGGATTTTCTGTTCAAGTTCTGTTGCAAAAACGGTCCTATTCAAATTGTTGGCCTTTTTGTTTTGTTCAGTTTAAACGCGTGGAGGATAGCTGTGGCTGTTTCCTCACCTAGGACAGGTATCGTTGTGTAATGAGATTGGGAAACCAAAGAAAACCAATCTCCCCCTGTCGTGATTTTGAATGCGACTCTTAAGGAGTGTGGGTGCTCACTGTTTAGTGTTTACTGTGTGTGGATTGTTTGGGTTTGTGTGGTTATTGGTTGTGTGTTATTGGCTCGTTTCTTTTTTAGAGTTTGTATGTTAACGATTTGTGAGCTTGGGTGAAAGTAAAGTGTACGTGTGGGTAAATGATAAGTGTATAATATATTAATAATGAATGTGTGTGTTGTATAGTGTGTTTATGTGCGTAGTTAAGTAAAGGTTTGGTATGTGGAATTGTGGTAGCAGGAGGTTGATACTACATACTCATACAGTACATTGAACATTTGATTTGTACCACTTCTCTTTAAAGGAAAGACATTAACGAGGATTGATTTTTCGAGGCATTTGTTGCTGTGGTGTCCGCTTTTTGCAGCATTTCGAACAGTATTTTAGTCGAACCTAAACGGCATCGCTTGATCTTGGAATCTTGGAATTTTTGATCGTTCTCCTTTGATCTTAATACAATTCGAGAGTATATCAGAGAATTTAGTTTCAGAGTTTTGTGAAAACTCTAATAAAAGAGGTGGCTTGATTTGTAGAGCGAGTGATTATACGAACTATTTTTGAAGAATTGGAATTTGTTTTCGGATAGATTATTCTCTAGGATTTTTTTGGCGAGGGCCGACAATGACTAAATAAAAGTTTTGTTGATGATTTAGAATGGATGCGGATTAGTTGAGCTTTTAGATTTGAAACCTGAATTTATAGAACTATCGCTCTTTTCGGTGATTTGCCGAAGTTTTGCCGTGAGATCTTTGAAGTCTAGAATATTGGTGGTTCGTACGGAAGCTATCATTTGGGTTGGAAAAACTTTTTGATTCTAAATCTGGGATTAGATTGTTGTCTTTGATGATTTGATAGAATGATCTTTGCTAACAAATATCTGGGGGAATGTCCTCGATTCTGTAATTTTGGGTGAAGTGTGATGATTGTTGTAGGTTGTATGTTGTTTGTTGTAGTGTGGTGAGTGAGTGTATGAGTGTGTGTATGGGGTGATGGTGTTGGTTGATGGTTGAGAATGTGTTTGTAGGGGTGTGTAGGTATGAAGGGGGGTTTGCGTGTATGATCATGGTAAGGATTGGATGCTTTTGATGTGAATGAAAAAATATGTGGGACAAAGGATAGAGCTGTTAAAAGTTGATAGAAGTAGAGGAAAACCGAGGAGAAGAAGGAGAAGGAATGATTGTGTGGCAGAGGACTTGAGAGAAAAAGGTTTAAGTGAAGAATACCCGTTGGATAAAAATGAGTAACGACAAAGAGTAAAAAACTGGGGTGATTTTTTGTTAATGACTTAAGACCCATCGTAGGTGTCGAAACAGGGGTATGATCAGCGCTTATCGTCGATCAAGTCGATGTTCCGTGGGCAACTTCGTCGTGGACCAGTTAACAAAAATGCCACATGTATCCAAAAACAGAGCGATTACTTTAAGCATTGTTTTATACTTTCGTTAGTAAAAAACGCGTAGAGGTTGGCTGTGGCTAATTCTTCACCTAGAACAACTAGCTACAACGAACTAAGAAGGAGATATTTAACGGGACTGACCTTCCGTTTTGGGATATTAAGATATTTTAAAAGATCTCGTTACAGACATGTTAAGAAGAGTTTTTTTCAGGTAAGACGTCAGGTAAAAATCATACACATGAGCTTAATTATCGATTGTATGTTCGAGGAGAGTTCATCTGAGGGAATTTGTCTGGGTAGTAACTGTCTGTGTCTTTTTCTATGTTGCGGAAGCGCGTTTTTTGCATGACATCTGTGTTAATATTATGTTGGTATTATGTATTGTGATGTCCGCTTTGGCAGTATCTAGAGCGTATTTTAAGCGCAGGGGGTTGAGGTTATTTGATCCAGGGATCTCACAATGTATAATCAGTTCGTTCAGCTTTATACCGTACTTTAGTGCTTCTGCGAAGCACTAAAGGAGTTGGAATATATTATCTGATGAATAGACTTTTGAGTAGGCTTTGCTGTTGGAAAGAAGTTCGTTTGATTTTTAAATATTGTTAAGATGATTTTGTGGGCAAATGTTTAGAGGAATGTGTTTAGGTGTTTTTGTAGGGATGATGTATTGATTTTGGATCTGGTTGTAAGTGTGGCAGATTTGTCGAGAGAGTTGACTGTAAGGGACTCGAATTTTGAACGGGTAGATTTTGAGTTTTAAATAATCGGTTAAATCTGTGTTCATTGCAGAATTGTAAAGGAATGTGTGTTTAGGTATGTTTATTATGATGTTTTCTAGGACTGTAGTAGGGGATGGGGTGGGTATTTTTGGTTGGATCTGTTGTGATGGTTAGGTATTTGGATCCGGGAGGAAGTTTGAGTTTTTTCTTCAGATATTTGGTATTGATGGGACTTTTTAGGTAAAGGTTGGCTATTTTTTCCGATTTGTTCACGTAGACTGCAAAGAAATTTTTGTCATCTGACATGACCGGAATGATTCGAATTAGTGGGTTTGGCTGCAGAATTTGGTTAAGGTGTAGTTCTATCGTGTATTTTTTGTTGTGCAAGTGTGTTACGTCACGTTATTTAAAGGACTCGTCGTTTAGGTAATCGTAATAGTTTCGTTAGACTCGCTGCTGCTTCCCTGAGTTTCTCAGTTGTTTCAATCGGGCATCCATTTATGGTAATAGACACTCGGTACAAACAGGATAAACGTGTTTAAATACTGTAAGTATTTTTATGGGCTCTAAGTTGAGATGAGGATTTTGTGACATAAAGTTGTTTATGTATTGTGTCATGTGTTCGATGTCTTATTTTGAACGGCTACCGGGTTTAAGGTGTTAGTGTAAAATTTGTAGTTGAGGTAATACTCTGTGATTGTCAGGTAGCTATGAAGATGAGTTTTGGTGTGTATTTTGATGTGTGGGTGTCTTTGTGTGTGTTAGTATGTGTGTGTTGTATGTCGCGTCAGTGTTTTGAATGTCAGATGATGTGTAAGTATTTTGAATGTCAGAATTGAAATTGTTCAGGATGAGAACATCAGAGGATGGTGTTCATTGTAAGGGTTTTTGGTTGGTTGCAATGGAAAGGACGGTACCTAGAATTGTGAAGCATATTTCATCTGAATGGAGTTTTAATTAAAAGAGGGATTTTTTTATTGTTAGGGTCCATTCGTGAGAAATTCTTTTTACTTTTTTGTGTTATTTAGTCATCCCATCTGCCTTTCTATATAGCTTTTCCAAATATACGTGCATACATTCGATGTATACATTTTATGTTGCCTGTTTTGCTTGTAATACCAAACCTCCTCTGTAACTCCTTTTTGGTCGGATATCATTTCTATTTTGGTCACGTCGTTACATTGATTCTTCACTGCTCTTTTACTATATATATTATAAGATAATTTTTCTCTAATGATTTATACCGAATAATCACTCTATCGCACTTTACTAAATAAAAGATTTATTTTTCTGTATTCTTCATATTCTTTATCCTCTTGCCATTCATCTAACGATGTCATAAACTTTTCTCTGTTTCTCTTCTTATTGATGTCAATAATACCGAAGAACCTATCGGACACTTTTCTACAAGAAAGTAATCTTTGCTTTTTATCTTTTTCTTCTTATGGTGCCTATCCTTTACGGATGTTGGACACTAACATGGCTATTCTGACTTGGTTGACTGCTGCCCTGAAAAGTCCGGTAGTGGTTAAGTTAAACCATTTTCGCAGGTTATACAGCCAGGATATTCTTCTCCGTCCTGGACATCTTTTCCCACGCACTTTACCTTGAAGTGTGGTCCGAAGTAGGTCATATCGGTTCATTGCGCATTATATGGCCCAGGTATTCTAGATTGCGACGTTTTATGGTTACGACTAGTTCGCGCTCTTTACCCAATCTTTGTAGTACTTCTTCGTTGGTAACTCTGTCTATCCAGGAAATCCTCAACATGCGTCTATAGCACAACATCTCAAATGCTTCAAGTCTCTTCAGTGATGCTTCAGTTAAGGTTCATGACTGCACGCCATATAAAAGAACGGAAAATACGTAGCATGTTAGTAAACAAACTTTTGTTTCCAATTTTATGTCGTGGCTGTTAAAGATTTTTTTCACTTTGACGAAAGCTTATCTTGCCTTCTCTATCCTTGTCTTAATTTCCGTCGATTGGTCCCACTGTTCATTTAAGTTTGCACCCAGATAACAAAAGTTGGTGATTTGTGTTATAGGTTGTTGGTTAACTAGTAATTGACCAGGTGGTATCCTATTTTTGCTTATAACCATGTATTTGATTTTTTTTATGTTAAAATCAAGCCCAAACCTGCTACTTACTTCTGCCACCCTGGGGACCAAATGTCTGCAGACCTTCAAGACTGTCTGAAAAAATGACGACAGTATCTTCAGCGTATCTTATGTTGTTCAATCGTTCTCCGTTTATAAGTATTCCCTCGTCCCGTTAGCGCTAGGTTCATAATGTGCTCTGAATATGTATAGAACAATAATGGGGACAATATACATCCCTATCGTATACCTCTGTTTATCTTTATATCGTCTGTTAACTGATCCCCAACTCTAACAGCTGCAGTCTGTTCGTAATAGATATTTTTTATTATAATGCGATCTCTCCTGTCTAGACCAATTGAATTTAATATTTTCATCAGTTCGTCATGTTTTATTCTATCGAACGCTTTTTGGTAATACACCAAACACACATATGTATCACAATTCACGTATCTACATCTTTGAAAAGGAACTTGTATCGCAAAAAGTGCCTCTCGAGTACCCAATGCATCCCTGAAGCCGAATTGTGTGTTTGTCATGTGTTCTTCACACTCTTTATATATTCTTTTATGTTGCTTGCTTTTTATATGATTTGGTAATTTTTGGCTGGTTTTAAAGAATAATTAAAAATTTCTTCTTTTTTCAATTTATATGATTGCATTAATGACTTTTCGTTAGGAGTATGAATACTTGTTTTGTATTGACTCTCGTTTAATGTAGTTGTATTTTACTTCTATTTTGTGTATTTTTTTTTTGGGTATTTGTGATACAGCATTGAAATCCTTCTCATATTCGATTACCTTTTCGATTTTCAATTTATATTGGAGATGCACGCCTCCGGTAACTGATGGTTCTTTATTTCCTTTAAATCCGCATTTACTTCTCACATTCTGATGGGTAAAAGTACTTTAGATTCCTGATTTATGAGAGTGCCCACTCTTCTTCTTCGTCTTCTTCTTCTTTTTATGTGGACATGACTCTGTCTGTTTTTCAATGTATGTACCTCCAGTAAGTGGTCTTTCCATCGTTTCTGTGGTCTTCCTACTGATCGCTTTCCTATAAAGAAACCGTCTCTTGCCGTCTTTACTACTCTATTTGTTGTCAATCGGCATATATGATCGTTCCATTCTGCTATTTTCTTTCTTATCCAGTTCTTGATTTTCTTCACCTTGCATCTACCTCGTATATTTGTACTTCCAGCCCTGTTCCATAGTGTCTTACCATCAATTTTTTTAAGTATTTTCATCTCTGCTAACATAATTTTTGTCCTCTCTGTGTGAGGTCGTGTTTCTGCTGAGTATGTCGTTATTGGTCTAATGACTGTTTTGTAAATTTTGCCTTTCATTTCTTCCAAAATATTTTTATTTCTTCGTACGGTTTCATTTACGCAGCCTGCGGCTGTTTTTTCTATTCACTTGATCTTCCACTTCAGTTTTGAGCTTTGGTAGCTGGATAATGTGCTGCCTAGATATTTAAACTTTTTAGTAAATTTTAGTAAATCTGCGGTTATAACCATGCATTTTGTCATTTTTAGGTAAATTAACATATTAAATTTTTTAGCGGTTATATTAAATTGTTGCAGCTTTCATTGTAAATCATCTTCACTTTGTATTGCGTCGTCTGCCTAGCAGATTGTTTTAAGTTGTTTTTCTCCCATTTGGCAACTTTTTTAGTTCTTTCATTTTTTGAATGAATGATTTTTGAATTAATCATCCATAATCAGGCACGCACCGCCAGGGTTGCGTGCTGTCCCCACTATTTTTCAATGTCTACAGTGAAGCGGTATTTCAAGAAGCGCTCTCAGACTCAATAGAAGGTATATCTATCAATGGAGAAGTTTTGAATAACTTACGTTTTGCAGACGATACAGTAATAATTACGGATAAACAACAATGATTTACAGAACCTAATGCAACGCCTTAATGAACGCTGTCATGAGTACGGACTGAAGATAAATTTAAAGAAAACTAAATGCATGATCATGACTAAATCTGCACATGCAAATATCAATTGACTATTGAAGATACTGCAATTGAGAAGGTTAATAACTATAAATATTTAGGAACATGGATAACATCAGATGTAGACCAAACCAAAGAAATTAAGACACGTATTGAAGTGGCACGTGCATCATTTATTAAACTTAAAAAGTTTCTTTGTTGTCGGGATATAAGGTTAGAACTACGCCTGAGAATGCTTCGATGTTACGTGTTCTCTACTCTTCTTTATGGTCTGGAAGCTTGGACACTCAAACAAGTTCATCTGAATAAGCTGACCGCCTTTGATTTTTGGTGTTACAGAAGAATCCTACGAATATCATGGATTCAAAGAATATCAAACATGGAAGTAATTAGAAGGATAGGAAATGAGGCGGAAATAATATTAACAATTAAAAGACGAAAACTTGAGTACTTGGGACATGTGATGAGAGGGCAAAAATATGCATTATTACAACTTATTATGCAGGGCAAAATCCGAGAAAAGCGAAATGTGGGAAGACGAAGAATATCCTGGCTTAAGAACTTAAGGGAATGGTTTGAATGCAGTAGTGCAGAACTTTTTAGAGCGGCAGTCAACAGAGTCCGCATAGCCATGATGATTTCCAACCTTCGATAGAAGATGGAACTTAAAGAAGAAGAAGAATCAGGTTGAACAATAGAGGACTCAGGGAATCTCCTGTCATATCCCATTGCCAGCATTAATGTAGTCGGTTAGTTCTTCCTTTACTTTTACTTTTATTGTGTAGTTCTGGTAGATATTTTTGATTGTATTGATTACACTTAGGGGTATCTCTCTTGCGTACAATAAGTGGATCTTTGGATATCTCAAGATCTTCCAAGAGATTCATGAGTCTAAAGTTTTTATTGGGAATGTTGTGTAAAATTTTACTGTTTTCAGAAGGAGAAAAGGAATGATTATTAAATTTAATGTGATATCCAAAGTTTGATTTTTCTGGGTTATTGAGGTGTTCTTTGATTCTTTGATTCAGAGTTCTCATTGTTCTACCTACATAAGTCATATTACAGTCACCACAGGACAGCTTGTAAATACCACTTCTGTTTAGTTTGTCAATTTTGTCTTTGGTCTTGCTGAAGATGGACTTGATGTTATATTTGGTTTTAAAGGAGATGTTTAAGTCACTGATTTTATTAACAAGTACTCTTGAATTTTTTTCTGAAATTGGTCCTAAGTAAGATAAGGATCTATATATGGAAGTAGTGTTGGATTGTTTATCAACATTAAAAGCTTGGTTTAGTCTCTTTTTGAGTATAGATTTTCTAATGACTTTATCAACAGTAGTAGAAGGAAAACCATTGTTGTTTAATGATGTAGATTTCTTTATTGTAATTTTCTTGAGACATTGGGATATCAAGAAGTCTGTGGACATAACATTGAATAGCTGCCATTTGTGTTGAAAAGGGTGATTTGAGGATGTTGGTATCATATGGTCAGTTTGAGTAAGTTTTCTGAATATTGAAAATTCTAGTGTAGGCAAAGAAGAAGAGGAGGAAGCATTCTTTTTGATAGTTAGGTCTAAAAAGTTGATAATGTTGTTGCTTTTCTACTTCTAAGGTAAAATGAATTGCAGGATGTAGATTATTAATTATTGACAAAATATTGTGAGGTTCTGAAGGTGGGGCCTTCTATAAAGGCTAAAATGTCATCCACATATCTGTACCATAGGATTATTTGTGGTTGAGAATGAACAAAGTTAGTTTCGAGAGAGTCTAGAAAAAGATCTGCAAGTAGAGGAGATAAAGGATTTCCCATTGCTAAACCCTCTGGTTGTCTATAAATTTTTTCGATAAAGATAAAGAAATGATAAAATCTGTTTGCATTTGTCAATGTTTGTGTTATTTTTGTTTTATAGTTCTGTTTAATATGTTGTTGTCTCAATTGTTGTATATCTAGTTGTTCTGTGGTTTGTTTCTGTCTGTTCCTCCTGTTTTCTTTGAATTCTGCATCTATATTTTATCTATACTAGAAGATGGTCAGATCCGCAGCATGTTTTTTTTTGGCTCTTTACATCTTGAATGCTTGTTGCGGCCCTTTGTCTATCAAGATATGATCAATTTGGTTGGCGGTTGTTCCACCAGACATAATCTATGTCGCCTTGTGTATGTCGCGGGGTGGGAAAAAGTCAAGCTGAGAATCATGTTTTCTCTACTGGCAAAGTTGATAAGTAATTTTCCGTTTTCATTGGTATTTTGATGGAATGAATGTTTACCAATGGTTCCTAAGAAAAGTTACTTTTTGCCTATTTAAGCATTTATATCTCCTACTACGATCTACGAATGTAATTTTTGGGTGAGCTGTTGTATAATTCCTCTAGCTGTTCGTAAAAATTCTTCTTTTATTTCCATGCCGTGTTCTTCTGTTGGGCAATGTATGTTAATGATTGAGAGGTTAGAGAATTTTGTTTTTATTCTCTGTTTGCACATTCTTTTATTCACTGCCATAAAATCTATAGATTAGACAAAATATAAGATGTTAAAAAAACGTAATGATAAGATTTTTTTAAATTTCTTGAATTTTTCTCAGGACAAGAAGTTGTTATCTAGACAAGAATTTTTGTTTTGTTTACCCCAAGTTTGAGTAACAAGATATAGTTTTTTAAACAGATTTTTAATGATAGTGTAGTTATATTCGATTTGGGATACTTAGTAAGTCAATAGTTAGACAACGTCCTTTGGAAGTATAGATAGACAATAAAATTAAAAAATGTAAATCCTGTACTAAAACATACCAAAGAATCTTGATAATAAATAAGAAATTTAACTAATAAACCAATAACTAGTTAGATGAAACTTATGTTGTTAAAATTAAGATGTTTATTTAATTTATTTTAAGCTTTATATATCATGTTTATCAATCACCACTCCATCTACCTGTCTAGTCTGATGATCTGATGATTTTTGGTTATCATTTCAAAAGCTTATAATACTCGTGAATTTGTCTGCGGTTAGCATTTCCTGTAAACGTCTTGGCTGCAAAGGCAAAAAACTTCCAGAAAGAACAAGAACAGAGTTGAAGAGCTCTTTTCCGTTTCAGAGCGAGCGTAAATAAATAGTGAATTATCGTGTCGCGACGACGGGAGGCGCGTCCTATTTTTCAGCTGAGTGTGTTAATGAAAATCTAAAGTAAGTCAAGGCGAAGGCTGCAATTAAAAATCGATCTGAGCACTCTCGAGTCTGCCAGTATTTCTGCTCTCTTTTCTTTTCATACTTTACTTTCTCTACTACGTCAGCCAAGCCCCACTGCTGCCACCACCGCCGTGCCGGTAAATAATGGCACATTCAACAGATTGCCGCTCATCAGCATTTTATTATTTTTAGAAGCAACTTCTTTGGCGCTTGAGAACTTCAAATGAATAATGCATCATTTATAGAGTTCAGTGAGCTGTTCTTGCCTCGTTTCTTCCCGCCGCTTTCCCCTTTTAACTTTTCTTGTAATTTATTTTTACGGTCTCTTTGAAACAAGTTCAAGGTTAATGTTATTAGTTCATTTTCCACACAGATTTCTTCTTCGTTCGACAAACTTTTTGAAGTTTATTTTACCGCGAAATAACGGCGATTAGACAATTAATTGAATATAGAAATTTACGAAGCTCTTTAAGAACAGATTTCTTGGTAAACATGATAAGGCTATATTTAGATATAATATGTTTTATTACAAAATCAATAAATATAAAAGAATATTTAAATATTACGGAGGCGAATAAAGTAGTACCTATTTACTTTTTTATTTTATATCTGAGGGACAAATAAATAATTATGATATTGGTTACTGTATTATACTTACTATCTTAAGTATTTTATATGAAGCTATATCTTTTGAAATAGGGTAAGAATCTAAAAAGGTGATAGTGGTCAATTGATCATGGATAGCTAATATAGACTGCTGAGCTATTTTTTGATAATATCTATGTTGAAATATTGGCATCGCGGAAACTTGATGGTAACCATAAAATAACCATTGAAATATGTTGGTCTTGGACTGTTTGTAAGCATTATTAGAGCCTTCTTCTTTATGTGTTGTCTCCCAATTGGAGGTTGGATATCCTCATCACTATATTTACTGTATCTACTGCTGCTCTGAAGAGTTCTATAGAACTGCATTTAAACCAGTTCCTTAAATTCTTTAACCATGACACTCTCCTTCTTCCTATACCCCTTCCTCGTCTTATCTTTCTCTGTATTATCAGCCTTAGCAGTTCATATCTCTCTTCCCTCATTACGTGTCCCAGATAATGTAACTTTCTTATTTTTATTGTGTTTACTATTTCGCATTCTTTGCCCATTTCTCGCAATACCTCCCTGTTAGTTTTCTTTTGTGTCCATGTTATTCTAAGTATCCTCGTGTAACACCACATTTCAAAGGTCTGTAACTTATTTATGTGTTCTTGCTTCAATGTCCATCTTTCAAGTTCATATTGCAGTACCGAAAATACATAGCGTCTCAGTGCTCTTACTTTCAGTTCTAATCTAAGTCTTTGTTGCACAGAATTGTTTTCTGTTTTACAAACACATTTGTTGCTATTTCTATCCTAGTTCTTATTTCGCTTGTTTGATCAATATTGTCTGAAATATAGGTTCTTAGGAATTTGTATTTATCAACCCTTTCTATCGGTACATTTTTCAAATGAATGTTAGTTGGTATATTTGTTTTCTTTGTTATTGTCATGTATTTGGTCTTTTTATATTTATTTTTAGTCCATATTTTTCACAGAAACTGTTTGCTTTGTTTAGCAGTAATTGAAGTTGATCAGCAGAGCTTGCCATAATCACGATGTCATCTGCATACAATCTTATGTTGTTATTAGATCTTCTGTTAATTATTTTTCCTTTACTTTGAGATAGTAATGCTTCTTCAAAAATAGCTTCAATATTAGCTGGGTTCGTTATCTATTACGATTTGTGCTCTTTGATTCCAATAGAGGTTTGTTATTATTCGTAAGTTCCTATCGTCTTTGTTTTTTTGTCTTTAGAATATGGACTAATTTTTTATGTCTTTCTTTGTCAAATGCTGTTTCAAAATCAACTTAACAAACATGCACATAAACATTCATATTCATGCATCTTTGAGCTAACACATTAAAAGCAACTAACGCTTCTCTGGTTCCTAGTCCATTTCTGAACCCAAACTCACTATCATCTATTCCTTCTTCCAGTTTTTTATTTATACGACCATGTATTATTTCAGCAATAATTTGAAAATGTGATTTATTAGTGATATTGTTCTGTATTCACTTCAATATTTAGTATTCTACTATAATGTCTAAGGTTTCATCATTCATGAATTTTAAGATTTCTTTAAGGATTTGGTTTAGATCTAATGCTTTACTATTTTTGCTGTTTTTAATGCCATTTTAATTTCTTCTTTTAATATCCTTAACGATATTAAAAGATGAAGAAGAAGATCAGGATGAAACACAATTTGGCTTCAGAAATGGACTGGGAACTCGGGACGCCCTCTTTGCACTAAATGTATTACTGCAGAAACGTCGAGATCAAAGGAAAGACATCTTTGCTGTATTTATTGACTATGAAAAGGCCTTTGATCGAGTACAGCATCACAAATTAATTACAATATTAAAAGATAAAGGAGTTAATAGTCAAGACATACGATTCATAGAAAAGTTATACTGGCGTCAAACAGCGACAGCTTGCATAAACGGAAAATCAACAGAAATATGTAAAATACAAAGAGGTGTCAGACAGGGTTGTATACTATCCCCACTGTTATTTAATTTATACTCAGATATAATATTTAAAGAAGCGCTGCATAATTTGGAATGGGGCGTGAAAGTTAATGGAATTCTGATAAATACAATCAGATATGCAGACGATACAGTTATTTTAAGTGATGACACGAATGGATTACAATGCCTTTTAAATGCCATTGATAAAATGGAAAGAGAGTTTGACCTAAACATAAACTGTTCAAAAACAAAACTCATGGTGTTTAGCTGTTTAGCACATCAAGATGCACGATTATATGTTGATAGTCATATAATTTAAAGAGTGTCCAGTTTTAAATATTTTGGTTACCATATTACTAAACATCTAGGTCCAGATCAAGAGATAAAATGTAGAATCGAGATAGCCCACACGACATTTTTAAAAATGAGGTCATTCTTCTGTAATGATAACTTGCAACTTCAACTTCGAAAGCGCATTGTTAAATGCTACATTTGGTCAGTCCTCTTATACGGTGTCGAAGTATGGACATAAAAAATATTCACGATTAATCGTCTGGAGGCCTTTGAGATGTGGCTGCACAGACGTATACTAAAAATTCCATGGACGGCTATGCTGACAAATGTGGCAGTCCTTGAAAGAGCAAATGCTGCTCGCGAGCTGCTTGATAACATCAAATGTAGAAAGATGGCCTATTTTGGACACGTAGTAAGGGGAGACCGATATAATGTTCTTCAACTTATGATGATAAGTAAAATCGAAGGACCCAGAGGAATTGGTAGAAAGCTGGCCTCTTGGTTGAAGAACTATTTAGAATAGCTCGAGAAAGAGACAGTTTCGCCATGTTAATCGCCAACGTCAAGGGGACTTGATAGGGCACGTTAAGAAGAAGAATATCCTTAAAACCATATCCTGTTCTACTTATATCTCCATCTGCTTTGTTTTATTATCTTCGAACAGTTTATTGATGTACTCTGTCCATCTCTTTAATTTGTTGTTAGTATTCAACACAGGTTTTCCATTTGCATCTTTCAGTATTCCCGGTTTTCTTGTTCTATTGTTGTGAGTTAATTCTTTAATTTTTTGTGTGTGTTAAAACTATCATGTCTTTTCTGGTATTCTTCTATTTCTGCGCATTGTTCTTTTAACCGTTGTTATTTCGCTTTCTTAATTCTCTATTTTATTTGTTTATCCACTTTTTTGTACATCTGATTATCTTTATTCTTCTATTGACATTATCTTCCATTAAATCTAAAAATTTTTTCGTCATCCATTGCGTCTTTTTATATCTGGTTGGTATTAGAACCTTATCTATTTCTGCCTTTCTTAATAACCATTTTTTCCCTCTCAGTATTTTGCAGAATTTGTTCTTTAACATTCATAAATCCGTTGTTGATTTCATCTGCCAGGCGTTGCCTTATGAGTGGGTTCCATAATTTACTTGTATCGATTTTTGCATTTATTGTTCTTCGTTGTATTATATTCATTTTAAGCATAATTTTGGTCACTACTGGGTTGTGATCTGGTTCTATGTCGCCATTTGGGTAGGATTTTGCGGATTTAATTGCTTTCCTGTGTCTTTGTCTAACTAATATATAGTCTATTTGGTTTCTTACAATTCTCTCTTTTTGATCTGTTCGTGACTTCCAGGTATATAGTCTTCTCTTTTTCATTTTCAACAATGTATTAGTTATAACAAAATTATTGTTTTGACAAAATTCGATAAGCCTGTCACCCTTTTCGTTTTTGTTGCCCAGACCATATCCCCCTCTACATTCTTCTACTTTTTCTTCCCCAACCTTTGCGTTAAATTCTCCCATTATAATTGGTCTTCGTAAAAAGTTTTAATATCGCTCTCTGATTTGTCGGTAGTTGGAGCATAAACTTGTAGGATGTTTATTTTGGGTTCGTTCTGGTTTAATTGTAAGAGTATAATTCTGTTGGAGTATGGAGTGAAATTTATTACAGCTCCGTCAATGTTTTTGTTTAATATTATTTCGGCACCATATCTGTGTGAATCATTTTGACTTCCTAAAATTTTTTTTTGTTGTTGATTTTTATCTTTTCGGGCCATTGGACATCGCTTTAGCGATGAGGCCTTACAGTCTTGTGAATTTCCTACTCTACTGGATCTTGTTTTTCGAGTTTCATGATCAGTAGAGTGTTGGTTGTATTGTTAGTCATGACGATTTTTAAAGAAGGAATGTTTTATTTAACCTTCCACTACACACGCGCAGACTGACAGTCCGAGTTTAATTAAAATATATAATTTCTGGCATACCTCCCACTATTGTCTGTAGCCATTTTGTAAGCTTTTATCCACTCGGCTGCTGTATGTGAGGCTACACTAGACTAAGAAGATAGTACGTTAACTTGTTTCCAAATTATAAGCAAATGCGGATTGAGATTCCGCGCGCGTGTACTAGTGTAACTGACATAGGTTTTATATGTATATATATATATATATATATATATATATATATATATATAATATATATATATATATATATATATATATATATATATATATATATATATATTGGAGTATTTAATTTACAAAAGGTAAGATCATATTTTTTTCAACTTATATTATTTTATTTACATTCAATGTACAAAATGTCAAAAATATGCTTACACAGAGACTGCAACAAAAATGACTGCAAGAAACCGAAAAATACGCCAGCAACTTGCACTTACTGCAACGTAGACCATCTTTTAATTAAGGAGGATGTTTTTTTTATCGTGAACTACCAAATGTCTGATATAATGACAAATCAAAACAAATCACCACTCAAAATCCTATCAACAGTGGCAATGTCAATATACCTACCAAACATCATACTCCTAATGTCAACAGAATCAGTTATAGAGATGCTACCATTGGAAACATAAATGTAGATAACAAAAATAACAACAATAAATTAGCAGATAAACTATCAAATTTCCTCTCTTAACTGCTAAACGAAAATAGCATGATTTTAACCGTGTTAACTACAGTCATTATCAAAATAACAAAATAGCTTTCAAGTCATTACGAATTACGTCGTGGAATGCTTATGGCATTTCAAACCATATGCTAGAAATATCACTGTTTTTAAAAATGTATAGTATAAACATTCTATTAGTATCTGAAGGTCATGCCACACAAAGAACGGATAAGATACCTTAGTATACTGTGTATTACGCAAACCATCCAGACGGAGGAGCACATGTAGGTTCTGTCGTTATTATTCAATGAAAAATTAAACACTATGCAGTCCAACCTTCTATTACGGAGGAAAAATCCAAGCAGCAATCACTAAATCGAAACAAACACCTCTCTCAGTATATCATAGACAACTCACTTTACAAACATAATATGGACATACAAACTATTGAATCCATATTCATAGTATCAGAAAACTGGAATGCCAAAAATACTATGTGGGAGTGCAATAGAGTCAAACTTCGATTTAATATCAGATCACAGCACAATAATAATAATCCTAAGTACACACATAATATGGAGAACACCACCACCCAAATTCACAACTAAAGACACAAACTGGGATGTTTTCCAAAATTCTGTAAATACAAAGTTTACACTAGATATAAGGATAAAAGAAAACCAAGATGTAGAGAAAACGGTAGACTATTTATTAACAACAGTTTTACAAACAACAGGATGTGCAACAACACCACAGCGCCAAAGAAGTGTGCAAAAAACCATAACATCCCCCTCCATATAAGAGAACTTGTAGCAGAAAAACAAGAGCTTGACGCATATGGCAACAAAGGAGAAATCCACTCAGTAAAGCATACCTTAACAGGATAAGTCATACACTAAATAGAGCATTAAATGAAGAAAAAAAAAACGATTCTTTCCAGTTATATATTTCGAACCCCTCACATTAAGACCACTCTATATTGAAAGCTACACAAAAATTTAAACGACCGACAATTACAAATTCACCTTTAAGAAACACAGATATGACCTGGGCCCTCACAAACGCAGAAAAAACAACAGTATTTGCAGAACATCTTTCAACTGTATTCGCAGCACCAGATGATAATAATGATGAAGACGATGGTTATAAGAATGTACCTCCAAATCG
Source organism: Diabrotica balteata (assembly GCA_918026665.1). Taxonomy (NCBI): domain Eukaryota; kingdom Metazoa; phylum Arthropoda; class Insecta; order Coleoptera; family Chrysomelidae; genus Diabrotica; species Diabrotica balteata. The sequence continues at coordinate 110,143,743 of OU898278.1, read as the reverse complement.
CCACATCAATTAATGTTCTATCTCTAGTTAATTTATTCACTAGAATGAAATCAGTTCTATTGTGTGCTTATTATTGGTCTGTGAGCAAAGTTCGATTCCAATATAGCTTGCAGTTGTCATTCTCAAGCATAGGTACTCTCAAAAACGTATTAATAATATAGAAGATGGTTGATTTGTAAAGTCCCGATTTATTAGCTCCCTCATAATAAAAGATCTTTTCTATTGAGTCATGCCGTTTCTTATATTCAGTTAGAGCAAATACTTGGCAGCCTCCGGTAAAATATTGGAGGGTTTCTTGGGCTTCAAATCCATACCTTCTGTTTTAGGATTTTTGTTAATGTCAACCAATAGTTGATCGCAAACGATTACTCCAAAGAAATCAAAGTTCGAATAGAGAAATCACGTAAAAACTTCAATAAAATGAGAACGGTACTTTGTGCAAGAGAACTAAAATTGGACTTGAGAGTTAGGCTGGCAAGGTGTTATATTTTCTTGACTCTGCTTTATGGGATAGAAGCATGGACATTTAACGCGTCAACTGCTAAAAAGTTGGAAGCATTTGAAATGTGGGTGTATAGGAGAATCCTGAAGATATCATGGACCGAGCATGTAACAAACAACGAAGTCATGAGAAGAATCAACAAAAGAATGGAAGTATTCGAAACCATCAAGACACGAAAGCTGCAACACCTCGGGCATGTTATGCGTAATGAGAGATACAACCTACTTCAATTGATTATATAAGGGAAAATCCAGGGCAAGAGAAGTGTAAGAAGAAGAAGAATCTTATGGTTGCGTAACTTGAGTGAATGATACGGATGCACATCAATTGAACTGTTCAGAGCAGCAGTATCTAAGATCAGAATAGCCATGGTTCTGTAGCGTGTTCGTTCGTCAATTTTATTGTGGTACTCGCATTTTTGTATCTATATGTTTGTTATTAGGTCCGTGTACCTGTAATCAATTCTGCCGTTCTGTAGTGAGTTTTTGATGGCCCAATGTTCTATGCTGTCAAACGCATTTCGGAAGTCTATGAATGCCATGTATAATGGGATTTGATACTCGTTAGACTTTTCAATTAGTATTTTTATTGTTAGCAGATGGTCGCTAGTACTAAAACCCTTTCTGAATCCCGCTTGTTCTCTTGCTTGGTATTCGTCCAGCTTAGTTGTTAGTCTATTTGTCATGATCTTCGTTAGTAGTTTAAATATAACACTTAGTAATGTTATAGGTCTATAGTTTTCTAAGTTCTTTCGGTCACCTTTTTGAACATTAATAGTGTCTCCGCATCGTTCCAGCTATCTTGTATTTCTTTTGTGGTCAATATTTTGTTCATGAGGATATGTAGGATTTCTCTAGTTGTTTTTCCTCCTCTCTTCTTGGACTGACTGACAATATTTATAAAATAAACAGTACTGACAATACTTGATCCAAAAAACAGCTTAACAGGATGTTGGCTTTTTGTATAGCCAATTCCTGGAGGCACCGGTGGCTCCATGTTTAACAGGGAAAACTCGATTGTATTGGAACTAAATACAACATACAGTCATTTGGCTTACACCGAAGACCCAAATCAAAATACATGAGATCGTCCATGGATTAACGGTGGACCATACTTGGATCAACATTGGACAACATAAACAACATTAGACTGATACTTCGTAAAGTCAAAAGTAGGCAAATAGAAAGCAAAACTAAAAAGAAATAAATACTAGTAAGTCTAATATTTAGGAGACTCCTTTGTTAGGAGTCTAGACACGAGAACACCATTGACTACATCGTACTCTCTATTGGGAAATGAATTTAATTAAAAATATATAGGGTTATTTTTTGCGCTTCGTTTGAGGGATTATCTTTTGAATTTTACAGACAAATGGGCCAACGACAAGTTTGGCAAACTTGTAAAATTATTCAATAAATTTGTTATAGCTAACGGTTGTTTTCGTAAATAGCATTCTACAAAACGATCATAACACACAGATTATTTTAAGCACATCTTCGGTAAACCTTCTAAATCATAACAAAAAGATATTATTTCGGTAAGCGATATGCTTTTATTATCGGCATAGTATGAATTAAATTGAACGTGTCGTAAGCTATTTGAGAATATATTTATAAAAATTATAATTTACGTACCGTTTGATTTAGAATTGTTTCACCAATTCTTAATAGAATTGGTGAAATTACATTTCACTTGAGATTAATTTTTCCCATGCCGATATTGACTATCCGGATTAAGATCGCAGCGCCAATGCGGTATCAATTTGAACCGAGCTAAGAGCCATTATAATAATTGTTTACACCTCATCTTGTATATTGCAATTGCGTTAGTTTTATGTTTTTGGAGTAGTTTTGTTCGTTTATCCATGGTTTTGTAAATTCAATATTTTTTGTTTGACTATTGTTTATTCCTACTGATTAATACATAGACAATTTTTTTAATTATAAGTTTTATTTTAGTTGTAGACTTGTTAGAGTTAAAGAGTTAACAAGAAATTAAAGTTCTATTTTTTAATCCTTAAGTTAAATATCTTAGAATATATGTAAGTTTTTGGGTGGTACTAAAAATTCAAGATGTGATGTAGAAGGAGAACAAGTTTTAAACTCGGTTATCTTATTTTGACTGGAAAATTCACTGACGTAAGTTATTAACCCACCAGGTGAAACACCAATCATAAACTAATTGTTAAATGGGATTTATATTGAGAATAAAATAGTATTCGGCAACACAAACACTGTACATAAGTCTGTACATAAATGTCAGTACAGTCCAAAATTAGCCTAACATTTTGAAAATCAGCAAAACAAACTGACATGTGTTTAAGAATTTCTCCTTTGGTGGGAAAATACACCAAAGGCCGTAAGTTGTGGCTCAAGATAGGTATTAATTTATAAATATAAGTTTTTGTTAAGTCAGCTGTTATACCAAACAAAGAACCCAAAGTGGCATAAGTCAAATTTAACTTAAACTTTGTAAGAACTAACATTATCCGCTGTCGAATGTTTACCTATGAACTCATTTGTCCTTAATATAATTTTCAGTCATATTTACTATACAGTTATAAATAGTGAAGTTATGTACACAAGTACAGTTTTTTAATTTAATGTCATTAACGATTTCATACAATGTAAGCACTTTTAGAGTGTTCACTTGCACAACTGCATCTTTTGAGGAAAGAGTGCTATTCTGGACTAGAAAGTAAAAATACATACTCTATCATATGTACAAAAGTACATACACTATCAATTAAATAAACAAAATTAAAATCGATTATATCTTTTAAGAAATCTCTTAATCTAAATTGCTAAGTGACTAAAACATGTGCAACTATTTGATGACCTGTTATGAAATATGTATAAACTGTGTGATAGTTCTTGGACAATATTTAAATGCTAAATGTTTCTATTAGTTATGGTTTTTTATTTGATTGTTACAGAACATGTAAAAAAATATATTACATTTTTTTTCTCTTGGTTAAGATGAAAAGCAGAGGTACTGATTTCTTGAAATCAGCACCACCTGATCTTCGGCATTTTTTCTTTCTTATTGTATTATATGCATGTATAATTTTATATATTTTGTGTATTGTATGAATTTGAAGGAAAAATAAAGACCTTTATTATTATTATTATAATCTCCAATGACACCAAAACACAATATGCCTTCAATCAAATGGCCTTCAACGACTCAACGTGAAAGAAAATAAATAATGGCTCTTAACTCGGTTACTGCAATAGCCGCTAGAGGGCGTAATGCTTACGACGAATTGCCAATTGCTAAGTCTTCTTAGAAGAAATAGGAAATGGAAGATATTTAACGGTACTTCTAGGGGTAGGAGATCATCCGCTACCTGTCTACTTAATTTGAATATTATCAGTCAGTTCAGAAAAAGCTTTTACCACAGTCGGTCGCAAAATCTTGTAACCTAACAGACGCCAGCTCGTAAAATTCGCTTATTAATATATTATATGTATTTGTAACTAAATAGTTCGCATCGCAATATTATTCATAAAGATTATAAGTCAATCATTTATAGTAATCCGTGTTTTTTTAAACCGCAGTATAGTTTTTATATAAAAGTTCATCTATTCAAACCACCAGTGTTGCCAGTAGTTTGCTTTAAACATAGAAAAGACATTCCGCTAAGCAATTCTACTTGCAATTTTTTATTTAATGGGTTAATGCCTCGACAACTATGATTATTGGCATGGTACAGTCAGGTACCTAGTGTAGTGTGTGTGTGTGTGTGTGTGTGTGTGTGTGTGGTGTGTGTGTGTGTGTAGAGTAATTGTCTTGATACTTCAAGGTTGACGTCATTGTCTTTGCTAAGAGACGCTAATTGTATCCGAACGTCTGCGGTCCCTCTGGTGTACTTGTAATTAGTTATATATAATAGTGATAATTTTTCGACTGTTCTAACAACCATTCAAATTTCGTCATTTTGTGTCATGTGGATCAATTTCACCCAATCATATCAACATTAGACTGATAATTGCATTCAGTGCAATTTTCAATCCCTATGACAACACGATCGAGTTTGACAACTTCATCCAAATAAATTTCAAAATGTCACGTTTCGGCAATGAGAATGTTCAAAGTATACATGCCCTAATCAAAGAAAAAATTCCCAGAAATACAACCTACAGTCACAAATATATTTGGGGAATATTCATGGAATTTTGCTGCGGACGAGAATATACATAGAAGCTTGGAAGAATTGGCGTTGATACTAAAAGATTGAGCCGTCAATATGAGAAAGAAAAAAAAGTTTCTTCTTTTAATTAGAATTAGCAAAAAGTGGTGTAGAAGAACAACAATTGCTAAAAATTACTGGTCGTGGCAATCAGAATTCTATAAAACCATACTTGAATCTCGATCAAGAACACCACAACAAGATTATAAATATTATGCGTGGTAATTAATAGATCTTCTATAGTAGAGAACAGACGAATCTAATGTTAACTTAAATTTTAATAATTGTACTTTCACTAACTGTACTTTTAATAAATAAATGTTTCGTTATGTTGAGTTATGATTTTTTTTTCGAAAAATTAGCCGCCGAATATCCCTCAGACATTGATGAATGCCTCATAATTTCATGACAAATTTCTCAAGCTCGTTGCTTGGTAACAGCACTCAGCCTTCAGCTTCGTGCTGTTACCAAGGAACGAGCTTTCGATTGTCATGAAATTATCTCGTCTGTTATCAATGTCCTAGGGATATTACTACTGAAAATAGCGCCAGTGAAAAGTGTAGTTGAAATACTCCATATCACAGTGTTTTCGGACAGATTTCAGAAATTGCTATTTAATCTTAGTATTAAATATAAGCTAGTGTTTAAATCTGTTTTTCATTCCAGCCTCAGGCTGATGGTCCTTCGTCCTTTAATTCTCTAAATACGCTAATATCCAAACAAGAATAATGAAATTTGGATAAATATATTAATCGACATTTTAACAGGTTACACCCTAAATACCCCGGTAATGTCATTCTTTGTACTAGAGGTAATGGATTTTAACAAGAGCTATGGGTCATGCCGATGCAGTACACAAGTTTACCTGTTATTTACAAGGTCATACCTCTGGTCACAATCCATTACCTATACGAGGATGATGTTTCTGTGCTGTGCTTTTGTGAAGTGTGTTTCTACATTGCGCTAAAAATTTTCTATGTCCGTTTTGGTCCACTTAACTACACTATATGAATGGCTAGGCAAAGAGCATGTGGAGGTAACTACTGCTTTAAATAGATTTTTAATAAATATAAAAGAGAACGTAGAAATCTAAAGGAAGCAGCTTCATATAAACTCTGAAATTAATATTTTGCATATCAAAATATTTGAGATACACCTTTCCTCTTATTATATTTAAAACACGACGCAGTCCATACCGAAGTGCATACTAATATCATTAGAGAAGACGTTCTGATAGAATCAAAAAGCAAAAACGAAACAGATGAACTACATTGTGGATTGTGGATGTTAAAGAACATTTACATATTGGCTTCTGAAAGAGTTTTTTGCTTAACCTGCGCATATTAAATAAATTATTGTGTTTAGTAATAAACAAAATAAAGTAAATACGCCAATGACATTATCACCAATTTTTAGATAATATTAAAGATTCAGTACGTCTCTTCAGAAGGGGAGCAATATAAAGATATGTCGTGAAAAAACGTGCAAAAACGTGCAAAAACGAAACAGATGAACTACATTGTGAATTGTGGATGTTAAAGAACATTTACATATTGGCTTCTGAAAGAGTTTTTTTGCTTAACCTGCGCATATTAAATAAATTATTGTGTTTAGTAATAAACAAAATAAAGTAAATACGCCAATGACATTATCACCAATTTTTAGATAATATTAAAGATTCAGTACGTCTCTTCAGAAGGGGAGCAATATAAAGATATGTCGTAATTATAAATATTAGTTTATGATCAAAAGTAAGGCTCTAAAGAGTAAGGGTCTGGCTGACATTATCTTTGTTTGAGATTTATGTATGTAAGTTTCTCATTTGTTTAAGTATAATATCTTTTACTTGTTCTCTATAAACTTTTGTATAATCGCCATGTTTTAAAGATTAATTTTTTAGACATACACGAGAGGTACATCTTGAACCTAAGTAATTCTAGATTATTAACGTCCTTAGTAACAGATTTTCTTATCCATAATGAATCCATCCTGTACATTTTCACCCCCATTCCGTTTGCTCATAAACCCATTCCAAAAAGGAGTAGGATAGTTAAGGAGATATTTAGTGCAGAGGAACTGACTAGATAGTTTGAACATTCTCTACATGCGCCCCCCAAGCCCATCCCCCGGACACCAGCGTTCCGGGCGGCTTATACAGTATCCTAAAGCTATAAGCGTAAAGGGACCGATGAACGTCAAGATGAGACATACAAAACATTGGCGGACGTTTTGGGAAAGATGTACACTGACAAGGGAGACAGAGGCGTGGTGAAGTAATATAAAGGTTAGGATCGGAATAATCGAAATGCTATTTACTCTGACAATTTTGGAATAGATAGTGGAACTCGTATATTTTAAGATTTTAATATAAAGTACTATCTTATTTTTCTTGTAGGTCCAATTATAATTAGGATATATCTAAACACAAAATAAAAAGTAATTTTATTATCTTTATGTACATAACGTGCATTATCTTAGTATATAGTATATCTCTATAACAAAATATAGTAATTATTTATGTACCAAGTCCCAGAGGACCAGATGAATTCGATAAAAAGTGTTTACTGACGTGGTGCATACAAAATTTTATAGCCAACCATAAAAAATATTAACAAATAGTCATATTTTGTGTAATGTTTTTATTGAACGGACATTAAAAAAAAGAAGAGAGGGAAGAGGTACCTCCAACGATTCTTGAAGTTAAAGATGCAGTTAAAAAGTTAGCCAGAAACAAATCACCAGGAGTAGATAATCTTTCAGCTGACCTATATAAAGAATGTGGCCACGATACCATAATGGTATTACAGCAGCTTATAAAAGACATATGGACGCAGAAATCCTCCCCAATGATTGGAATATTGAAATACTTTGCACCATATACAAAAAGGAGATATGCGGAACGGATAATAGGAAAGTACCATTCTAGTTTCAGAGGAGGTATATCGACAATTCATTAGATTGAAAAACTGAAACAAATTTTAGAAAAAACACTGGAATATGGCATATATACTCATCACATATTTATAGACTACAAAACAGCTTACGACGTTGTAAATAGAAGAGAAATGTTTAAAGTAATGAAAGACCTAGGAATAATAAATTAGTTGGTAAATTTAACAATACTAACTCTAAAAGAGTTGACTGTAGAGTACGAATTCAGGAGGAACTTTCTGAACCTTTTAAAACAAATAACGGGCTGCGCCAGAAAGATACTCTCTCCTGTATACAATTTATAAAAATGCTATACGAGAGGCGTACGTAGCTTTAAAAGAATCAGCTCCAACAATGTGTTTAATAATAAACACCAACAAAACGAAGTATATGAAAATAAGCACGCAACTACAATTCTTACGATGAAATTTTTGAAACTGAAATGAAATATGGTTCAGATACCTTGACTCTAAAAAAAGTAATGAAAATATGATAGAATGTTTCGAAAGAAAAGTACTAAGACGAATCTATGCAGCAGAAGGAAGGCTGGGCGATTCGCGCCAAGAGTACTCATTGATCACTCTAACCGAGCACTTGGCGATATCCCCCCTCCTTTGGAGACTCTAAGGTTGTGAAAAATTTTATTGCAAAAAAGTAAAAATTACAAGTTTAAAATACGAAAAATAAGTAGAATAATGAATAAAGTAATCTAAACAAAGTCCAAAGATAAATTTCAAAGTTCGTAACTCACACACACAACACGTATCTTGAACCTGGGGGGTCGGATGTTACTACTTCTCCCTTTGCGGCGGGTTCCATCCACAGTCGGTGTACCATTTCTCCCAGCGGCTTCGTCTTCTTCTCTACTATTAGGATCCCATCCGCTTATCCTAGGGTCTCTTAGGCGAGTTTGCCCGGGACTCCGTGGTGACGCGGACCACATAACGGGAGGGCAGGCAGAGACTATGGCTACCCCAAGATCTCCGTAGCTTCCGAGGCTTCAAGCGTCGAAAAAGGCTAGCTCGTTGAGACACCTGGTACGCGGAAGGCATCAGTACTGCTGCACAGCTCGATGGCGGAGTGTTAGAGTGTAGCTTTTAGGCACTCCGTGGCTTTCCTTACTATTTTCTTGACTTTAACCCATGTTGAAGTCAATGGCGTGTTGCCTTCTGTGGATCAGAAACTGAGTCGCAGGTTCGGATTTTAGTCCATTGTTAGGGACCATGTCTTCTCGGAGGTGTAACTTGACGGTAAAATCGTCTCCCTTACCGTACGCTCTACTCTAGGATATTTGTATATTAGTGTACGAAATATTCCATTCACGCAATCTCCGTGAATGGTTTGGATGCAGTTCAATTGAGCTATTCAGGCGCGTAACCAACAAAATTATAATTTTGACGGTATACAAGGCAACTATCGAACACGGTGATTAATTTAATCTTGCCCAAGTACTTTCGATCAATAGATCATCTTCAGGGGCATTTCGTCAGTTGTGGCCTATCCGACATGAGTAGAATGTCATAAATGTAAATTTGGACATAACAATACAAAATACAATACACAAAGACAACAAACACTTTAAAATTTTTGAAAAGGAGAAGCTACATGTTGTATAGAAGCCGGAGACAGAATTCTCCGGCTTCTGTCTCCGGCTTCTATGCATGTAGCTTCCCCTTTTCAAAAATTTTAAAGTGTTTGTTTGTCTTTGTGTATTGAATTTTGTATTGTTATGTCCAAATTTACATTTATGTCATTCTACTCATGTCGGATAGGCCACAACTGACGAAATGCCCCTGAAGATGATCTATTGATCGAAAGTACTTGGGCAAGATTAAATTAATCACCGTATTCGGTAGTTGCCTTGTATACCGTCTAATAAGTTTAATTATTCGAACATTGAACCTTATATTAAAATTATAATTGCCAGAGTGATTTCCAATCTCCGATAGGAGTAGAACTTGAAGAAGAAGAAGTACGAAATTTGCTAGGCACTTATCAATCTTCAGGTCGAGATGCTGAATTGCATCGAAGAATGATAAAATAAGTCAATTGGAGAATACAAAAGCAAAGCCACAGAGTCTAAGGCAGGTAGGTGGAGCAGATCCTCACTGATCCGCTCCCTAGAGTTTAGGGCTCTAGGAAAGACCAAGGTAGACTTTCCATTGCTTCAAAATCAACTAATATTTACACATAATATTCTATAAGATTTCAAGCCTAAAGACCAATGACAAAATTGGAAAAGGAAGGAAATCGGGGCGATACGCGCCAAGAGTGCTCATTGCTCGCTCTGACCGAGCACTTGGCGACAATGGACCTATTGATCAAGTTTACTTGATAACATCGATGAAGACATGAGAAATGTGGGAATACGTGCTTGGCGGAGGAAGGCGATGGATAGAGACGACTGGAAAGAAATTCTTGAGGAGTGGACAGATTCGATGTAAATATCCGGATCGAATAGTTTTCTAATGTCCCTTTGTCCGATTCTTTTCGATCAACGATGGTAATACAATAAAATGTTGAAATCGTGGAGTAAAATTATGATTTTGTTGACAGCTACTAAGAATTACACTCTAGTTGTTGGTTAGGTAACTTTCTATAATATACTGTGCTCAAATGAGCTCAAGTAATGTATAATTAAGCACTGAGGTTAATGCTTCTATCATACTAACAAACTCAGAACTATGAGCTTACAATACAATTTAATCTAGGCCATTATTGCAATACTTAGGAAGTTCAATTTAAAAATATATTATTCGGCAATTTATTAAGTAGCAGGCAAATGGACTCTAATTATTAAAATATTACACGATATGTTTTTACAATGTTTCAATTATACACGATGAAACTATAAAAGGTTAAGAACTTAAGAATAATGTGAGATTACAAATTAAGGGATTAATTTGTGATTGAATAAGAAGGCCCACGCATGGTTGTAAAGCCAGAATGGTGCTGATAACATACAAAAAATATATAGTCATAAATACAACAGTTTTATTAAATTATTACTATGTTATTAAAATTAATTCCTAAAGTAGAAGGTGCTTGAATCGAAAATGTTTTTATTAATATTAACGTTTATATCGGTATTAAAATTACCCATAACAGTTCTATTAAAAAAAAAAAATTCAAATGACAGTCGACCGTGATGACAGATGACTTTTGTATAATAGCAACAATCGATTTTTAATCGCTAGTGATCAATACTAAATAATTACTAAATCCTATAAATATTGTATTATATATAAACTTAATACCCTTTTTTTCTTTCAGTACAGATGTCTATAAGGTTAGTCGTCTATCAGTCGTCTCAAATACAACACCCCACAGCAAGTCTGTTACAGCTCAAGCCCCTTTAATCTTTTTAATTTTTTGTTAAGCCAGTTATTTTGACTTAAATCCCTCGCTGCCACTTTTTCTTGGACATGAACATTGCAAGTATTCCAATGGGAGTCCTCTGCCACACTCTTTTCGACCAACTACTAGCTTTTATTCTCTGTAGGTGTCCGCACCACATAAGATGCTTTTTATTATTGACATCAAGAGTGTTGCGTTATACTTACATCATTTGTGTGATCTCATCCTTCTTATGTATTTGAGCTTGAAGATCATACAGCTTCTTCTCAAATAATCCTCTTCACAGCCTTTAATTTTTCTCTGGGTGTCTTATTTAATATCTAGACTTTAGATCTATATGTGGATACACTTTTTATTATTGCCTTAAAAACCAGACGTTGATTATTTCTTATAACTTTTTGATTCCATAATACGAGGTTCAATTATCCTGTAGCTTTCTTGTTCTTTTTCTAGTTCCACGATTGTTATTTATCATTAAATATCATGTTTACTACCATATTCGCTATTCTGACTTTATTGACAGTAGCTCTGAAAAATGATGAAGTAGATTTAAAGTAACATTGTCTTATATTTTCAACCATAATGTTCTTCATCTACCATGTTTAGGATTACGTTTACTTTGGATCGTTTCAAAATGCAAAAGTTCATATTTTTCATGGTGTTTCACATTGTGGCCGACGTATTCCAATTTGCGTCTCTGCATTGTGTTGGCCAATTGTGTTGTTTGGTTCAGCCGTTCCAGGATCTTTTAATTGATAACTCTGTCGACCCAGCTTATTCTTGGTAGTTGTCTGTATATGCACATCTTAAAGGCTACCAAGCGTTTAGCATAGCCTCACTTATCGACTCGTTCTATTGGCTTTTAATTTTTACGGTTGGATGCCCAGCTCTCATTTGTATTACTGCCTATATACACGAGTTTTTCTATTCTGTCCAGTACGGTATCTTTGACTTTTATACCGTCATCCTGTTTATAATTTTGTTTGCTAACTAGCATATATTTAGTATTCTTAATATTGAGTTTTCCAATCACAATAACACCTTGTATTGTCTCTATTATGGTTTTCCTAAATATTTTCTCTAAATATAAGTTAAAGCATAAAAGTGCTAGTATACCGCCTTATCTTATTTCTTTTTCTATATATATATATATATATATATATTATATATATATATATATATATATATAATATATATATATATTATGCAACAATTCTGGTTCGCCGTTTACTCTTACCACTTGATGCCAGTATAGATTTGAAATTATTCGTAAAGTTTAATATTTCTAGCATTTTGTCATGTTTGACCTTGTCAAAAGCCATTACAAAATCGATTGCACACAGATATACATTTTGATTTGTATCTCTGCATCTCTGTGTCAGTACTTGTACTAGTATTGTCGACTTAAGCCAATCCGTTGGTAATGTCCCAATGTCATAAATTCTGTTAAAGAAACCACTTAGTGCTTTAATTACATTTTCTCCCAAAAACTTTCACTTTCTTTAGTGTTTCAGCACTCACTTCATCGGAGCCAAGTGCTTTTCCATTTTTTGCCTTCTACATTCCCCATGTAACCTTACTTCCTTTTGTACATGGACCTGTTATAGCAATCGGCGTATACCTGTTATAGTGGCATAACAGTGTTTTTACTCTTTCATCTTCCAAAAATTGGGAAATGTAGATTTTCCATTTTTTTAACTGTTCATTGGTATCTACTATTCTGTGTGTGTTTTTGTCTTCTAAACTTTGCGATAGTTTTTTTTCGTTTGTTTCCGGCAATTTCTTAATTTTTGTGCAGATGAAATGCATCGTATTTTTTTCATATGTTCAATTTTATTACATTCTTCTCTTCTGCATATATATATATATATATATATATATATATATATATATATATATATATATATATATATATATATATATATATATATTGTTTATGATATGTAAAATCGAGAAAAATATTGGTTTGCTTAAAATATTTCAAAGTTCAAAAACATTAAAATAATTCAGATAAGTCAAACAATAAACTACAAACATTTCGAAGAATGAAAGTCTTTTAATTTTGGATTACCTGTATTTAACAAAACGTAAGATATGCATAAATTATTTTCTTTGTTAAAATATATTTGTATGACGTGAATAAGCTGAAGTGAAATCCATAGACAATTGAAGCGGTTTTTCCAAATAAATGTTGTGCAGTAATTAGGACAATAGAATAGATTTTAGAAAGATATGTTTTTGTTAGTTTTTAAGAATTGGTAGGAAAATATTACTTTGTAAACAAAGTTTTAGGAAATTTTATAATTGTAGGTAAAAATTTGTGTGTTATCGAAATGAAGAAATGGGAGATGTATGACGCGTTTTGATTGGATGAGATTGGAAAAGGTGGGAGGTTTGGTTTGAGAATAAGACTTTAGTTAGTTTTTGAAGAAAAAGAGATAGTCAGTTGGTTTCCAAGGGTAGAAGGCGAACGGCCGTTGTTCTCGGGTAGTTTCCCAGAGGTAGGAAGCAGTAGCAGTGAAAGTTTGTGAGTTTTCGTGTAGTTAGTGTATCTGATAGAAGCTGATCCAGTAAAAGATTGTAAGTTATATTTTCTACTTATATTACAAGAGTCACTGTTCCGGCCAACGAGAGATTCAGTTTATCGTAAAGAAAAGATATTCCAAGAGTCATTTTTCACTTAGGCCAACGAGAGATTCAGTTTATTGAGAGAAGAAGAAGCTAGCATAGTTTGAACGATTCGTGCATTTGAAGGTGATCATTAAGGACGATAAACTTGCAATAATTTGTTGTAAGATTGCTGATTACCTAGGGAGCTGCTGAGAGTAGATAGTATAGTCTACAAGAAACAAGGATTTGGACCACTCATCATCAGAGGGAGATAGTTTTGTTTTCTGCAGTTTTTCTTTTATTGATAACACAATTTTTACACTTAATTTAGAAAGGATATAAATATTTTGATTAGGAGATTTAGAATAATATTTGGGATTTTGAGATTTCAACTAATATTGTTTGTACCATTAATTTTGAAGGTTCACGTACGTAGAACAAAATTTTGAGAATCATTATATAAGATTTTGTTTATTGAAAAATTTTGAGTGTGAATTTTATTTCATTATTTTATTTCAATATATAATGTTAGATCCTATATGTTTTTTATTATTCCGGTATTCTTTGGACCTTACCTTTCACATGTAATAGCATAGATATTGAAGCACGAATAGAACCCTGAGATAAGAGAATTATAAAGTGTGATAGAATCATAGTCATCTCATTTAAATAATTTTAATTAATTAATTAATTAATTAGCTAATTAATTGTTTGGCGCAATAAGACTTTAAATATCACAATAATATATATATATATATATATTAATATATATATATATATATATATATACATATATATATATATATATATATATATATATATATATATATATATATATATACAAGGTGGTTCAGAATTATGTACATTAATTTCTAGAGCTCATATTACGTCCAAAAATAAGGGTACTTCTTTATGTACACTTTTTTATAAAACTGAATAATAAGGGAGATACAACCCTTTAAAGGGGTGAATTCAAATTCTTATTTTTTCAAATATTTTCCAAACGGTTTTGAATACGGAGTTTATATTTTGGGAGTGATTATAAGACATTAGGGTAATTAATTTCATGTCACCACCTACCACATCCTATATTAATACAGGGTAGTTTTGGAGGGTAAGTGGGGGTTATATGTGTCACATGTTTTTTAATTTTTACATATTTTAAAAATATATTTTAAAAAATTGTTTCCTTAGACTTTTTCTACGCAAAAAAGGTGCTCTTGTAATATTTCGATAGATATCACACCGTTTTCGATTTATTTAAACTCGAAGGTATACATGTATTTTATTGTAATCGTTACATTTCTTAATATTCATCAAGTATGCTTTGGAATTGACACTTGTGTTAGCAATAATATTACAAATTAATGGAAAACTTAATAAATACTTAACACTTAATTAATGGCGAAAATAATATGTCACAACAACTGTTCAAAATGTCCTCCATTTGGTTGAATACATAATCTAATTCTTTTATTTAGCGAAGGCATTAATCCATTTAATGTTACTGGATCGTTTTGTAAATCGGTAAATACTTGTTCAATTTTGTCTCTTAACTCATTTATTGTATTAATTGGAGTGTTATACACTTTTGATTTCAAATTAACTCCATACTGTAAAGTCCATTGGATTAAGATCACAACTACGAGCAGGCCAATGAATCGGTGCATCCGCACCTCGGCCTATCCACCTATCAGGGAAATGTTCATATAACCACCTTCTACAAATTCTTGTGTAATGTGGTGTAGCACCATCATGCATGAAAAAACATGTTTCTTCTTATTTGTAATGGAATATCTTCCAAAATATCATGTAAAATATTGTCTAGACAATTGTAATACATGTTACCAGTTAAATTTCCGGGAAAGATCTGGTATCCTATGAAACTATTTCCTAAAGTAGCTGCCCAAACGTTTATCTTGAACGTGTGTTGGAAGGGAGTTTCCCATTGTAGGCCCTTGGATTTTCTTCAGCCCAGAAGTGCATATTTCTAGAATTGAACATACCTTGTCTTCTAAATGTGGCCTCGTCTGCAAACAGAATGTTGGTTAAAAAATTTGGTACAGTTTGAACTTTATTTTGCAATAGTTCACAAAAATCAACTCTAAGTGGCATATCATCAGGTAACAATTTCTGCAGCTGTCGATAGTGGTAAGGATGTAATTGCACTTCATGCAGAACTCTTAAAACACTTTGATGGGAAATATTCGTTCTTAATCCTAACCTGCGTGTACTTATTGTGGGGTCATTTATTACAGCATCCAATATTTGCTGTTCAACGCGAACATTTCTTGCTTCTCTACGACGACCAGCATCTGTATTCCTTCTTTGAAGACAACCGGTTTCTCTCAGTCGTCGTTCAGTACTTACAAAAGTCCTGGCATTGGGAATATTTCTGTTTGGATACTTTTCTCTGTAGCGTCTTACAGCGGAAACAGCATTTCCCGAACATTCCCCTAATACTAAAAGTATGTCTGTCATCTCAGAATTTGATTAGTGTGCCATATTGCGGGCAACCAAATTTAAAAATATAGCAAAAAAGACGTGTTAAACAAATTTTACTGTCGAGTGCAATAAAAGTGTAGATAAAATAATTTAATTGTTATTAAATATCACTGAAAATTCATAGACTACTTGAGATTAAAGTGTTGTTGCTAACACAAGTGTCAATTCCAAAGCATACTTGATGAATATTAAGAAATGTAACGATTACAATAAAATACATGTATACCTTCGAGTTTAAATAAATCGAAAACGGTGATATCTATCGAAATATTATAGGAGCACCTTTTTTGCGTAGAAAAGTCTAAGGAAACAATTTTTAAAATATTTTTTTAAAATATGTAAAAATTAAAAAACATGTGAGGCAAGAACCCCCACTTACCCTCCAAAACTACCCTGTATTAATATAGGATGTGGTAGGTGGGTGACATGAAATTAATTATCCTAATGTCTTATAATCACTCCCAAAATATGAACTCCGTATTCAAAACGTTTGGAATATATTTGAAAAAATAAGAATTTCAATTCATCCCTTTAAAGGGTTGTATCTCCCTTATTATTCAGTTTTATAAAAACGTGTACATAAAGAAGTACCCTTATTTTTAGACGTACTATGAGTTCTAGAAATTAATGTACATAATTCTGGACCACCCTGTATGTATATATATATATATATAATATATATATATATATATATATATATATATATATAATATATATATATATATATATTTAACTCTTATATATAAGTATTGGGGAAATCTGCCAAAGAGAATTAATTTGGCTTCTTCAGGTCTGAAAGAGAATAAATTATAATTAGCTACCATATATTATCTATTAAAAAACATTATTGGTCCTACCGTAACTATGTACAAAAAAAGTTTTTTTAACGTAGGAAATGTATAGTAGGTTTGAACTTAAAACGCAAAGGTTTATCCAAAAACCCAATGTTACTACATTTAATGGAAGTAATTTATTGAATTGTCGGCAATAACTAAATGTTTGATTATTATTAACTTTAAATTTGAGGTTCTGTTTTCTGAGAACGCATATGCTGACATTTCAAGTAGGACTTTTGAATCTTTATGTCGTTAAGGTTCATTGGTAAAACCGAATTAATTTAAATCCCAGTTTGGGGAAGTATTATTTTAGAATTTTCTTAATTGAAATTCTTTTTTATTTATAGTATATTGTTCATGTATTATTATAATAATATCTCATTGAAGTGTATCTAAGAAAAGCAAGGAAATGTTATCTTTTTTAGTTAATGAAAATTATTATTAAAGTAGGTTAGTTGTTAATGGATATATCAGTCAAGTTAGTTATCTGTGATGTTGCATTGTTCTTGGTATCTGATTTAGGTAAGAAGGGGTATATATCGCTTAGATTCTTAATGTCACTCTTTACATTGATGGAGAAATCGTTAAGGAAAATATAAGACATTTCAATGAACTTTCTTTTAGATTTATTGATCTCGCGGTGGAGAATTGTAGTATTGGTATAGTCCATGAGATGACCAATGGAATGGACATGTTTGGCTAATGCATAGCGGTCAGGGTGAAGTGGAGAATCACTTTTATGTAGTGTAATACGTGATTTCAATAATTGAGATGTTTGGCCGATGTAGGAATTGCTGCAAGAGAGGCATGGAATGTTACAGACAATGTTACTAAGCCTATCTATGGGAGTCTTATCTTTTATCTTAGAATAAGTATTATTAATTGTTAGGGCTGATCTACAAGCCACATTAAGTTTAATGTTGTTGTTATTATTACCAAAGCTATTTTCAACACTTTTCAGAATCCTAGTTAACCCTGGAGTGATATCTCTGAAATATGGTAATGAAAAATATTTGTTAATAAGAGTATCCGAGACTGGGTTCCCACTTAAGACATCAAGATCAGCATTGTTCACGATGGAAGGTGAAGTCTCTTCGTTATGGATAGTGTTAAACAAAATCTTATTCACTAATGGTGTTGGATAAGCGTGTGAAATAAAAAGTTTCTGTAGGATTTGTAGGTTTTTTTGTATGAAAATGAAGGATCTGATATATATATAATATATATATAATATATATATATATATATATATATATAATATATATATATATATATCGGAAAAAGGAGTACGACCGTCAATCCAATATATATATATATATATATATATAGATATATATATATATATATATAATATATAATATAAGGATCACTCAGACGAGTGGTGGGTTCTTATATCGATCTCAAGGTGGAGAAATAAAAGACAAAGTTGATAGGCTACTTTATCTATTTTGAAGACGTTTCGCTTTCGAGTTTTGAAAGCATCATCAGTTTATCTAAAAAGTACAATATGAGAACCACACAATCGTTTCCATGATTATACACGATCCTTATATATATATATATATATATATATAATATATATATATATATAAATATATATATATATATAATTATCTTGTACCTTAAATGCAAGAAATTGGTGCAAAAATAAGTAAAATAATAATTTAGGAATTCCAAAACAAAATATTCAAAAATCATGATCCATGCTTGTTGATACGACAGAAAATGTGACCTTTATAAGGACCAAGAAATGAAAATTGTGGTTACAATCATTAAGAAAATGAACAAATTGGGGCACATCAGCTTCTCGATTATACTAAGTTTGATAGAGGATTCAAGACAAAGTTTGTTTACATTGGTTTAAGTGTTAATGTAAAAGCAGAGCATAGTGCTGAATGCAAGAATAATAAAGTCCTAGAATAAAGTCCGAGTGAAGTTTAAGTCCAATGTCGACAGTGAAGTTAAATTGTATTAATAGGTATTAATATAATAAATATAAGTTGGGTAAGTGTTAAAGCTGTGGAATAATTTCCAACAAGAAAGGTCATCAAGAATACTTTTTTTAGCTAAATAATTAGCCCCAGTATTAGTTACTTGTTGCAAAAGAGTATTTTGGCGCTACAATTTTTCTGAACGCGAATATCGAGTTCCATTCGGTCAATAAATACTTGGTTTTATTTTTTTCACACAGAAATACCTATTAGTAGTTCACTAAATAAAAAGTAACTTTTATTATAAAAAAAATATCATAAATTTAAATAACTAAGTACAGTATATAAATTTTGTTAGAAAATCTGAGTTCCTGACTTTTTGCAGGAATGTGAGGATATATTCATACAAATAATTTTATGCTTATTTACCTACACCACTGCCTTAAGAAATAAAGGACAAAACGAAGAGACTATAAAGCTGCGAGGGGGTAAGAAGGGAAGTGCGGTTTTGGGGTGGTATGGCATCGCCACCACCCCGCGTGTTCTTGTAGCTACGGGCACGCTAAGCCTTCCATAGTTTGGAACTTTAATTAGTTGCAGAGAACCTTCCAGCATTCTCCCTCCTGCTGCTTCTGCTGCTCTTGCTCTAATATAATGCGCCAATATGTGTGCCGTATCACACACACATACATCTTGATAGTAAGGTAACATCTAAAGACAAACAAAAAGAACAACATATTACGCTATTGCTTATGAAACATTAACATGTATATTTGTAACAAATGTAAAGTTAATATTGTTTGATATTTAATGCAGCTTGAAGCAAAATTTCAAGCATAAACTAGAGCAGGAAGTTCGTGCAAACTAAACATAACTGTTAAAAAATTGTTTATGCACTTTAAGGTCTTAACCGTAAAGCAAATATGTTTTAGAAGCTTAAATTTTAAATAATATGATTTAGGTGGTAGAGATAAACGATGTATGTGAAAGTGTTTTTCTGTATGTACATTTCTATGTTTATTGTAATTCTGTAAATTGATTTTCATAATAGTTTTATCTACACTGACGAATTCACAACTTTTTAACCAATTTACAAATTTCTAATATGGTCTCATAAAATTGACTTTCATGCTTTCATTTGTTAATTTGTTAACTTTTAGTGTAGTTATTTACTAGCTAGGATACTAATCTATAAATTGATAAATAACACAGAGTTTCATAATTATACCTCTAGAATAAATAAACATCATTTCTTTAATAGAACATCACTAATACAGTTACAAACAATAACAGCCATTTTCTTTTCCAATCAATGACAACACAAAGTAGCTTATTGATTAGCTCCTCAAGAAACAGCCCTTTTAGGTCGATGTATAATTAGTTGAAAACTATTAGATGTCACTTTAGCATAAAAACGCATTTGAATCACGTCATCTGAACAGTCGACCGGAATCTTTCTAACGTTTGTACTTTACCGGTGACCTGATGATGACCAGAAAACTGTAGTGGTCGAAACCGGTCGTCACTTATTAAATAAATAGATTGTGAGTAACCCTGTCATTTATTTTTACTACCTATATTGTAGAGATTAGTGCTGTAGGAACTAAACACATCATGGGGTCCACTCCCAGAAGTGCCAAATGGAAAAAATTTAATTATTACTTTGGATAACCTTGATTTGGTTACATTAAATGATGGTAGTATTACCAGAATTTTTCCTATTAGTGGTGGTTCGACTGTCGATCTCACAATTTAACGTCCTTCTTTAGTTGATAAGGTATTATAAAAGGTTCTTCCAAATACACTTGAATCCGATCACTTTTCTATATGTATTGAATTAAAGACAATACCCTCTTCTTTTTTAATAAATCTATCTAGTAAGTGGAACGATCTAAGAGCAGATTGGTACAAATTCCAAAAAGATATAGACTTCTCTTTTAGTACTCGGCCAGATTGTTATTCATTGACTATTACAGATAAGACTGAAGTCATATTTGCTACTATTCCTACATGTGCTTCAAACAATGTCAATTAAAACTCCCTATAAAACCATTAAGTCCTAAACCTATATAATGGAATAAAGAATGTTCAAACTGGTTAGTGCAAGATCTTATATAAATACAAACATCAAGCTAATTACGAAAATTTTCTTATGCACCAAAACATACCTGATAAAACTTAACGTATCTTTAAACAAAATAAAGATTAAAAATAAATCCGTTCAGAATGAAACGCTTAACTTTCATTTTCATAAGAAAAACTCATTCAAGCAATTTTTATTAAAGCACCTCTATAGGTTCCCGGTTCTCCTCTAAAATACTATAACAATGGCAAGAAGTCAGTACTTCATACTCAATTGAAAGAATCGCTTAAACCCTTTTGTTACAAAGAATTGAAATTAGCATTAAGCATTCTCGGAATTCCTCCCCCGGGTTGGATGGTTTTACATACAAAACAATGTAAAATATGTCAATAATAGCGAAAATGTTAATCCTAATATTTATAATGAGTGGTGGGTGAATTAGGAATACATGGATATTTTGATAGGTGTTTGTCCAATATTAAAACCGCTCAAAAATCTATTACTCTCGTCATCGTATAGACCCATTTCATTGTTATCCTGCAGTACTAAGAATGAGTAACCAAATTTAGACTAGAATATTTTATAGAACGACATTATCTTCTACCGCACACTCAGTACAGATTCTGCCGTGCGCACAGCACAATTGACGCCATTTCTCAGCTGATTCTGGACATCTTGTTTGTCAAAAAAGTACTTGTTATGTCTCTTTATTGATTTAAAAGGCGGTTGTGATTCCATAAATTTGAATATTTTCCAAAAAAGCTTAGTGAATATTGAAAATAACGCGAAAGTATCCCCCAACATTGTTAATCTATATATTCGTGAACAGAAAAGTGCATCATAAAAATGGATTATAAATATGGTCCTCGCATTGTCAATAATAATCTACCACAGGGATCTGTTTCCTGTTCCTGTTCTTTTTAATATCTATATGGCAAACTTGCATGAATTGTTTGATGGCACTGTTAATGTTATTCAGTACGCTGATGATATTTGTTTTTATGTAACCGAAAAGTCATACGAAAAATGCTTAAAATAATTAGGATACATTAGGTATGTACTGTATTAAACCTTGGTTGGTCGACATAGGATTAAGTGTAGCACCAGAAAAATTAGCTATCCTGTGTTTCACCAGAGACAGGTTAAACTTACCTGATAATATTAGCGTTGGTGGCTATACTGTACCTATTGTTGACCATTACAAATATTTGGGTATTGTTTTAGACAAACAATTATGATGGTCCAAACATACCCATTACACAAGATGTGAGAAAGGGGTGAATGCACTTAAAGTTATATCTAAACAAAAATGGGGATTTGAAGTAAACACCTCGCTCTGTTTACAAAGATTTATCTAAGTTTTAGCCGAAGCAAAAGAGCCTCTTTTATCTGTACTTAGACAATATTTAGCAAATAAATGGATAATAAATTACAGGACTTATAATACATTTGTGTTAAACAAAGTAGCCACAATTAATCTCGTAAACCTAACAAATCCTTATTGGAAAATAAAGAATTCTCATTAATCGGCCAATTCTCCCATTGGCCAATACCTTTATTGATACCATTTATATAACAAATATATCAAACAATGTAGCAAATACCCATTCTATCAGTATTATATTTCCTATCTATTCTAATTATCGATGAATAAATAATGTTATAGTTAAAAACCGTCACTGCATTAGCATTATAACAGCCATCCAATACGTGGAGAAGTACAGTATTTTAAAATATATATATATATAATATATATAATATATATATATATATATATATATATATAATTTTTTTAGGATCAAATTGGATCTTACAATTATATAACACGTTCGAAAATTCAAAATCATAAAGGAAATCTAAAGTAATAACCTTGCTAAAATAAGGAAAGGACCCAGAAAACCCCAGTAGCTATAGACCTAGTTCGCTGTTGTGTCACTTTTTCCAACTATAGGAGAGGTTCATACTAGCCAGAATAAAAAAAATGTGGACAAGCATCTCACTCCACAACAAGGAGGATTTAGATCCGGCAAATCTTGCACCGTCCATGTCCTAGCACTAATAGCACATATTGAAGAGCGCTTTAGAGAAAACTTATAACAGGGGCTGCTTTCGTAGATATGACGGGGGCCTTTGACACAGTAAGGCACAAAACATTGCTACGCAAATTATACGACACTTGCAATAACCATTATCTGGGGAAGGTCGTATATTCCTTACTACAAAACAGACGTCTTTAAGTTATGCTAGAGGATAAAGATAGTAGGTAGAGAGTTAAAAAAAACGACCCTCCACAAGAAAGTATTTTAGCAGCAAAGATCTTCAATGCATCCTGCATCTGGACCTGCATCCTACATGCAGTGTACTACCTGCAGTATTTCCCTGACACTCAATCCCTCTTAAACCCAAGGTTGCGCTTTCCACCTTGCAAAGAAAGCCAAGCGAAAACTTCAAACTGCATGGAATGTAACAGACAACATTGAATAAAAACGAGAGAAAAAGTAACAATGAGGAACAGCATACTTAAAAAGCTAACGGAAAGTAAATAGGGTACAAGTCCTGACATTTTAAGAACAACGGTACGCACTGTGTTTCTCAACTGCTCAATATGCGTGCCCCATTTTGGACAGATCTGCCCACAACAAACAAGTTGATATTGTGCTAAATGAGACATGAAGGATAGTAACGGGGTGCATAAAACCAACGCCACTCTCAAATCTATATAAAGCAGCGGGTTTTGTAGAACTCTCAACACGCAGAGGCATTATAGAGCTCATAGAGACAAATGAACATATCGTAGATAAGCAGCATGCACTATACAAAGGTGCACAAACACCACGAAATTGACTAAAATCCAGGAAAAGGTTCTTTGAAACAGTATAGAATAAACTGCCTAAGTATTTTCCTCTTTCTTTGGTTCAATGGACCAGCCAGTGCCTAGACTTTAAAAACTTTAAAACGTTTAAAAACTATGAATAGGATAAGAACGGGGGTCGCTCCAGTAAAATCAAACATGGCAAAAAGTCCGGATACGATAAAGTAAAGTAATATAAGCAGAATAGTTTGTCCTTAGAGTAAACTATTAAAGTTTATTTTAGGTATAATACAACGATTGGCACATTGAACAGTTTTGTAAATAACACATAGTTTCTGCAAAAAATAGCATAATAACAACTCATACAACGTGTTTCTGATAAAACTTTAGACATAATAGAAACCAAACTTAAAAAGGACGATAAAACTGCATATATTTGTTATATTGGGACCAATAACGTTAGGGAATAGAATATATTCTATTCTATACAGGCCTACCTATATACGTTTCATTGATTTAGTGAAGAAATTCGACCATCACCAACCAAAAGTCATTATACATCTCTTCTAACTTAACTCTATTTAAAAGATAGAATTTTAAATAGAGTTGTTGAACATGTTAATAGAATAAACGATAAAATAGAGACAAAAACATTTTCCATGAAAATTAAATATAATAACTCATGACCTTTTCTGGATGTTTTAATCTTAAAAAGGATACTGGATATGAGATTCATCTGTATAAAATACCAACACTTTCAAATTCAGTCAACTAATGAAAAAATTTGGTCGTAGATGAGAAAATGTGTTAACATTTGTTTTACTAAAAATGATTACCCGTTGTCGTTTATAAATAAAAAAAACGGAAAGCGGAAAATTCATACCATACATAAAAAAAAAAATATCAGAAAATCTTAAAAGGATATGAATCAAAGTCAACGTTTCTACAGCATCAAACACGTTGAAATCTTTTTTATCTAAAACCAAACATAACAAAGAACAAGAAAAAACAATTGTATTAATAAAATGCCTTGTAAATGCAAACATTTATGTTTGGGTGAAACATCAAGAATAAGTGAACATCAATCTTATATTAAAAAGAGAGAATATAGAGTCTTATGGAAAGATTCATGTATAGTTCTAAAAAAAAAAACATATCGTAAAAAATCTAGAGGCTGTCCTTATTATGATAGATAAAACGAATTGCTTTACAAATTCCTCGACAGAATGCAGTAGAATATGTACAAATTTTACTGGAAATATTGCATGCGGTTGTCTTTTTAAAGACAAATCACTTGATGTGATAGTTTTGGCAGCTATTTTTAAGCTAAAGTTGATTTCATTCATCATATGTTTTTTAAAAAAAGTCGTCCTAGGAATGAAAACCCAAAAATATTGACTTTAAATTCATCTACAATAAAATGAGTAATATTTTTCCAAATAATTGACATAAATGAGTCAGATAAAATTAAATTATTGCAACAATTTTAATAATAAGTAATAAAAACCAAATTTGTTTAATTTGTAAGAATAATTTCTTATAAATATAATTTATAAATATAATAATTTCTTATAAACCAGCCAAAAAAAACGGTTTTTCCAAAAACCGTTTTCCAAAAACCAAATTTTTTGATTTGTTTGCTCTGAGAGCGCTGAAATAATTCAGGTTCTATTGTCATTGAATATATTATGAGAGTAGAACATAATATGAAATTATTGTATTTAAATAATGATGCAAACTTAATTTACCATTTAAAAATATAATCCTCTAAAATACGCACCAATTTTCCTCTCTTTCCAAACTCAAAAAATTCCCCAACCATTTAAACTTATAAAAGATTTTTCAGACTCTTTAAATGGGATTTAAAAAAATAGTATCAACATAAATATTTTACTTAAAAATTAATTTGGGTAATGCAATTCATCTTTTATTTTTACTACCATCAAAAAAAATTTATCATGTATTACTTTTAACACGTTTGTATATTTGTATAATAGGTACATTTTAACTCATATAATACTTCCTGTATGGGGGTATCGTTTTTAAAAACGTAGAGAAATCCTTGGAGATTCGTATTAGAAATCGGTAATTTGATATTAATAGTCAGAAAATTATTTTTGGTAATTAGAAAAAAACCATTCACCCACTTTCAATGTCAAGAGTCAAGTGTGAAAAATAGATGATGTACCAGTCACACCTTATGTAAATATTATGATTACAAATAACTTAATAAGTAGATCAACGAAGTATAATAAAACTTAATTGTTTCTGGCTGATGTGAGTTTGCACTTTCAGTTTGCTTCTGTATTTATAAAATAAAATAAAATTTGAATTATAGTTTTGTTTGAAATAATTACTTAAGAATAATAATTATAATTGTGATCCAAAACAATACCTAACCTAATCCTAATCACCGTAGAAACCTAATAACCGGTTTTTACTTTAAAAATAAAAACCGGTTATAAACGGGACAAAAAAAACAATCAATAAAACCGGTTATTGTGAAGTAAAAAAACTGGTTTTCGGTTAAAACCGGTAGGTTTTTCCCATCCCTAGTTCTTAGATTGCTAATGTAATTAATTTCTGTGGAGCGCCTAATATTGGGGATAACTTCCCGAAATAAACAGTCCTGGTTTAAATGGTATATTTAAAAATGGCCTTTTTTGTTATTAGAGCTTCAAGAATATTTTTAATATAATTTAGAATATATTTTTATTTATATTTTTAATTTAATATATTATAGTTGGTTTTGTTGCAATGTTACATTGATATGTCAAAACAATTAACATTGTCCAATATTTTGAAAATTGCGCCATATATGTTTTTCATTTAGTATAGACAAAATCACGAAAAGTAATATGCAAATAGTTAGAAGCTCCTAATGACAAATAAAAGAAATTAAAATATAAATAACTAATTATAATAAATAATAAATAAATTAATATATATAAACTAAAAGTAGACAATACTAAAATGTAGATATCTATTTGTCTAGGTATGTATAGATTTGGAAACAAATTTATTCCCCAAAATCTTTTTCTGATGCCATAATAAACGACTAAATCTCGACTTATGTTGAAAACTCTTAAACATAAATCATTTCTTTTTTGTTATTTAGGTTCCCATCGTTTTTAATTTAAATATAATTTATACAAATATTTCTGGAAGATATATTTTTATAAGAAGTTTGTATGTAAATGTCTAAAAGATAAATCTCAAAATAAAGAAATACAAACATTATCGTTTTTAAAAATAATCGAATTAAAAATTAACTGTATCAGCTTTTAGTTTATTATATTTTATTATAATTTTTCCATATATTTTATAATATATCAGAAGGCTTTAAGAATAAAAACAATTATTTGGAATTAAACGAGAAAATATTTTATATTGTAAAATCCAATTAAAAATTTGGCGCATGTGCTTTGATTTTAAAGAATGGCGAAGGCTCCGGACACACTGCGTAAGCAACAGAGGTACATATCGTCGCCTCAAAGAGACACAGTAGGATATGTAAAATAATGTAGTTTCGAGAAAAACGCATTTGAAAAGTTTACGAAACTTCAGTAATTAATAACTTTTTTATATTTGAATGGATTTATATTAATTAATAAAAAAGTGAAAAATAATTGGAAAAATATTAGTTGTCCTATTGTTGCCCTCAAAAATAATCTGTTTTTTAACGATATCCGTAAATTTCTGTTATATAAACTTATATTGCACTAAAGTTTTGTTTAAAATTTTACACATTTCAATACAAAAACAAAACAATTTTGTTGTTCAAACGTGTTATTACATAAATAATAACATGAACATACTTATTTTCCAAAAATTTAAAAATTTGACAAAATAATAAAAAAAAAATAAAATGAAAAGCTCATCACAATAAGTAATGGTAATAGCGGATACTGAAAGTTGTGAAAGTACAAATTAATTGCATTTTATTAAATCAGCCCAAAATTTCTAAAGAGGAATTTATCATGAAATTATCTTACCTTTTTCCTGTGCTTGATAAATTCCAGACAGCAACAATAGTGTTGCATTAATATTGATGGCCAAAATGGGTAAACGACAAAATATAATGATATGTTATGTATGTAGTCTTAGTGTTGCATTGTAAAATTTAGGCTAAAAGGAATTAAGCTACACACTGATATGTAATAATATTAAAAAAAATATATCACTTTTTATTTATACTAGTGTTACACTCAACTGAAGGATTTATTTCGAATCATTTGACATGAATATCACAAAAGTCATTTTTTTATATATTCTACTGTTGCTTTGAGGCGACGATATTATAATAAATATTTTAAAAAATTAAGTGACTTATTTACGGTTTTTATTTTTATTTTTTATTTTCATTGTATGTAAAAATACAACTGAAATGACTGCATGTAAACTGAATTTCAGTTAAATGGAAGATAGGAGATAAGAATAGTCTACTAGATGATTAGATTTTTAGTATGCATTGTTTTTAAAGTAGTGCCAAGTACCAAATATCTTATTTTTTGTATTCTTAAAAAAGGTAAATTAAGAATAGTAGAATTAAAATTATATGTTTAACTTAAACTAGAGTATCCGAATAAATATTCATTTATAAATACTTACACATACAACTATTGAGGGTAAAAAATTGAATATCATAAAATTAATGCAGGACATTTATTTATTTATTTTAAATTGTCAATAGTTCATGTAGGATTACTGAATTACAAATAAATTAATATTCCTTATGAAGGGTTTTTTCTTTCCACTCATAAACTGCTATTTGTCAAAAATCTTCTTTATGCTATCACACCATTTTTTTGGTCGTTTTCATATCCTTAGTCTCTTCTTTTCGTGATTGGATCCAGTTTTAGGGCCATCTTTGGCTCTTATGATCCATTCTTATCACATGTTCATCTATCTAACTTTTTGCGATCTTATTAAGTTGCTACTAGGTTACTAGGTGTATTATATAAATCCTACAGTTCCTTATTTGTTGGTAGTATCCAACCATTCACCGTATTTTTGTCTTCATATATAGCTCAGTTTTTTTCTACTACCTGAACATTATGCTTATTACTGTAGATGGAGCTGGTCGTTTCCACTTTGAGTTTTCTGGTAATGCTTTCTAGTACAAAAGACGTGATAAAACTCGCTTTTTCTAATTTTCTATGAGCTTATAGCTTAAAATCTATCAACAAAGCATTGAAGATTATCTTTATACTTATAGCAGGGTGGTCTGGATTTCTTTTAGTAGTAAAATCTAATTCGCAACTGGTCTATTATTGCTGTAACCTTTTTAGTATTCACCTAGATTATCTTCCGTAAATTTGTTTATATAGTCATAATGCAATAAGTTAAACTAAATAAAGAAATTCAGACAACAGAATCCGCTAGAAATTTCGAACCAAAGTATTTAATTCTTGTAATCTTTCGGGAGCTCAGACATGGACATTCACCAAAGAAAATTTGAAAAAGTTGGGAAAAATTTAAAGGGCATGTAACGATTGATTCTGGGCATTTTACTTCGGAAACATAAAACTAATGTATTAATTTCAGAGAGAACAAAAGTAAAAGATACTATTCAGCAACAGTTTTATTGAAATCGCAGTAGGTTGGATACAGCAAAAGCCTTATGTATATAATATAAAATAAAGAAATCGGGAGTTATGGGCCTTTTGAAGCAAGAGAGAGATTTGGCCGAACAATGTCATTAAAAGTATCACTGGACCTACATGTAAACGTCCTGCCTGAGACCATAAACAATGGCAACCGTCGGTTAGTTCAGTGTTTGGACATCATATATCCGTTTTTTTTTAAAGCTACTTACCTTCACTTTTTAGCATTGCTGTCGGTACTTGGATTTGTTCCTTATATCAATGGTTTTTTTATTATATACTTACCTCTTCTTTACCAGATACTTTTATTATTATGCCGTCGATTTCTGAAAGGGGATTGACGTCTGCCTTATATTTTGTCCGCTCAAAAGTTCGCTTAGCATAGTTAATGTTTATGATCCTTACCCATATGATCTCATTATAAGAAACTTATTTTTTTTCTGAAAATGTTTTATTTCATGTATTATTTTTTTATTTTGCTCGCTTTCCTCCCGTCTACATATTCTTCCAATTTTTTCTTCCTTGATCCTTGTAACGTTTAGTCACGATATTGTTGTTTTCTTTTTCTCTGTTTGTTTTAAGGTACTTTTCATTAAACTCGTTTTTCTCTGTTTTAGTCTGGTTTTATTTTGAAATGATTTTATAATTTTCAATAGTAATCGCACCTTTTGGACTTTTTTATATGTTTACTTTATCTTCAGCTTGAAATAATCGGTTTATAACTTCATTTATATATTTTTTTTTATTTTGATTTTATTTCGTTTTTCAATATCATATCGTCTTCTTTTTTATGTATTTGATTGTGTACTTCTTCATATTTTGTAACACTTCTCAAATAGCTTTTATCAGAAGATACTCCGAATGTACTTTGGCTTAGGCTAGGAATTAATACTCCTAGTATTTCTTATAAGCTTCATGTAATTTCTTTCTACCAATACATTATAAACTTTGTTGATCTCTATGTGAAGATCAAAAAACTATATAGATACAAATATATTTCTTCCGAGAAAGCAGGGCATTATCGCGATATTTATGGGAAAAGGACTTATGAGTATATTGAAGAAGTTAGAAAAAACAGAGTGCTAAATTATTTTCAGATGGAAGCTGTGTTATATACTTTACATCGTGCAATTTACGCAGTAAATGAGTTAACACCATTTACATTGAGAGAAATGATAAATCATCTTTGTGAAGAACAAAAAATTCGCGTTCGGATCGGCAAACTTCTTCAAAGGCAATATCCCTAAGAAGCTAGCCAAGACTATGTTGACAATGCAGAGCTCACTATTCAGGATCAGGGTAAACAAACCAAAAATTACCCCAAATATATTGTTAAAGACCCTTTGGTCCATCCTACATCTAACAGGGGCTTCTGGACATTTGTTACAACTAAATATAAGGGACGGAATGACTGAGTCGAAAAGATCTTTTATTAAGAGATAGATCTGTACTGGGATCGCCTTGTTTTCACAGACCAACGAGTAGCGTATAGTAGACCGGATCTCATACTAGTTAATATAGTTACTAGACAAACAATACTAATGACGGGCTAATACCTAACTACAATAACCTGCTTGTAAAATATAACGAAAATATTGCCAAATATATAGATCTAGACATTTAAAGGCATTGAAAATGATACCTAATATTTTCTACTGGTGAATTTATTCCAAAGAGCCTGCAGAAAAATATAAAAAGCTGAGTGAATATCTCTATAAGACCATGCAATTCTATAAGAAACCACTGGCGATGTAGCGGACTGCAACTTGAAAATCTTAAATATAAAACCCCAGTTTTTATTACAAATTCGGATTCAGCGTGAAAAAGAAAACAAGATTTATCTGAAATTTTTTTCCATTTCCGATAGATGGCGCTGTAATCGCAGAAAAACAAATACAGAGACGAAAGTTAGTACAGTACCAGAAGTCAACAAAACTAATTTTTATGGTACTGAATATAGTTTTTTACGTAAAATCTGAATCTGCCATAAAAAATAGGGTTTTTTTCTATTAAAGATTCTATTTAAGATTTCAAAGTTCACCCTACCTCATCCCCAAGGGTTACAGGTGATGACCGTTGTTTTATGTTATGCGATAGATTTTAAAAAAATATCTATTAATAACCTGTTTTTTGGTTTTACATTTGTGTACAGTGTATTTCTTGAGATATTCGACTTTTTTCATAATTATTCTAGGGTGTCAGATAAATATTTTTTTCAATTATGGCACCATCTATTCAACAATTCGAAAAAATATCTTAAAAACAAGTTACTTATTTTTGAATAAAAAATCCAAATCTGCAATAAAAACTTGGGGTTTCTATTTAAAACTTCAAAGTTAACCCTTGCCTCACCCCCAGAAGGTGGGAATAGGGATTATGTTTGTTTCGCAATGTAAGTTTCGGGAAATGCATAGATGGCTCTGATATCGGAACATTTACTTAACTTGTAAACATTCTGGTGGTATAACATTATTTTTACCAGAAAATTCTTGTGTGCTTCTTTTTTGCAATTAACACGTAACTGAATGTGTTTTGTTATTTTTCTTTAAAATTTGACCATTGAGGAGTGCTATACAAGGTAAGCGTTTTTTATTATCAATATAAGGATACTATACAATAGTTTTAGAATAAAAAATATATATCAAAAGTAAAGAAAATTATTTTGAATATGATATTTAGAAAAATGTAACCTTTCAATGTGACAAATTTTCCTCTAAAATATAAATATTGTTACGAACGTGCATTTAACGAGGCACGTATAACGGTTGCATCTCGAAACAGCACCTCATGCTTCCATGCGGCGCGGCGGCATCTCGAAAGCGACTCGATATTTCGAGAAAGATCTGTCGCGTTCGCCTAGAGGTGGGAACTTTCTAGAAAATAGTAACTTTAGTATATATATGTAACGATCTTAGGAATAAGTTTAGTTGATAAGAGAATTCCGAACTGTAAAGTTATAAATAAATATATTTATATAAATTCGAACCGCTCGTTTTATTTAAAAATGGTACAGTTGGTGTCCGGTGTGGAGTTTCAACATAAATCCAGCAGTGACTTTTGAAAAAGACTTTAAAACTTTTGAAAAGTATTGTTCGTCGGGAACATCCGCGTAGTTCGGTAGTAACCTTTGTACGAAAGAACATTTATAAAAGTACGTGTGTGCCTGTACAAAGATGCTGCTAGTACAACTCTCGGTAAAACAGTTGCGTGAGCAATTAGAAGAACGCGATGAAGACTGCAGCGGGTCCAAGAAGATCCTCCAGGAGCGACTAAAGAATGTTCTTAACAATAATGGAGATGACCCAGAGACATTCCATTTTCAATCAGCAGAAGAAGCAGTTTTAATGAAGATCGAAGAGAGTTCCAGAAAAAATGATAAGAAATTCGAAAATGTGTCTAGAAGATTCGACGAGAAATTTGAAAACGTCTCGCAAATGATTGAAGAAACTTCAAAAAAAATGATGATAAATTAGAGAACGTTTCCAAAAGATTCGATGAAACATTCGAAAATGTATCTAGAAGATTCGACGAGACTTCACAAATAATTAAAGAAATATGTATTCAGAACAATGAGAAATTTGAAGAAGTCTCAAGAACAGTCGATAAGATACAGAAAAATGTAAACGACAAGATAGAAGAGGTACAAGAGAAGATCAAACAATTAGAGACCATGATAACTAACACGAAAAGTGCTACCACCAATTAATACGGTAGCTTTAGATCCGATAGTAAAAGAAGAATCACCGAGAGACGAAACGACACATCATATGAGATTCAAATTGCCACCATTTGATGGAAAGTCCTCTTGGTCTATATACCTTAGACAATTTGAAGCTATTGCGACAGTAAATCATTGGACAGAACAAGAAAAAGCTGTTTCCTTGACTGCTGCTTTACGAGGTGATGCTGCAGATATCCTAAGATCAATTCCTAAGGGTCAAGAAAAATTTTACCAGACCTTGTTCACTCGACTAGACAAACGTTACGGAGATGCCCATCTACAACAAGTCTACAAGGCGCAACTAAGAAGTAGAGTTCAACGAGCAAGTGAAAATTTGCAAGAGTTTGAAGCAGATGTTGCTCGTATAGTGCGGTTGGCTTATCCGGAGGTACCAGACAACATTTTGGATGAAATTGCCGTAGATACCTTCGTCAATGGGTTAAAAGAAAGTGAATTACAGAAAGCTTTACGACTAGCGAGACCGAACGTTCTAGATGAAGCGCTCGCTATTGCCTTAGAATATGAAACCGCTAGTCAAACTTCACGGAGCCATCGAGTAAGAACCATTGAAGAAGGCGACGAACTAAACGATGAACGTCTAGAAGAAATGGTACGAAAAATAGTTCATAACACGATGCCGAAGAGACGCGAGCCCAGATGTTGGAATTGTGGTGACGTAGGTCACATTCGCCGTAATTGCAAGAAAATGATACAACAGTCGGAAAACTAGAACGGGTCGACACTAAGGGGCAACTGCCGACCTCGAGAAACACAGCCCCCATAGTAACTGTGAACATTACGTCCTCCGGTGGAATTCATAGCTTGTACATCGAGGGTCGTATTAATAATAAATGTATATCGTTTTTGGTAGATACAGGTGCAACAAGAACTATAGCACGACCAGAAGTAGTACGAGACCATCTTGAATTATCGCCTGCAACAGTAAAGCTTAGAACAGCAACTGGTGAGATAATTAATACATATGGCGAGGCTAATATGTCAGTATCCATTGGCCAGACCACAGTGAAACATCGAGTATTAATTGCAGAGATCTCTGACGAGTTCATATTGGGGATGGATTTACTACGGAAAGTTGGAGCTGTATTGAATGTCAAAGATGGAGTTCTCGAGATCGGTGGTGAAGAGTTGCCATTTCATGAAGACAAAGAAGATGTTATCAGCTTAATAACTACTTGTGACGTAACAATACCCGGTAATAGTGAGAAAATTTTAATGGGCAGACCTGATGGTTACTGCCGAGAGGGAAGTTTAAGGATGGTCGAAGATGTGAACAATGCCGAGTTCCTAACGGCAAAAGCTTTGGTGAGAATTCGAGATGTCGTTCCTGTAAGAGTTATGAATTTAAAAGGAACTGCTATTAAGTTAAGTAAAAGAACTTTGATCGGACAGTGTGTTCCCGTGGCTTCAATTTGTTCCATGAGTACTAATGAGAAACCGTCAAAATCTAAGTATCCAAAGGAGCTTGTAGAGACGATGCTAAAACGTGCCAAGATCTTAATGATAAACGAACTAAAAAAGTGAAGTCTATGCTAATAGAATTTCAAGATGTTTTTGCCATTGATAAGAAGGATAATGGCAAAACAAGCATAGTAAAGCACAAAATTAATACCGGAGACGCTCAGCCAATCAGACAACAACCTAGACGACTTCCATTTGCGAAAAGAGATGAAGCCGAAGACATCATCAAAGATATGAGCAAACAAGGGGTAATTGAACCATCAAACAGTCCATGGACGTCACCAGTAGTGCTAGTAAAGAAGAAAGATGGTTCAACACGTTTTTGTATTGACTACCGACAGCTCAATGCAGTAACTAAAAAAGATAGTTATCCTTTGCCCAGAATAGACGATACTTTGGAAACACTTTCTGGTTCTCGTTGGTTCTCCACACTCGATCTGAAAAAGTGGATATTGGCAAGTAGACATGGAGCCAGCTGATCGTGAGAAAACCGCATTCTCGATAGGATCACCCCTTTGGCAGTTCACAGTTATGCCCTTTGGTTTATGTAATGCCCCAGCCACATTTGAAAGATTAATGGAGGCAGTTTTAAGAGGTCTAACATGGAAAACATGCCTGGTTTATTTGGATGATTAATTGTAGGTAGGAAGATCCTTCGATGAACATGCCAATAATTTGACAGAAGTCTTTCAACGATTGCGGGCGGCAAATTTGAAGTTAAGTCCGAAGAAATGTCACTTGTTTCGACGAGAAGTGAAGTACTTGGGACATATTGTAGCAAGTAATGGTGTTACAGCTGATCCTAAAAAACTTGCAGCAATTAAGGATTGGCCGGTACCAAGAGACAAACACGAAATTAGAAGTTTTCTTGGCCTTTGTACATATTACCGACGTTTTGTCAAAGGATTTGCCAACATCTCCAAGCCATTAACAAAGTTGACAGAAGAAGGCAAAGAATATACATGGAGCGAAGAGTGCCAAAGAGCTTTCGAACACTTACAAATGGCTCTGATCAGCGCACCGATTTTAAGCTACCCTAGACAGGCAGGAAAATTTGTGTTGGACACCGATGCAAGCAACAGTGCAATAGGAGCTGTTCTATCGCAAATCCAAGATGGGCAGGAGAAAGTCATCGCTTACTTTAGCAAAGTCTTGTCGAAACCAGAAAGAAACTATTGCGTTACCAGGGGAGAATTGCTAGGCGTAGTAAAGGCTTGCGAGCATTTTCATAAATACTTGTATGGCAGAAAGTTTCTTCTTCACACGGATCACGCTGCTCTAAAATGGCTCCTACAATTCCGTAATCCAGAGGACCAGATGGCAAGATGGTTAGAACGATTACAAGAATATGATTACGAGATCGAACACAGGGCTGGAAGAGTTCATTTAAATGCTGATGCGCTTTCGAGAAGGCCGTGCAGTGAACATTGTAGTCACTGTCTTAAATTAGAAGAAAGACTTTGCCCCGTGAGACGAACCACCGTCATTAATAATCAATGGCAGCCTCAACAACTACAAGACGCTCAAGCAGATGATCCATGTATAAAAAGAGTATTGGATTGGATGCGTCGAAGTGAAAGGCCCTCTTGGCAAGACATTAGTGCATGTAGTCCTGAAGTCAAGTGTTACTGGAGCCAATGGAATTGCCTGGTGCTAAAAGATGATCTTCTTTATAGAACCTTTGAGAACGATGATGGTACAGAATCTAAGCTTCAGTTGATTGTACCTAAAAGTAAAGTGTCAGAAGTATTGCGTCAGTTACATGACGGTGCATCAGGTGGACACTTTGGTATTACGAAGACTCTGCAAAAGGTTCGAGAACGGTTCTATTGGGTGAACTGTAAAGATGATGTAAGAAGATGGTGCCGGAAATGTGAACTGTGTGCAACCAGTAATGGTCCAGTTGGTAAAAAGAGGGCACCCATGAAACAGTACAATGTTGGTAGTCCTATGGAAAGAGTAGCAATCGACATTGCAGGTCCACTTCCAGAG
Organism: Diabrotica balteata; assembly: GCA_918026665.1. NCBI lineage: Eukaryota > Metazoa > Arthropoda > Insecta > Coleoptera > Chrysomelidae > Diabrotica > Diabrotica balteata. The sequence continues at coordinate 110,107,186 of OU898278.1, read as the reverse complement.
ACAAACGATGGAAATAAATATATCCTGGTAGCAATGGATTATTTTACAAAATGGACTGAGGCCTATGCGATACCAAATCAGGAAGCTGCTACCGTTGCAGAGGTACTTGTTAAAGAATTCTTTAGCCGATTTGGTGTTCCCTTGGAGATCCACTCCGACCAAGGGCGAAACTTCGAGTCGACCCTTTTCCAAAACGTTTGTAAATTGATTGGTGTCAATAAGACCAGAAACGACACCCCTGCATCCTCAATCAGATGGAATGGTCGAGAGAATGAACCGAACGATGGGTAAACACCTGTCCAAAGTTGTATTAGAACATCAAAGAGATTGGGACCAGCACATTCATTTATTCCTAATGGCCTACCGCTCGGCCGTAAATGAAACTACCGGCCAGACTCCAACCTGCCTGATGTTAGGTCGTGAAATTCGTTTGCCCTGCGACCTAGAGTTTGGCTCCAGACCTTCCGAAGAACATGTTGCAAGCGAAGATTATGTCGACCGCCTTAAGTTAAGAATGAACAACATCCATGAACTTGCCCGACAACACATCCAGTTAGCCAGTGACAGAATGAAAGATCAATACGATTCTCGATGCAAGAATGAAAGCTATGAAGTAGGTGATCTTGTTTGGCTTTATAATCCCCAACGTCGTCGTGGCTTGTCTCCTAAACTGCAAAGACAATGGGAGGGTCCCAATAAAAATAAAAAGAGAATAAATGACGTAATATACCGAATTAAAAAGTTACCGAAAGGTAAACCAAAAGTAGTTCACATAAAATCGGCTTGCACCTTATGCTGGCTCAAATGAAACAGAAGAAGCACGAATCCTTCAACATGAGATCAAAGATAAACGGCGACCAAGCTTTAAGGAGTTTATGTCAAATTACGCAGAGAGAAAGAATGCTAGATTCGGCGTGACGACAGAAGTTCAGCAGGATCTTTTTAGTGTTCCGCATAACGTCTCTCTAGCCCACTGTGTTGCCCAAGATCTTGAGATGACTAAAGGAATCTCATCTGTATTTTATAAGAAGTTCGGTCGTTTGGACGAGTTAAAAAACCAGCAGCCTAAAGTTGGAAGAGTACTGAGATTAGAAGATGGTTCTCGATCTTTGCTGTATATGGTGACCAGGAAGTCGTATACAGACAGGGCAACCTACGAGGATATATGGTGTTGCTCTAACTAATTTGAAGAAAATCGTCTGCAATTACGACATTAAGAATTTGGCCTTACCCAAGATAGGCCATGCACTAGATAATCTGGATTGGAAGATTGTCAGAAGCATGCGGAAGATCTTCCGAGAAACCGGTGTAAGAATTACCGTGTGTTGTACTAATCCAAAGAGATTGTGTCCTTCAAAGACAGTAGACTGTTATTTCTTTCTAAGGGGTTCATGCAGAGCTGGAGAGTCCTGTAGATTCCGCCATCCTGGGCCTACATATAGAGTTGCTGATCGGGACGCTCAGATCTAAGAGGGGAGCAGTGTTACGAACGTGCATTTAACGAGGCACGTAAAACGGTTGCATCTCGAAACAGCACCTCATGCTTCCATGCGGCGCGGCGGCATCTCGAAAGCGACTCGATATTTCGAGAAAGATCTGTCGCGTTCGCCTAGAGGTGGGAACTTTCTAGAAAATAGTAACTTTAGTATATATATGTAACGATCTTAGGAATAAGTTTAGTTGATAAGAGAATTCCGAACTGTAAAGTTATAAATAAATATATTTATATGAATTCGAACCGCTCGTTTTATTTAAAAACGGTACAATATTTGAAATCGTAGGCTTCCACGGCCAGAGTCAGAATTATAGTTTATTCGTCTTCCGGGTTTGGACCGTGTCATTTGTGAGTGACCCAAAAGTGGGTTCATCTCGACGTTTCGCTACAATTATATGTAGCTTCTTTAGGAGAACAAAGAAAAGGAAAAAGAAAACAAAAGAACAGGAAGATGGGTAGTTAGCAACGGTAACTCAGTTACTCAACGCAACCAGAGGCGAATACTAACTACCAAGATGGGCATTTGGTCACAGTAACTCAACTACTCAACGCAGCCAGAGGTGAAAACCAAATGCCAGGACAGGGATTCACGTCCAACAGCTCAGAACACTAACGCGTCGAGAGGCGGGGAGTGAATCCGACGATTACTCCGCTACCGCTCTATTTATAGTCGCGGTGCCTGTCGTGTCGGGACGTATCGGCACACTTCGTGGCGCGAACGTCAAGAAGCGCGCGCTGGACAAACATGTGGCTGCATAGTGGTGGCGGGACCGGACGGTGACTCTAGACTGAGATTCCAGATGGGAGACAAGTAGTAACCTTCCTCTCGATTGATAATATGGGGATTTTTTCGGATCTCTAGAGATTCGCGGATTTTCCTGGAATAAAAGAAGGGGCTCTTAGAAATAATATGGGTTTTTTCGAACAATATGGAATGACCGGTTTCTTGGCAGTGTTCGGCAACTGCAGAATGGGAGAAAAGACCTGATCGAATGCATCTTTGATGCTCTTGAATCCGAGTTTTGACGGAACGACCAGTTTCGCCAATATACACATGTCCACATGAACAAGGAATAGAATAGACACCACAGAAAGATAGGGGCGGTAATGAGTCCTTAGGAGAGGGTAGATATTGAGAGATTTTCTTGGGTGGTCGAAAAGTAGTCCTGATACCTTCTTTGCGAAGAATTTTGCCAATCCTATCAGTGACATTTCGAATATACGGAAGAAAAGCCACAGGAGTATTACCCGAAGATTCTGAATTTGTTGTCCTAGGGTGTAAAGGGGGATTTAGATGTCGGTGTGTAATATTTTGAATTGTGGACTTGGAGTAACCATTGGCGACAAGGGTTTTTTGCAGATGGCCAAGTTCTTCTCTAAGGTTGTCGGGTTCAGAAATCGAAATGGCCCGATGGATGAGAGAGTTGTTCACAGAATTCTTTTGGGCAGGATGGTGGTGTGATGAAGCATGTAGGTAACGATTCGTGTGAGTCTTTTTTCTATAAACAGAGTGACCCAATCGGCCATTGGGCTTGGAGGTGACTAACACATCGAGAAAGGGAAGGGACCGATTATTTTCTACTTCCATTGTAAATTTTATACTCGGATGTTGTGAGTTAAGATGATCTAGGAAGGAAGAAAGGGTATGTTGACCATGGGGCCAGATGATAAATGTATCATCAACGTAGCGGAACCAGACTTTTGGTTTTAAGGGGTAAGATTCTAGGGCTAAAGACTCAAAGGCTTCCATGAAAATGTCAGCAATGACAGGGGAAAGGGGAGAACCCATTGGTGTTCCAGATATTTGTTTGTAGAAATTGCCTCTAAAAGAAAAATATGTTGAAAGGAGGCATTTTTTCGGCAAGATCTGCCAAAACCAAAGACTTGTTATCATTGGTCAAGTGATCTCGCAGAACAACTAGAGAGTCATGTATGGGGATATTGGTAAATAGGGATGATACATCGAAACTGACGAGAATATCTTGGGGATCGACTGTGAGAGAGGAGATTAAGGTGATGAAATGTGTGGAATTTCGGACATAAGAAGAGGTACGACCAGTATACTAATTATTTTTAATATTATATTTTTGTTTGTTTATTACAATATTGCGCAGTATTTTTGTATTATTTAAAGTTCTATACCTATTAATTATCGATACACTCTTTATCATTTGGTATACCCTATGTATCAGAGAAACTAGCATTGAAAATTATTCCTTGATTGAACTCTGGTGCAACGGTTGACCAGCATTTTTATTTATATAAAAAAAATATATTTAAAATCTAGCAACTGATGTACTAACTATGGTATTCCAAACTATAACCAAAGGGTAAAAGAATAACCAAAAATCTTATGTCGTACGTGCCACAAATAATGACGAAACGGTACTAAGAACATATTTTAAAGTAACTACTCGGTAAAAAAAAATAATCTCAATATTTCCCAAGCTGTTTGTTGTTTCCCAAGGTTTGTTATAGCCTCTGATCCTTTTCCAGAACTAATGGAGATAATTTTCGAATAATTATAATTATCTTTGGGAGATAATTATATTTTATTATTTTGTAATATCTGTTCATCTTGCTTATTACTATATTTTATTGTTACCTACTCGTACTCTTAATATGAATAAAAAACTTAAATAAAAAATAATTTCAGCCTGGCCTAGTTACAACAATAGTAAGATCTGATAAAACATCGGATAAACTGAACAGTTATATTTTATACTTGATTATAAATATTTAGTTTTATATGACAAAAGAACAGACAACTGCATAAAGAGGGTTAAAGAATAGGCCACGATTTTACATCGAGATAACTTAGCATCCTCTCTACCTAACGATTTAAAGTGTTGCAACACCGCGTGACGTTTTGAAGTACTCTTCATGTGGCGACTTTAGTGATCTCGATAAAAAGTGCTTAAAATCACTTCCATCTGCTCTACTAGACGAAATAGTACAAAGAAATTCGATTGAAGTCAAGGATGTCAGGATAAAATCTCAATGACTTTTATCACTCGATATAGTATTGTGATCTTTCTGTAATAATAAATATTTTACAGTAGGTACCAATGATCCAAAAAGGAAATTATATATTTCAATATTAGTTGTATATTAAAGAATTCTTTGTATTTTATACCAAAAACTAAAAATAAAACATATTTAAAGGGTTAAATAAAGCAGCAGGTTACTACAAAGCGTATAAAACTTCATATAATTCGAAATCATTAGCTGCTTTAAAACAGTTAATTCTGGTTTTAAAGCTGAATAATGTTGGATACAGAAAACAGAAAATTCTGCATTAGGATGAGTTGCTTAACCTGATAAGTTACTGAACGATGATAAGACGTAGGTGATCATTAGATCATGCATATGCACATGTTTTTTTTATAATTGCATATGACTTACAATATTTGGAGATCTAAGAGCATAATATACATGTTGCATATTTTGATATATAGGAATAGTAGTAGTTATATTGGTAAAATTCATTACAATAAAATATAACAGTAAATATTCGCCTGTTAAGCTCTTTTGTTTTTGTAGCCATAAAGATAGTAGACGGTATCACTACAGGTATCACCGTCCTGTTTTTTAAGTTTATAGACTTTCCAGAAAATATAGTAATAAATACCTATACCTATTCCAATAATAAATACCTATTCTGCCTTAATAAGTCAAGATAACGTAATTTAAGGCTTGGCTATTCTGAGATAATTAATATTTTAGTCAGTTTTAGTACAAGTTATTTTTTGTTATTTTTTCTAACATCTTTGCTTTTAACTAACATGCTTTTAAAAACATGTATATATTTAACAGAAAAAATGAGATACGTTTATTTTGCTTAGAAAATAGATATCAGTTAGATTAGTTACGTTCTTCTTCTTCTTCTTCTTCTTTTCTTCGGCCTTCATTGATCCATTGTTGGACACAGGCGTCTTCCAATTAATTCCACGCTTCCATATCTTTTGCAATTTTCATCTACTGCCTTCCAACTACAGCTATTATATCGTCTATCCATTTATTTTTGGGTCTTTCCACGTTTCTTTTTGTTTCTCGAGGTCTTCAGAATGTCACTTTATGAGACCATCTGTTTCTATTGACTTTTGTCCCATGATGTCCGTTACTTTAATTCTTCGACGTATTTGGGTGTTCGGAATTTTGTCTTTGAGGCTTATATTTAACATGGCTCTCTCCATGGCACGTTGAGTTACTCTTAATTGTTCTGCCATTTTTCTTGTTATTGCCATAGTTTCCAATCCATAAGTTGCAACAGGTAGTATACAAGTGTCATAGCTTTTCGTTTTATATGTATTGGGATTTTTCTGTCTTTTAAACTAGAGCTCAACTTACCAAAAGCATCATATGACAATTGTGTCCTTCTTTTAATTTCTAGGTGTTTGATTTTTCTTTTCATTTTTAATTGCATGTCCTAGATATACACCTATTTAGATATACATATTGTTCTACCTTTTTTATATTGATGTTATCTATCGTGATGTATTCTAGGCTGTTGTTTAATATCTTTGTTTTGTTGAGAATAATTTTTAATCCTATTTGATTCGATTTGTGATTTAAATCTTGTAACATTGATTTTAGTTCATGGATATATGTGCTTATTAGTACTATGTCGTCTGCCAAACGCAAATGGTTAAGATATACTCCATCTATTTTTAATCCCATTTCGGCCCAATTTAATTTTTTAAAGATATTTTCCAATGCCAAAGTAAATAACTTGGGTGAGATGGTGTCGTCCTATCTCACACCTTTGCCAAGGTCTATTATCATAGTTTTCAGATCATCATCTATGTTAATGTGAAAAGTAGCATCATCGTATAAATTCTTAAGGAGGGCAGCATATCTTGAATTTACTCTGGCGTCCTCCAATGCTGTTAAGAAAGCCCATTTCTCGATACTGCCGAATGCTTTGTGACAATCGACAAATGCCAGATGTAGTGGTATGTTGTACACTATTGTT